>CM055728.1:13580091-13747591 GCA_029465975.1 Dallia pectoralis | reverse complement strand
AGATGATGTGCATGGTTGCTTGTAGGTTTATTTGGGCGTGTTGTCAATAAGTTATTAGTTGTTTAGCTGTGTAGGTTGATTCAGACAAGGTGGGTCAGACACACCACAGTCCAGATGTTTTTTATGACGCTTATGTCTGTGTTATTTCATTCATTACTGTTGACTTCGGATAGGATCTGAAAAAAGCTCCAACCCTTAACACATCTTCAGTCATAATAAGATACACACGTACAGGGAGGAGGCAGTGCTGGTTACAGTACATCTGTGTGTCTGCTCCTCTAACAACGTCCAGGAGGAGGTGGGGTGGGGGGCAGTGCTGGTTACAGTACACCTGTGTGTCTGCTCCTCTAACAACGTCCAGGAGGAGGTGGGGGGGCAGTGCTGGTTACAGTACACCTGTGTGTCTGCTCCACTAACGAGGTTCAGTGAGGAAACAGGCTGTAAATTAATCCCAGCCTAACACAGCCCCCCACCTCAGCCCCCCCCCACCTCAGCCCCCTCCCCCTCAGCCTAACACAGCCCCCCCCCCCACTTCAGCCAAACACAGTCCCCACCTCAGCCTAACACAGCCCCCACCTCAGCCCCCCACCTCAGCCTAACACAGACCTCCCCACCTCAACCCCCACATCAGACTAACACAACCCCCCACCTCAGCCCCCTCCCCTCAGCCTAACACAGCCCCCCACTTCAGCCTAACACAGTCCCCACCTTAGCCTAACACAGCCCCCACCTCAGCCCCCCACCTCAGCCTAACACAGACCTCCCCACCTCAACCCCCACATCAGACTAACACAACCCCCCACCTCAGCCCTCCATCTCAGCTTAACACAGTTACTAAAAATGTTACTTCTGACAATGCTTCTGACCTCATGTAATACTAATTCTATCATACAAAGGTGCTCGCTTATTTTATAAGTCTGATAATGAATGGAAAATGTGTAAATTATAAGATAATAAATACCTATTATATGTTTGTAGTTGTCCCGATAAACAATGCCTGGGTACAAATGTTTAATGACTTCATCCACAAAACTGCAACAGAGAATAGACCAGAACAATAAAACAACTCCCGACTCATGCATCAGTGTTCACTCTATCAATGAGGAATACCAGAGGACATGTGGTTGTTTGCCGAGTCTGGCTGGTGTCTGATGAAGAGAGCTGGGGCAGGAGGACAGAATGAGACATCTTTATGGGTTCCATTTCCTCACACCCAAATACTCCCCCGTGTCACTGCTATAAAGATGACTCGTCTCAATAAAATGAATATAATGGTTGGACGCAAGAACAGCGTGGGCACACATTCTGGGTTGTTGAAGGTTTTAATGCTCTTCCTTTTTTTTCTCTCGGCCTTTACTTCTGCCCTGTACTTTCATCTGTCCGTCTTCTCAAATTCATTCAATCAATCAAATGTATTTTATAAAGCCCTTTTTACAACAAAGTTGTCACATAGTGCTTTTACAAACACCCAGCCTGAGCTCTTCTGGCTGTGCTGGGTGAACGTATGGCTTTGTCTCACGACCACACCTTCCTGTTTATTCTCGGGTTCTGTTCTCGGTTCTGGGCAGGCCCAGGGATCACCTAGCATTACCAGAGGAAACATAGGACACATTTCATCCTTTGCTAGTTGGTCTCCGTCCCAAGTAATAGAATAGGATTAATGACCCCTCCTCTCTCTCTCTCCCCAGTACTTCCCCAGTCATCGTTTATTACTGTCAGGACCCCACTCACACACATATTCAGACACACACACTCACACCGGGAGCTGTGGTCGTCTGCACTATGTCAGGCTCTTTATTGGGCAGCCCTGTGTGTGTGTGTGTGTGTGTGTGTGTGTGTGTGTGTGTGTGTGTGTGTGTGTTGTAACAGGCACACCACACACACACTCACTTGCACATATGTATTTCAAGTTGTCATCCCTCCTTTTATTCATTTGTGACTAGCTCCATATCCATCTAGCCGCCACTCTGCCACTCCGTGTGTGTGTGTGTGTGTGTGCCCTGTTTAATGAAGGCCACAGGAAATCCTATGTGTGCAGGTTCTAGGGTGCCCCGACACCAGATAAATGAGGGTGATTGGGCACATGTCTGTATCTGATCCACAGACTGATAGAGTCAGTTAGAGTCTGTATCTGATCCACAGACTGATCCAGTCAGGTTGTCTGTATCTCATCAACAGACTGATGTGTGTGTGTGTGTGTGTGTGTGTGTGTGTGTGTGTGTGTGTGTGTGTGTATGTGTGCGCATGTGTGTGTGTGTGCGCATGTGTGTGTGTGTGCGCATGTGTGTGTGTGTGCGCATGTGTGTGTGTGCGCATGTGTGTGTGTGTGCGCATATGTGTGTGTGTGCGCATATGTGTGTGTGTGCGCATATGTGTGTGTATGTGTGTGTGTATGCTGAGGCAGGGGAAGTCTCATTTCCACTTTGTAGAGTAGTGTTTGACCTTTCCTCACTTTTCCGTCTGGACAGCTTTCACTAGGCTGCCCCCTAGCTGTTAATAGGGAACACACACTTCTCTCTCTGTCCCCCAGAACCCCCCCCCCAATCCCCAATTCCCTCTCTACCAGTTCTTCTCCCTTCTTGTTCTAGTCTGTCCTGCCTATTATAAATTACACATTGTTGTCTAGCTTTAGTTCTGGTTTACAGTCCAACAGTGATGCACAAACAATGTCAACACATCATGACCACTCACAGGTGAAGCAACTAACATTCATCTCCTAACGAGGCCAGATGTTACGGTCTGGGTAGATTAGATGTAAGTGAACAATCAGTTCTAGTAGTCTACATTAGTAGTCAACATGGTGAAATCAGGAGAAATGGACCTGAGAGACTTTAAATTGTTATGGCTTGTTGACTACATCAGAGCAGCTCTAAAACGGCAGCCTGTGGTGAGCTCCCGGTCAGCTTGTGGGGTGCTCCCGGTCAGCTTGTGTGGTGCTGCCGGTCAGCTTGTGGGTGCTCCCGGTCAGCTTGTGGGGTGCTCCCGGTCAGCTTGTGGGGTGCTGCTGGTCAGCTTGTGGGGTGCTGCTGGTCAGCTGGTGGGGTGCTCCCGGTCAGCTTGTGGTGAGCTCCCGGTCAGCCTGTGGTGAGCTCCCGGTCAGCTTGTGGGGTGCTGCTGGTCAGCTGGTGGGGTGCTCCCGGTCAGCTTGTGGGGTGCTCCCAGTCAGCTTGTGGGGTGCTCCCGGTCAGCTTGTGGGGTGCTGCTGGTCAGCTGGTGGGGTGCTCCCGGTCAGCTTGTGGTGAGCTCCCGGTCAGCTGGTGGGGTGCTCCCGGTCAGCTTGTGGTGAGCTCCCGGTCAGCTTGTGGGGTGCTGCTGGTCAGCTGGTGGGGTGCTCCCGGTCAGCTTGTGGTGAGCTCCCGGTCAGCTTGTGGGGTGCTGCCGGTCAGCTTGTTGGGTGCTCCAATATCAATGCACGATGGCAACAAAGGCTGTTCCATCTGGTCCGAACAGACAGAAGGTCTACTGTGGCACAGGTCACAGAAAATGTGAATGAAGGTTTGATGATTACAGGACAAATGTGTTACAACACACATGAATCACATCCTGCTGCATATAAGGGCTGTGTAGCAGTGGAAGAAGGTCACCCATTACCTGGCGATGGCACCACGATGCAATGTGGGAAGTGATGGCACCAGGATGCATTGTGTGAAGTGATGGCACCAGGATGCAATGTGGGAAGTGATGGCACCAGGATGCAATGTGGGAAGTGATGGCACCAGGATGCATTGTGTGAAGTGATGGCACCAGGATGCAATGTGGGAAGTGATGGCACCAGGATGCACTGTGGGAAGTGATGGCACCAGGATGCATTGTGGGAAGTGATGGCACCAGGATGCAATGTGGGAAGTGATGGCACCAGGATGCACTGTGGGAAGTGATGGCACCAGGATGCATTGTGGGAAGTGATGGCACCAGGATGCATTGTGGAAAGTGATGGCACCAGAATGCATTGTGGGAAGTGATGGCACCAGGATGCACTGTGGGAAGTGATGGCACCAGGATGGACTGTGGGAAGTGATGGCACCAGGATGCATTGTGGGAAGCGATGGCACCAGGATGCACTGTGGGAAGTGATGGCACCAGGATGCATTGTGGGAAGTGATGGCATCAGGATGCACTGTGGGACGTTGTGGCACCAGGATGCATTGTGGGAAGTGATGGCACCAGGATGCACTGTGGGAAGTGATGGCACCAGGATGCACTGTGGGAAGTGATGGCACCAGGATGCATTGTCGGAAGTGATGGCACCAGGGTGCACTGTGGGAAGTGATGACACCAGGATGCACTGTGAGAAGTGATGGCACCAGGATGCACTGTGGGAAGTGATGGAACCAGAATGCACTGTGGGAAGTGATGGCGCCAGGATGCACTGTGAGAAGTGATGGCGCCAGGATGCACTGTGAGAAGTGATGGCACCAGGATGCACTGTGGGAAGTGATGGCACCTGGATGCACTGTGGGAAGTGATGGCACCAGGATGCATTGTGGGAAGTGTTGGCACCAGGATGCACTCTGGGAAGATGACAACAGTGCGATGCTCTGGGCAAAATTCTGCTTGACATCTACACAAACATGGTTGCAAACTCGGTACACCCTTCATGGTAATGATATTCCCATGAAAGATGTGGCCTGTCTGCAGGGTAATGAGCCCTGCCACACTGCACACATTGTTCTGGAAGGGTTTCACAAACAATGTCCACACATATGGTTCTCCAGGAATGGGAGAACTAGGTCCAGACATGGTTCTCCAGGATGGGGAGAACTAGGTCCACATATATATGGTTCTCCAAGGCAAGGCAGAGTTTGTTGTGGCGTATCCCACTCCAGATTTATGTCGATATTACACAACTGAGAAACTTTTATTTCAGACTTAAACAAGCCGGTGGGGGCAATGGTAGGTCGTAGGATATTGTATTGAAAGAAACATACAGCAGAAAATATATATAACTTGCGATAACCTAATGTTCCAGGATATCTTGCAGAAGGACTCCTCAGTTAACAGACCTGGACTGTTAAGGGAGCAGTACACAGTGTTGTTCAAGATCTTCTGTTTCTTGACAATTTCTTCGTATTTAAAAGTCTTAATTTCTCAGAACACAAATAGACCGTCATTTTTCAGAAGAAAGTTATTTGTTTTTGTCCATTGTCTGTTTGCATATATGAACTCACACCCTGATCTTTCTCTTCCCCTCTCTTCCGTCCCCTCCTCCCAGACTCCTTCCCTCCTCCCCCTCCTCCTCCCCTCTATCTCCTCCCCCTCCCTCCTCCCCTCTATCTCCTCCTCTCTCTCTCCTCCTCCTCTCTCCTCCCCCTCCCTCCTCCCCTCTGTCTCCTCCTCCTCTCTCTCGTCTCCCTCCCTCATCCTCTCCTTCTCATCCTCCTACCTCCTCCCAACATTCCCTAAGCTCTGTTAAGGAGCCCCCTGTTGCATGTTCACTTCCCCAGGATATGAATACATAAACCAGATAGAGTCTGAGCCACATTAGCTGCCATAACACCATTGTGCTGTCTGTACCCCTCTGCTCCACTTATGTTAGCAGAAGCTTTCCTGTTTTCCTGAGCCACAAACGCTCTTTAAAGGGAAATCTTTCAACAAACGTGTGTGTGTGTGTGTTTTTGTGCTCCAAAACTGGAAGAGCGGCATGGGTCTAGGAGCTAGCTGGCCGGTGGGCCTTCCCGACTGAGAAACGGTTTCTTGGTTTCTTTCTGTTTGGTCCCCTGGGTTTTATAAGGACGTGCTGGTGATATTAATGGAGTACTGCGGCTCTCATTGTTTTAGTACGACTCATTTCCTGTTGATGTGTTTGGCTGTTCACACCATGGATACACCTTAGTCCTGAAATCACAATGGTACATCATGGTTACACACTCTCTCTCACACATTCACACACACATACACAGATCCAGGCCATGTCTCCGTTCTGAAGGTATAACGTTACAGATATGGCTGTGTCTTTGTCCACCTCCTTGACCCCCCACCTCCTTGTAACCTCCCCCATCAAATCTGAAACAATCTCTCTTCAATGTGGTTTGGGTTTGAAGAGACCACCGCAGGCCTCCCTATACACACACACACACACACACACACACGTGTAATGACAGGCTCAGTCAGACTGACACACACTCTCACACTGACACACACACAACTAGAAACACAGGCTCAGTCATACTGACACATTCTCTCACACACACACACACACACACACTCTCTCACACACACACACTCTCTCACACACACACACACACACACACACAGTGCTGTCAGTTATCCACAACAGGTCTTTCCTACACCCAGAGCCTCGCTAAGTACTCGGATTCAGAGCAAGACTTGTAACTTACCCCTCTCTCACACACACACACACACACACACACTCTCTCTCTCTCATTCTTACACACGCTCGCACTCTTACACATATTCCTTCTCACACACACACCCTCTTAAATAGACACAAACACTCACACACACTCAAAGTCACATACTGTATTCATATATCCTATAGCACCCTATCACACATTTGCTAGTTGCTATTGTAAGTCAGGTTATTTGACTAATAAATGCTAATTGGCTGAAAGCAGTGGTGTAGAATATGAGACTGTATACCACAGCAATGACATCTCCTAGCTTTTAACTGCAATAGTTTCACTGGTAACTGGTTTATAAAAGCAATAAGGCATCTCAGGTGTGTCCTGCCTAAGAACCACTCAGCTGTGTTATATTGGCCGTGGTCCCACACACCATTGCCTTATTTAGGGAAGTATATCACTCGTATTGTTCAGGAAAATCTCTACTGTTTAATAAATCTTTCTTCATCTCCATGTGCCTAATCAGACCAGTGGAGTAGTGCGCCTCCAGCTGAACGCTGTCTGTCCTCTGTCATGGCCTGTAGATCACAGTTGGCTGGTAATTCCCACTCACTGCACCCATCTGTCTGGTAGGGGACTTTTACTCAGGTAACCAGGAGTTGTGTCATCGCCCCATTCCTTTGCATTGGTCCCTAGTTCCTGTCAACAAGGATGCTGTGTCATGGTTGGAGCCTTTGTGACGCTATCAGCTTGTCCCTTTATTTCAGATTAAACCTCATCAATTGTATCCACACTTAAATCAAATCAGCTACTTATTGTATGACACCTAGATAAGACTGAGGCTCTGTTCCTATGTGAAAGGGTCTAGTGTTGTGTATCTTCACTCAAACACACACACACACACACACACCTCAAAGGCTTATGTGCCCTACCCAAAGTTCACCATTTTCCAATGTCATTTATCCAGTCTCTCCGTATTTATTGGGTTTGCTGAGGGATCCGTTCTGGTTTCCACGACGATTCAACAATGTGTGGTTACTATTTTGGTGATCATTTCATCTTCTGTGGTCGATCTGGCTGAGATGGATTGATCATGACATTAGGTTAACATTGTCAAACTGAAATCTCTTGCAGTATAACCTTAACAGCCTAATAACAGCCACTGCCCCCCCCCCACACACACACACACACACTACCAACAGCCTCGCAGACAGATCAGCTCCACACCATGCAAACACGTGTTCCCTTTAACAGACGGTACACTGCTAAGAACACTAACTATGGTATTTACTTTCTCACACAATGAAAATAAAAAAAGCGTGTGTGTGTGTGTGTGTGTGTGTGTGTGTGTGAGTGTGGGTGTGTGTGTTGTTTGTGACTTGTGCCGATGCAGATGCAGGGTGTCTCGACTAAAGTTGGTGTTTAATGACATCACGAATGTGCGCAGCCGCTATTTCCAGAGAGGTGTCTCTCAGCCGCTATTTCCAGAGAGGTGTCTCTCGCTCTGACGTCAAGAGGTGGAGAGTAGAAGGGTTTTTCTCCCTCTTCTGTTGCACCTCATTTGAGGCTTTATAAATCAGGTCTCCACCTGCAAACAGTGTTCACAGGCCCCTGGCCACTCTGACAAGGAGCTCATTAGAGCCCACAGCCAGACCCCCGGATACCTCTCAAGGTGTGTGTGTGTGTGTGTGTGTGTGTGTGTGTGTGTGTGTGTGTGTGTGTGTGTGTGTGTGTGTGTGTGTGTGTGTGTGTGTGTGTGTGTGTGTGTGTGTGTGTAGCCTGGTCAGGAGCACCCCTGCAATCGCACCCCACCCCCTTTTCACTAAAGCTGTTCCCCATCTGTTCATAAAACATGTTCAATACCTGTGTTTCAGCTCCCAACAGGCAGCAGGACAAGTGCACTCTGACTTGAGAGATTGACTCTGTTCACGTTTTTAAGGGGATCATTTTGCCTCCATGCCTGGTTAGTTTTCGGTGACTGTTTTCACACTAACTGATGGGCCTGGACTGGATCACTTCGGACTGCTTAACACATAAACGGCAGCGGCGTCGCTAGCCCTGTTCCAGGAACTGTTACACCACGTATTCCAGTGCCCAAGGAGAACAAAGTCTCGTTCTCTGTGAGCTTGGTGTGAAGAGTGTGACAATGAGTCCTGCTTTAAGTGTGCACATCAAAATAAAAGATATTGAATAAGTCACGACAAACATGTCTGATTGCGTCAGAAACCTGTCGAACCATCAGCATATTAAAGCACTTTTGTAGTCTGAACGGGTTTGCTTTTCTCTTGACATTCCACACGTTAAAACATACGAGTTGTGAGGTGGCTTGGACAGCGTGTCATACGTTTTAGCACTGAACAGGCGTTAGCCAGGTATCACTGAGGCGACCTAACAGTCAGTCATAATGTGAGACACAGCTGCGGCGTTGGGGCACACTTAGTGTGTGCAAACATGAATCGCCCTTCTCACCTCGGACCAGAAACCCTATTTCCATATTTGCTCACCAAACACGGCCCAGGCCACCACACTGCCTGTCACTGGACACTACACCTTCTGGAAGGGCTCTGTCCACAACTGAGGTGGCACGGCACACTTCACCATCCAGAGAATCAAGAAAGCCTGTGAATACTTAGTTAAGAAAGTATGTGAACTTTGCAAGACCTTTTCAAGTGTCCACTTTCTTTGGTTTCTGTTGTACACGTCCTCTGCAGATATTTAAATTGAAGTTAAGGCCTAGAAATATTCAACGATTTAGAAGCAGAAAATAAATTCAAACTAGTATCAAACTGGGACGTTTTGACCAGAATGTAGGTTTGTTACATTTTTGAAGGCCTAAATGTCAATATCACACAACCAACTGAAATGATCACATCTGAAATAGCAAAACCATGAGTTTGGGTCGCCTCAGAGAATCCTAGAGGTAGAACTTGAGGTGAGTGGAGACCGATTATGAGCCAGTAATGTTAAGCTGTAGCCAGCTCTGTCTAGTCTCGGCTCCCAGAGGATCTGCCCGACAACCAAAAGTATCAGTTCCAACCGAATTCTCCACCAGAAGAAAGACAATCTTCTATAGAGGTTTGCCATGGTGCAGAAACTGTGTGAATTTCACATCTTGTTTGGGCTTTCCTGCTCCTCCCTCCCAGCTCCTCTGAGGGCATAGGTTAGCCAACAGGAACCTGGGTCGTGTTTGTTCGGGCAACAGAAAGTATTACAAAGCATTAAAATTCTTCCATTTCATGCCTAATTAGCACAACCCAGGAGTCTTCACACTGTCTCCCTCTCTCTCCCTGTTTCTCTCTCTCTCCTCTCTCTCTCTCTCTCTGAACTGTCATATACCTATTTTACACTAACCTAGCCGTTGTTTCACCGACCCAGCGAATGCTATACATGTTCTTGTTTTTTATTTGACTTCTTGTCTAGTGGTCATGGTTGGAGTTAAGAATTTGTTCTCAATCGGCCAACGTGGTTAAATAAAGGTTAAATTAAAAAATACAAATAAAATGATTTCACCTGGCCTTCGATCATTAGGCGATCGTTCAATACCTGCCGCTTGCTTGTAGACACTAGATGGGTATGGTGGAATATTTGTTGTTGTATTGTGTTATGTTATGTTATGTTGTATTATGCTGTGTTATGTTGTATTGTGCTGTGCTGTGCTGTGTTGGGTTGTGTTTTGTTGTATTGCATTGTGCTGTGTTATGTTATGTTATGTTATGTTGTATTATGATGTGTTATGTTGTATTGTGCTGTGCTGTTTGGTGTTGGGTTTGTCTTTTGTTGTGCTGTGTTGTGTTATGTTGTATTGTGCTGTGTTATGTTATGTTCTGTGGTGTGCTGTGTTATGTTGTATTGTGCTGTGCTGTGTTGGGTTGTGTTTTGTTGTATTGTTGTGCTGTGTTGGGTTGTGTTGTATTGTATTGTGCTGTGTTATGTTATGTTGTATTGTATTGTGCTGTGTTATGTTATGTTCTGTGGTGTTGGGTTGTGTTATGTTGTATTGTGCTGTGTTATGTTATGTTCTGTGGGGTTGGGTTGTGTTATGTTGTATTGTGCTGTGTTATGTTATGTTCTGTGGTGTTGGGTTGTGTTATGTTGTATTGTGCTGTGTTATGTTATGTTCTGTGGGGTTGGGTTGTGTTATGTTGTATTGTGCTGAGTTATGTTATGTTCTGTGGGGTTGGGTTGTGTTATGTTGTATTGTGCTGTGTTATGTTATGTTCTGTGGTGTTGGGTTGTGTTATGTTGTATTGTGCTGTGTTATGTTATGTTCTGTGGGGTTGGGTTGTGTTATGTTGTATTGTGCTGTGTTATGTTATGTTCTGTGGGGTTGGGTTGTGTTATGTTGTATTGTGCTGTGTTATGTTATGTTCTGTGGTGTTGGGTTGTGTTATGTTGTATTGTGCTGTGTTATGTTATGTTCTGTGGGGTTGGGTTGTGTTATGTTGTATTGTGCTGTGTTATGTTATGTTCTGTGGGGTTGGGTTGTGTTATGTTGTATTGTGCTGTGTTATGTTATGTTCTGTGGTGTTGGGTTGTGTTATGTTGTATTGTGCTGTGTTATGTTATGTTCTGTGGGGTTGGGTTGTGTTATGTTGTATTGTGCTGTGTTATGTTATGTTCTGTGGTGTTGGGTTGTGTTATGTTGTATTGTGCTGTGTTATGTTATGTTCTGTGGTGTTGGGTTGTGTTATGTTGTATTGTGCTGTGTTATGTTATGTTCTGTGGGGTTGGGTTGTGTTATGTTGTATTGTGCTGTGTTATGTTATGTTCTGTGGGGTTGGGTTGTGTTATGTTGTATTGTGCTGTGTTATGTTATGTTCTGTGGTGTTGGGTTGTGTTATGTTGTATTGTGCTGTGTTATGTTATGTTCTGTTGGGTTGTGTTATGTTGTATTGTGCTGTGTTATGTTATGTTCTGTGGGGTTGGGTTGTTAGCTACAGTGATGCAGTAGTCCGGATCTGGACTGGGCTCTTTGTCTAGAACAACCAGGTTAATTTTTCTCCAGCAGTAAATAAATATAATGGTGGCAGCTCTCGATGGATCTCTTGGTTTCTTCCCCACAATGAGCCCCTCTTCATTCCTCTCCTCCTCTCCCACTTTCCCACCTCTCCTGTTGTCTCTTTCTAAGGGGTAACCTGAAACCCACTCCCTCGTTCCCGGGGCGACCCAGAGGTTACAAAGGGTGATCAATATGTGCCAAAGAAAGTCTTTGGACAAGTGAAAGAAGCTGCATTTTCTGGACCTCTCTCTTCTCCCTCCTCCTTTCACTGCTCAGAGGAGCAACAAGGTTAGGGACCCTGGGCAGATAATGTTCTGTCTACTGACAGATACGGAAACACACACACGTATAGCTGCACACTCAGTGTTTAGAAAGTCCCAAATTCTCCTTATAG
The DNA here is from genome assembly GCA_029465975.1 of Dallia pectoralis. Lineage (NCBI taxonomy): Eukaryota > Metazoa > Chordata > Actinopteri > Esociformes > Umbridae > Dallia > Dallia pectoralis. Next base: position 13,735,896 of record CM055728.1, on the reverse strand, counting down.
GCCGTAAGTGGTTCCTGTTTGTATCCAAACGCCATTATGACTTAAAGGGTTCTGGTTCTGGTTCCGCTTTGCCCATTTGGTGGGCCACCATTTGGTGACTAAACAGTGCTCAGCTCTCTTAATCCGGTAGTTAACGTGGACGCTCAGCGTGACTGACGCTTATGGTTCAGCTCTGACCAACCATGTGTGTTTGTCAACAGGTTGTGGATGAAATGGGAAACGTCAAGTTCTGCCTGGACGCAGGCTCGGAGGCCGGAGGAAGCTGGCTCAAATATGTACGCACCGCCCCCACCTTCGAGGAGCAGAACCTGGTGGCATGTCACCTCAGTGGAGACCAGGTGAGTGGCACCTCCCTCCTGCTGCAACCTGAGTTGATTGGTCGGGGCGTATAATTGCACCTCCCTCGTATTATCAGCTGATAGGCTCTCCTCTCTCCCCTCTCCTCATTGGTACATTGTGGAGTACTAAATGCATGCAATCCGCATGTACTCTGGAGGAGAGCGTCGGCTGAACAACTAAAAGGTTACATGTTTCGTGGACGGGGAGGAGTTTAGTGTCAGCTGACATGGCAGATAGTTGATGGAATGTCTGTTGTTCTCACAACCTCATGGTGACGACCTGTGGACTGTGTATTCACGAACCATCTCTACTGTTGTTGTGTCATCAGTACGGCAGCATCTCCGCACCTGTGTGTGTGTGTGTGTGTGTGTGTGTGTGTGTGTGTGTGTGTGTGTGTGTGTGTGTGTGTGTGTGTGTGTGTGTGTGTGTGTGTGTGTGTGTGTGTGTTTGTGGTGTGTGTATGATTGATGAGTGTAAGAATGGTTCTATTGTGTGTTCTGAGGAAGTGACTCATGTTAAGAGGTAGGGCAATAATACACTGACACTCCTCTGTCTACTAATCACTCCGGGTCCTTCTTTGTAAGCTGCCCTACTCTGCCCGTCTAAAAAGTAAACCTGGAAATGGAACTCCTGGAAGAATTCCACAATCAACCTGTTTGCTTGCTTATATACCAGTCATGTACCAGTTATAAACCAGTTATATGCCAGTCATATGCCAGTTATATACAAGTCATGTACCAGTTATATACCAGTCCACATGCAAATAAAAGCAAATCTTTTATTTTATATTTAATCTGGTAAGCCAAGTGAGAACAAATTCTCCTTTTTGCAACAGCTATCTGTGGAAAAGAGCATTGAACCCAGGACTTCATACATACAAAGCATGCACACTACCACTGAGATACCAACTCCTCCCATAATGATACATATTTGATTGAGGAAAGGAATCAGATATAGTTTTAAAACAAAAAAGGAACTTATTCATCACATGTGTGTAGTTTATTCAGCATTATTAATAAGCAAAGAATAATGGTTGGTATTTTCTAAGCAGTTTATTGTCTTTGTTCTCTGTCTCTGTACCCTGTTTCCTGTCTCTGTCCCCTGTCTCTGACCCCCCTGTTTCCTGTCTCTGTCCCCTGTCTCTGACCCCTGTTTCCTGTCTCTTTCCCCCTGTCTCTGTCCCCTGTCTCTGTCCCCTGTCTCAGTCTCTTGTCTCTGTCCCCTGCCTATGTCACCTGTCTCAGACCCATGTAACTGTCCCCTGGCGCTGTCCCCTGTAACTATTTCCTGCCCATGCCCTCTGTGTCTGACCCTTTCGGTCTGTCCCATGTAACTGTCCTGTGTCTCTGTCTAATTTCTCATGTCTATTCTGTCTCTTCATCTCATGTCTCTTCTAACTGGGGACATTATAGTCTATATGCCTGTTCACATTTTCACATCAGTGTCCCTTGTTAATACTAATCTAAGCCATCTAAAGAGTCCCTCTACTGTCCAGATAAGACCCAGTATGTCCTGTCAACCAACACATCTGGGGGTTCAAATTCACTTTTTTGGATACACTGTTTCAGTAGTTTAGGTTCACTGGTTCAGATTTACTGGTTCAGATCCACTGGTTCAGTCCTGTGGTTTAGGTTCACTGGTTCAGATTTACTGGTTCAATCCTGTGGTTTAGGTTCACTGGTTCGGATCCACTGGTTCAGTCGTTTAGGTTCACTGGTTTGCATCCACTGGTTCAGTCCTATGGTTTAGGTTCACTGGTTCTGGTTCACTGATTCGTATCCACTGATTCGGATCAACTGGTTCTGTCCTGTGGTTTAGGTTCACTGGTTCGGATCCACTGGTTCTGTCCTGTGGTTTGGATCCACTGGTTCGCATCCACTGGTTCTGTCCTGTGGTTTAGGTTCACTGGTTCAGATCCACTGGTTCTGTCCTGTGGTTTAGGTTCACTGGTTCAGATCCACTGGTTCTGTCCTGTGGTTTAGGTTCACTGGTTCAGATCCACTGGTTCTGTCCTGTGGTTTAGGTTCACTGGTTCAGATCCACTGGTTCTGTCCTGTGGTTTAGGTTCACTGGTTCAGATCCACTGGTTCTGTCCTGTGGTTTAGGTTCACTGGTTCAGATCCACTGGTTCTGTCCTGTGGTTTAGGTTCACTGGTTCAGATCCACTGGTTCTGTCCTGTGGTTTAGGTTCACTGGTTCAGATCCACTGGTTCAGTCCTATGGTTTAGGTTCACTGGTTCCGGTTCACTGATTCGTATCCACTGATTCAGATCAACTGGTTCTGTCCTGTGGTTTAGGTTCACTGGTTCAGATCCACTGGTTCTGTCCTGTGGTTTAGGTTCACTGGTTCAGTCCTTGGTTCTATTCCTTTTTAATTCATCTACTTTGTGGGCTTTTTGTGAGGCGTTGTTTTGTCTGTTGTCTTGACATAACCTTATCATTTATTTACCAACACCACACACACAATGCAAAAATTCATAATTTATCAAACGTTGTACTTTATCGCTTTTTTGTCCGCATGTACAATGGATGAGTGTATAGAAATATGCACACGACAGGCAAATTCAAATACGCCGTTAACCTTTTAGAACACAAGAAGATCATTTATTTACTCGTTTACTCCTGAGTCATTAATGTTGTAGAGTATAAGAAAATACATGGATATTCATGAATATTTAAACTGTAATGGGAGGTACCCCATTTAGATATTATTTCATGAAAAAATGTGCGTGTGTCCAAATAATATCCTTGCTTTCATGAGATGAGAATATGGGACTTAATCTAAATAAGTTTTATTTATGAATTGGGTGTGTGTGTGTGTGTGTGTGTGTGTGTGTGTGTGTGTGTGTGTGTGTGTGTGTGTGTGTGTGTGTGTGTGTGTGTGTGTGTGTGTGTGTGTGTGTGTGTGTGTGTGTGTGTGTGTGTGTGTGTGTGTGTGTGTGTGTGTGTGTGTGTGTGTGTGTGTGTGCGTCTGCGTGTGTGTGTGCGTGCGTGCGTGCGGTAGGGCCTTGCTTCCTCAATAGGTCCCAGCCTTCCAAAGAGCCCATTGACCTCTGAACCCAACAGCCCTCATTTCTCAAGATGCTCTTAAGCTTCTTGTCATAACAACATCAAGTACAACTGAAGCCCTGAGTTCTGCCAGTTCCTTTTGCTTGAAACGCCACAGAGAGCACACACACACACACACACACTCACACTCAATTAATTCTGAAGGTTAAGCAAAGGGAGCCAGTTATGCCGTTAGCTTGTGTGAGTGTATGTGTGTTTGTGTGTGTGCTTGTTTGTGTCTGTGAGCGTGTTTATCTGTGTGTGGGTGTGTGCGTGTGTGTGTGTGTGTTTGTGTTTGTGTCTGTGTGTGTATGTATATATTTCTTGAAGAAAGGGACAGGGCCAATGTTGTTTGGGAGCATCCCAGCTATGTTTCCACATATAAAATGCAAGGTCACATAGAATTACAGGAGGCCTTTTCCCAAAGCCTGTCCTCTGAAACAGAGCGTGTTCTGTCTGCGGTGCCCGGCTACCCAGCTCGTTGAGCGGAAGGAACCAGTGAGCATGTCCACCCTCTTGTCTCAAGAAGAGCAGGCCTCCCACACCCCATGTTGTTTGATCTCTCCTTTCTTCCCGTTTGATCACACTCTGGCGATAAATAGGCCGTTGTGTGGATTTGCGTGTGTGTGCGTGTGAATACGCGTGCGTGAGGGGGACAGTGGGGGATTATTCCGGACCCTAGTGGCATTGATGGATGCGTCCCACGGACACTCGAAAGAGACGAGAAGAGGTCAAGACTGGTCTGAGAGCTGTCAGGGCAGAGGCAGCTCATATATAATACCTAACACAGACGGCTTCAAAAAGACATTTCCTATTAGGGAATAATTAGTTAAACGGTTTTGAGTTGTTTATATAAATCCGCGGTGTTTTTGCTGCATTTTGTCTTGTGTAATAATGACCTAATGTACGTATGGATTGTGTGGGAGTTCCGGTATATTCTGGGCATCGACCATTATATTATTTGACGACTATACGTGCCTTTGATTATAGCCTCCTTTATAAACAGCTGCCGCTCGGCGTTGGATTTAAAGTATTTTCTGAATTTGTGACGCAAGTTTTGGGGAGACTAAAATACGTGTATGCGTTATGAACAATTAAACATAGACGAAATGTTGTATTAACATCGATTATAAAATTAAAAAAAATCTTTATTGGGCTTGTTATCCTCTGTCAAATTGTATGTTGAAGAACTTCGGAAGAACAGAATGCAAAAAGAATAAGGGCAACATTTATTATATATACTCTATAAAATACATGTCAAGTAATACTGTCACTGTGAAAAACATTTATTATCATATTAAAACACTGCATTTGATTGCAAGTTTAAGTTGCACGTTATCGAATTACTTTGAAGTAATGCTTAAATATATCGGAATCGCACTTGCAACTCGAATAAACAGTTTATTCAATGTTGATACCAGTTATTCTGAAGGTTTCCAAATGTTGCATGTCCTTGTTTAGCCCACGTCTTCGGAACAAATATGTGTAGCCTACTATTGCAAAAAACTGTGAAAAGCATCTGGTGAAAGATAGCAAGTAAAAACAGGTGTAGCAACTTGTGCTCAGATCCTGAACTAAACCCCAGTGCTTGTGTTGAAAGCCTTTAAACCATGTTTGCTGTGGTGCGCCCGCCTGCTTTTATCAAAGTATTTGACCGCGGTAGATACATTATGTTCATCAATAATAGATGCATGTAGTGGTGGGAGCGGAGACGGGCTGTGCTGTGGGGAGGGGTCTCCTCCGCGGATCACTCAATCCTTTGGTTGGAGATAAGAAGGGGAGGAGTAGGCTAGTGGCCGTCGGATAACTCCGGGCGCTCGGAGGGGGCAATAGGGAATTACTAATGAGAGGGAGCTCACCTCTTCATCAAAGACACACAGATAGAGAGTGGTGCGCGGATTCAGCTTCTACTCGGGACGACACTCTCTCTGCCGCCTGCCTGCCTGCCTGTCTGGCCGGCCGGCTGCGCTCTCTCCCCGGCCCAGCCTGCTCTCTTTCCCCGGCCCAGCCTGCCTGCGGCCCCGGCCTCTCTCGTGTAATGATACTATGGGTTGTGTTGCCAACTCTACCGGGACACAGCTGCTGGTACAACTGGAGGCTTTAAGAACCGCCGCGCAACTCTCACAACTCTACCAGCTTACGGAGAACAGCAAGGTCAGAGATAATAAACATATATATCTATCGGAAATAGATAATTAAATAACAATAGAAATGATAACAACGGTGATAGTTGTGACGACTATATAAATACATGTGTATTGATTTATTTTTTAAATGGTTTGTTTTCTCTGAGCTTTTGAATATTTGGCCTGGCTGTATAGTTAACTGCAACTCCTCGCTGTCACACAAATAAGAATAGGGCCGATAAAAGTATTGGATGAAGTTATTAGAGCTTTATAATTTTGTGTGGATGTGTGTTTTAACCTCTCACAGCCTCCCGTTCGGCTGTTTGAAGGCCTGCATGTTAAACGTTAAGCTGGTGTTGAGCGCCCCCATCTGGTCGCATACAACTGCTTCTAAACATATTACTGTACTTGTGTATTGTGTTTATTGATTGGTGTTTGTATGAAACTGTTCGAGTTTGTTCTTTAATCAGCAACATTACCTATTATATTTATCATGATATTTTCAGGTGAAATCCGTTTTTCAATATGGTGTTACACATTAATGAAATGTGTTTGATGTATTTTTGCCGGTTGGCCTATTTGGCATTTATCCTCTAATAATTTCACTTTATTTACAAAACATGCAAAGACATGTATTGTGAACTTTATGTTTCAGTGTGTCAGATTTAATTGGGTTTAGGCCTGTTTGAGACAATATTGTTGAAACGGAGGTGCTTATAAGTTGTTCTGTAAACATATGTATTTAAAGTTCATTTTTTTAATGTATCATCTCGATTCATTGTCTAGGATTCCTTCCGTCCATAGACTTGTAAGGCCTACTAGTTACGGTCATTTGATTTAAACCGACTAATGTTCTACAACTGTGCTTTTAACTGGCTCATTTAATTATTATTATTGCCTTTCCTTTTTTAGGGACGATATTTAATACTGGTAACAATGGATTCAATAAGGGAGTTTTAAAACCTTGAGGTTTATTCAATAGCCTTTCTTCTGTTTTTGTATTTTTAATTGACTGCGATTTATATATAGGCTCTATATATATATAGCCTATCTGTATTTATAATAAACTGTATATTTTTAGAGACAATATTCGAATACTTTTTGTGCATCTATTTGTGTTCCCTCATTAAACTTATTCACATTTCAAATGATGAACAGTACGTTGCATGTATTTGATAAAAACGAAAAAAGCTGTAAAAAGTAAATGATAGATAATGATGGATACGTTTTATTTAAAAAAAAATGCAGATATATCCCCCCAATATTCCAATATTATATAAACGAATAATGCCCAAATAATAATTGTTATTAATCCCATTGTTCTAGGAATTTATGAATTGTTCATATTGTTTTTTTTCTTCAATTATAATAATAACACAGATAATATTGACGTTATTTACGGACATTATTAATTCGCAGACTGTGTTTTTTTTACTATTACTAACTAGAATGTACCCTAAAAGCTTTTTCTTCCTCCCCTTTTTCTGTTACAGCTTTATTATAAAGCTATTAGGGATATTGAAGTGGGGGAGGAGCTACTGGTGTATATGAAGGACGGAATCTTCCCCGAGGGATCGATGGCACCGAACCTGGAAGGTAAGATTAATGCGCGTCATTAAGGCATATTTTAAACAAACTCCAGACCAACATTGTACGCTGTTTCCTTATTGGTCAATGCAGCGATAAACCCATGTTTCACACAGGCTTTAGTGAGCTATAGTATTGACACATAAAGGATGAACTCAAATATCAATGAATACATTCTAATATACGAGCAGTATTCTAATAAGCATTCTAACTAAATGCTCATACTATTGCTACAAAAGATATGTTACATATGTAACGGTCATATACTTTGTTTTATTATTTATACACCAGAATATTAGGCGTCACAATTTTACACATTTTAATTTGAATGCCTTTCGTTGTTTTTCACATTGAATTAATGACTGACTGAGTTTATTTCTATAGTGTTTTATGAGTAAGACAACACATTGGGGGTGGGGGGGTCATTCAGAATCCTTCTAGATTTTTGATATTCTTTGTCTGCGCTTATTATTTTCCTTCGTCAATTCAAACATCAGTTTTCAACGGGTTTCCATTTCAGAGACTAATTAACCATATAGGCTAAACGAAGCGTTGCGTTTGTGACCAATTAACAATTTCTTTGTGGATTTCGATGTGTGCTTGGTTATTGTCCTGTTAAGATCAGCATGTGGTTGTTTAAAGCTCCAGAAAGAGGTGTTTGGCCGATATATATTGTTCCTCGGCATAGTTCATGATGCCGCTGACCTTTACGGTGAGCCCCAGGACCTGAGGAAGCAAAACAGCATAACAACCACTCAGATCCACAACCATTATTTTAAAGTAGGTGGGGGTTGTTTTCTGGCATGCATTCCTGTGTCCAAAACTTCCTCAGTTATCTGACCATTTGTTCGACGTCTAGTGCCAATTCACTTTTTAAATAACTTTTTCCCAATTGTCTTTCAATGGTGAAACGAATGATAACCCAGGATGGGTGTGTCTCAGTCTCAATCAGAGAGTATAGTTGATTATTCTGTTCGTATTTATTGGGATATGTTTCATGGTGATACATTTGAAATACAACTCCCTCCCAAATACAACTAAGTCTGTTCTTACCCATCATTGTAACACCAATGAACAACCAAACCCAACACTTATTCTGGGCATTATTACCCTAAAAGGCACTAATAGGTGATTCTCATATGAAATCCATTTGCTGAGATATTTTAATTGGACTTTTCTATTGTAAAACTATCAAAATAGTCGTTTTATGGATCATTGGGAAAAAATCTGCATTGCACATTCACTTAAAAACGAGATAATTTGGTCAGTTTATGTTTAAAAAAAATCCATTTCGCTCAGGTCTGTTGTGGTGTCACATCCCAATTATGTTTAGATCATTAAAATACATTACTTAATATATACATAATAAGTATACCCTACTCCTAAACATAGTTTTAAAAAGTACTTAAGGCATAGTTAATAAAGGTGTTAAAGCAATTTGTGTTTTCTAGCCTTTAACTTGAAATATGTTCAGGGAAGGATGTGATCAATAATTCTGATCAGGGAAGGATGTGATCAATAATTCTGATCAGGGAAGGATGTGATCAATAATTCTGATCAGGGAAGGATGTGATCAATTATTCTGATCATGGAAGGATCATAATTTCTATCAGGAAAGGATTTAGTCATAGTTCTTATCAGGGAAGGATTTTATAATTATTATGTTTTTAAGGTTGTAGGCCTGTTTACCCCAGCTTGACCTCCCACACAAAACAACACACTTCAGATTTGTTTTTTTTATTTGTTGTTATTTTATATAAATACATTAGTATATGTATATATATATATATATATATATATATATATATATATATATACATATGTTTATACGTTTGATTTGTTCAAGCATGAAAATCGGTTTTGTGTCAACCAGTCCAAATGATTAAGTCCAACAATATTTCATTTGAGGTAGTTGTAAATTCGTTGTAAAGGCGTTGTTTAAAGGCAACATGTCAAAGAGAATTATTTCATAGGCCCAGTCTATTTTCATCAAGGTTTCCAAATTCTCCTAAAAAAGACAAGCTAGTTCAGTTGGATGTTTCCACATCTTGGTTTTGGCACTAAAGTGGGGTTATAGTTCTACTGGTCATGGGCTAAAAAAAGGTTGAGACAGAACATGAACCATAGTCTACATTTTCCAACACACACAAAATGTTTTCTCTGAAAGATGCAAAAGAGTCCTAAAGAATCAGAGAAAATGTAGAAAAAAGGCATGAGACATGAGTCTTCATAGGAGGATACAAGAGACTGACAATAGCGTGAAAGATAGAATATTGACCAAAGCAAATGAATGACAAGAAGGAAAGTAGACAGGGCTTGTTTGTGTGCGTGCATATATGTGTGTGTGTGTGTGTGTGTGTGTGTGTTTGCACGTGTGTATATTGCACGTGTGTGTGCATATGTGTGTGTGTGTGTGCATGTGTTTATTTTTATGTATGTGTGTAAGTGTGTGTGTGTGTGTGCGTATGTGTTTGCATGTGTGTATATTGCACGTATGTGTGCATATGTGTGTGTGTGCATGTGTGTATGTGTGTGTGCATGTGTGTGTGTGTGTGTGTGTGTGTGTGTGTAAGCTTGCATGCACATGAGAATAGAGGTTGAGCCAGGGGAGGAAGAGCTTGGCGCTGCATCACTCTCCCCGGCTGGTTTATCAGAGCTGGAATTTGGAGTGGGACTTGAGGGGTCCCGGGAGACCTCACCCATGCTCCTAGATTAGCCGCTAAACTGCACATAATTGTGTTCCCCTACTTCTCCCGGAGAGCTATTAGTCTCTCCTTTATGAGCGCCCCCCCCCAACATTTATCCCCCTCTTTCTTTTTTCCTGAGTGATACTGATAAATGAAACCCATAGATAATGGCGCCAAAGTTCTGTTTCTTTGTGTGTCATTAATTTTCTATGAGGATTGCCCATGATGTGTTGGTTACACCAGACCCCCAGCGGCTGAAGTCTCCCACCCAATGTCCGCCAGATGCCTATCCTGTCTGCTGTGCGCTGTCTTTGCCTGTAATTGGCTGGGAGTTACGATGCTAAGTACCCGAATGTTACTGTTTCTCAGTTCTTTTAGCTAACTGGTTTGAACTGGCTTATTACTTTTGGGGTCATTACTCATGATCGGCCCACATTTTGACTCCTCTCAACTTGGCCGTGTCCCATTTTTCCATTTTGGCCTCATCACAACAACTTCACGGCAGGTGTGGCATAGTCGAAGATTGAGGCGTTTTCCGCTACGCATGTGTAAAGACAATTTCCAAAACGTTCTGATCCTCCTAGCACTGCGAGCTCAACCGGGACATTTTTCACGATACACTCGTAGTAAGAAGAGAGCGTTCCCCAGGCAACCCCTGACTGAGCTGGCAGGCACCCTAACCAACCAGCAGTAGTCGCTAAAGCGCAACACGACAAGGACAAATTGTTTTTCCCTGTCCTGGATCCCCTGACATTGTCAGTATGCACATCGTCATCATTGAACTGTTGCCTGCCTGTCGATCTTGTGTCGTATCAACTCATTTTTTGGGTTCAATCAAGACCTGGGTGGAGGATTTCCCAAATCCCCTTTGTCTTTCAATATCTTTTCAACGTTTTGTGCGATTGGACAGAGCCTCTGTGTAATAAAACACGCATTAAAGCCCTGAAACAAATGCTTGATAAATCTGTTCATGGAAACATGTCACAGCCTTCAAAGGTGACACATCGAAAGAACTAGACGCTGAGGTGTTTTAAGGTTGGAACATGAGCTGTTCCCACACAATAAAACTCTCAGTTCCTTGTGAGTTATGTGTCTATGGTGGCAGCGATGTGTATCGAGGTTGAGTTTGTGCTAATTAACGACTGCGTCCGAGAGGTTGATTTGTTGAAATTCATGTTTAGACAAAGTGATACACACTCCTGCCCTTTTAGTTCCTCTGGACATTTCCAGCCAAGTAAATGGCAGCATAGAGTAGAAACTAGGTTAGGCGTGCACTCCGAGTCGTTCTGAATCAACTTGTCTGCTGAGGTTCATACTTACAGTGGGGTGTGGTTAGGGGGCCCCAAGGGGCCTCATTTAGGGCACACTCGTCCTCATGGCAGTCTTCACTGGTGTGTTGCCGCTCTAAAACCTCTATGGCGAGGGGTGCGTGAGGGGGGCCAGCCTTCCTCTACGCGGCTCATTCTTCTTGGACAACGTCCATCCTCCGCTTCCTCCCGCTCTCTCCAACTTGGCCGGAGCTGCAGGACTTGGCTCCAAAGTCAGGAACCTGCCATTTCAATCCCCGGCTTCCCAGTTTTGATTGGTTTGACCTTGAATGGGAAAAGTATTACAAAGGCTATCAACCTGGAGAAGAATGACACCGGGTTGCCTATTGTTTCCTATTCTCACTATAAAGTCACACAGGACACTGGTCTCTGCTGGACAACCAGTCAACAGCTAAGAGTTCATCTCGGCTCCATTTTCCATCCACACTACCTTTCACTCAAAGGCACTTAGTGTTTACTTTTAGTGTTTGAACGTGCACTTGATTAGCTGAGACAGGACGGTGAGAGGTAAATCCTTTACATATATCTGCGCCCCCATTTGAATGTTAGTCGTTTTTGGTTGCTGTTTTCATGTTTGTAATCGTGTGTTTATTTTGGGATCATGTTGGTTGCTTAGACTATTACTTACCCGTGTGTGTGTGTGAACCGGTAGGTGATCTAAGACTGAGAGTGTGTTGTTTTGCAGACGAGCAGATGTATCGCTGTGAAGACTGTGATGAGCTCTTCACCTCGGCCCTGGAGCTCCGACGTCACCAGAAGTACTCGTGCTCCAGCTCCGGCTCCCTGTTCGACACGCTCAGCAACGAGGACTTCAAGCAGGAGCGCGATGACAGTGACCACGAGCCTGTCCACGAGTGCAAGGACTGTGAGAAGATCTTCCCCAATGAATACAGGTGCAGAACACAGACACGCACACACACACACACACACACACACACACACACACACACACACACACACACACACACACGCTGCACAACAGGCACTCTACATGAGTCATACATAAAGTATAATCATCATCCTTATGTACTATGTGTGTGTGTGTGTGTGTGTCCAGTCTGGGCCAGCACATGATCGTGCACACGGAGGAGAGAGAGTACAAATGTGACCAGTGTCCCAAGGCCTTCAACTGGAAGTCCAACCTCATCCGCCACCAGATGTCACACGACAGTGGGAAGCGATTCGAGTGTGAAAACTGCGATAAGGTACAGCACACCCGGCACGTAAGTTGTGCACTCAAACACAGGCTCTTCTCCCTCCGCTACTCTGCTGAACACTGATACTAGCTAAGCTAGAGGGGAAAACACGTCACGCGTCAAGAAATCATGTTCTGCCGTTATGAATCATAAGTTATGGTAAATTCAGTCAGACACACATCGCAGTGTCATGAACTGTCTTTACTGTTTAAAGATCTAGAACTAGGCAAAGGTGAACACACCCTTTTGCTTGATTTAGAAGAGTGTGGGCACGGGCGAATTAAGTCTATGCGTTGTCATTACCATTGCGGCTTTGATTAAATCCCAGTCCGTGTTGGCATTCATAATGTATAACCTATTATTTACTTATTCGTGTCGGTTTATGTCTGTTGACTTGAGAATGTTGTTAGTGTCAGTTTATTCAGCTTATCTTTTAGCTGGCCATAAACCTGTTATGTCAGCAGCACACCAAGAATGGGAAGCTGCTATAGACTGAAATAGATTCTTAGGTTTTGTGTTGAGTCAGGTTTACTACACAAAGCAGTGGTGTGTTTTTTCTTTTCTTGTGAGAATTGATGATGGAAACAGTGTTTTTTGATAAACTATAATTTTAACAAGGTATGCAATTGCAGTGATATAACTCCAAGTCTCTAGGGCAAGTTACCATGGCGCAAATGGTGATTTAGCAAAGACATGAGCATGTTATTACAAATATTTGTCTTGTCTTCTATCTGGGTTGGTCTCTGTGGACTACCTGGAACACAAAATAGACAGGGGAACAGGGAATAAAGACCCTCGTCACATTACTAACGACCAATTTGACAACACATGGACAGGAATTACTTTCATTTTGTTCCACCTATAATTTTTTCTTCATACCTGATAAGTGATTACGTACAGCTGTCTTTATTGACACAAGACAGTTCCCTGGAAACATACCACAAACAAACCACATCTCCTTTCAATCACAGAACAAGTTAATGGAAGCAAATGCCTCAATGCACAGTTGTTTGTTATTTTCTGCCGATGTCGTCGTACTTTACCGGAGCGACTGTTACCGCTGAGCATGTCTGTTTGATAGGCGCGTGTGTGTGTGTGTGTGCCCGTGCGTGCGTGTGTGTCCATGTAAACGTTTCGGCCGCCCCCTCCACCTCCAGGTGTTCACGGACCCCAGCAACCTGCAGCGTCACATTCGCTCTCAGCACGTGGGCGCGCGTGCTCACACCTGCCCAGAGTGTGGCAAGACCTTCGCCACCTCCTCGGGCCTCAAGCAGCACAAGCACATTCACAGCAGTGTCAAACCCTTCATCTGTAAGTCTGGGTCTCCGTCACCGCCGCCGCCACGGCCTAGCCGGCCCACATCTAGTTCTGCCTCCTCCCCGTGTCCAAAGGCCTCCTCCTCATCTTCCTCCTCCTCCTCTTCCTCCTCCCTCCGTCTCTCTCCAACCCCAGCCAGGGCCAGTGACAGTAGCAGACACAATCCCATAGGTCAGAGACAATTCCATGACCCCTGTCCCCTTTTTCAGCTGCCATTTTGTTTTGCTTTTCCCTTCCTCTTTTTCTTGTTTTTGTTATCCTTCTCCAACCCCCTCCCCCCTCTCCGTGTCTCTCACTCTCACCTTGTCTTTTATTGAATGGGTGACAATTTATTTTGAAAGTCCAGCTCTTAGAACTAGATTTGCAAGAAATGACAAAGTTTGGAGGACGCCCCTCTATTCAACTCTATGGTAGCTTTGCTGCTAACTTGAAGGGGACTTTCAAAAAAGTGTTACTTGGTTGTTTTCTTTCGGGCTTTTTTTCTTCTTACCCCTGTGTGGTGTGTGGGGGTCTGTGTGTGTATGGGTGTGTGTGGATGTTCACATGAGCAGATATGACAAAAGTAAATCCACAGTGTCAGATCCAGCTCCCATCGGAGAATGCAAAATGCCATAATACCTTCTTCTGATCTCACTTAACTTTCTGCTTGGCAATTCTGTTTGTTGTATTTGTGTTTGTCCAAATAAATGTATAAGCACAGTGTGTATTAACGCAATACTAGAACAGTGTGTCAAATCATTTCACCAGAAGCATGGATGATATAGACACTTTAAACACCGTGAGGGCACAATGTCCACGTTCTGTAGCATGATGTGTGGAACTGTTCACTTGGTACTCTGAGTTAGTGACAGTGTTTAAATGGGCTTAACCAGGCCCGTGTGGGCGGTGTCTCTCCCCAGGCGAGGTGTGTCACAAGTCCTACACGCAGTTCTCCAACCTGTGCCGCCACAAGCGCATGCACGCCGACTGCCGCACCCAGATCAAGTGCAAGGACTGCGGGCAGATGTTCAGCACTACCTCCTCTCTCAACAAGCACCGACGCTTCTGTGAGGGCAAAAACCATTATGGCCCCGCAGGGGGCCTCTTTGCCCCCGGCATTCCCATGAGCAGCAGCCCCATCCTGGCCAAGTCCAAGTCTCACCACCATCACCACCCGGGCCTGGCCTTCCCCGACTACTTCCCCTCGCGGCCACACCCTCACGCGGGACTCTCTTTCTCTCCCGGTCCGCATGGCTTCTCCTCCCTCTCCCACGGCTTCCCTGGCCTTTTCCCCCCCTCGCTTTACCCCCGGCCGCCTTTACTGCCACCTAGCCAACTGCTGAAGAGTCCTCTGGGAGTGAGCAGTAACAACGGTGGTGGTCTAGAGGGGAAGATGCCCCGAAGCCCCCTGGATGGCCCTCCCTTGCCCCTGGACAGCTCGGTCAACATCCACAACAACGGCCAGGAGAAGAAGGACAAGGAGAGGCTGGAGTTGGCGTACGGCGAGCCAAAGGCCAAGGCCAAGATGTCCGAGGTGTCGGACGGCAGCGATCTGGAGGATGTGAACACCACCAGCGGTACGGACATGGACACCACAACCGGCACCGCCTCGGGCTCTGACCTGGACAGCGACGCGGAAAGCGAGCGGGAACAGCGAGAGAGGACCAGTGGCGCCAAGAGGAGGAAGGCGCCTGGCGCCGTAGGGTTGGGCGGTGCAGAAAGAGCGGGCCAGGACAGGCGGCAGGATGATGCCAGTAGTGGCTCGGTGTCGGCACTGTCCAGCTCAGGCAACCTGGCCTGTGAGCGGCCCTCTTTCCTATCAGCCGTTTCCCAGCACTCCTTCTTTCCACCTCCAGACGAGCAGGCACTACCACCCACTGCCACAGGGGGTGGCGCTGCCACCGATTCCATAAAGGCCATCGCTTCCATCGCAGAGAAGTACTTTGGCCCTGGTCTCATGGGCCTGCAGGAGAAGAAAATGGGCTCCTTGCCCTACCATTCCATGTTCCCATTCCAGTTCCTTCCCAACTTCCCACACTCCCTCTACCCGTTCGCAGAGAGGGCCACCCTTAACACTGGCATGTTCTTCAAGGCTGAGCCCAAGTCGCCGCGCGAGCAGCATGCGCCTGCCCACAAAATGCCCACCCTGGGCACCGGCGAATCATCGCCCTTTGACCTCACCACCAAGCCCAAGGAAGCCAAGCCGGTCCCCCCGTCCCCCACAAAACCCACCCCGCCCAGCAGTAGCAGCAACCACTCCCTGGTCCTCCCCCGGGGTGAGGAGCAGCCGCTGGACCTGAGCATCGGCAGCCGCAGACGTGACGGACACAACGGGGTGGCGACCCCGGAGCAGACGCCCAGCCGCAAGAGCCACCGCAAGGAGGAGCACCGTGGCAACCACCCTCATGCCCACTCCCAGGGGCACCTGCTTCACCAGCCCCCGTTGCCCCAGCAACAGCCTCTGCCCCAGCCGCCACAGCCCTCCCTACACTACGCCAAGCCCTCGCCCTTCTTCATGGACCCAATATACAGGTATTTCAGCCCCGAGTAGACCAGAGTCCACGTCACGACGATCATTAAATCGAGCAGGAAAATCACATGCAAACCCGCGTTTCATACAGGCTCCAAACACTGTACACCAACAATGTTGTCAATTAGGTGTGTTTTGGTGTCCTCATCCTGGGATACCAGTAAAGGCCTGTGTGTTTCCATGCACTGTGTCATTAAGTTGTACATTAAGGTCCTGTTCGAAGTGCCTACAGGGATCAAAGACGCATTTTGGAAGTGAATCTGCTCTGTAAAGGCAGGTGGCACAGAACAGTGTCACTGCTAGCCACATTATGTAAACATTAGAACACATTATGTAAACATTAGAACACATTATGTAAACATTAGAACATGGGCATGTGTGATGTGAAGTGGTACAATCTTTCCTGGTGACCTTTGACATTCGTACGTAACCCTTGTCTTTGCTGTCCAGCAGGGTGGAAAAGAGGAAGATACTGGATCCTGTTGGAGCTCTAAAAGAGAAGTACCTGAGGCCCAACCCGCTGCTCTTTCATCCACAGGTACACACACACACACACACACACATGCACAAACACACACATGCACACAGAGCGACCGAGACACTTAAAACACTATTTTATTAGGACTATTTGAAAATAGTATTGTAACTTTTTAAAGTTATTTTCTTTTTAAAGGTTCGGTTTGGGTTCTATTATGATGATCACTTAACCATAATGAATTTCACTTTAGGCTAATTCTATCAAATATTTATGTGTTTTACTACTTAATAAATGTCAGCAATCCACCCCCGCCCCCCTAAAAATAAAGATGATTACAGTGTTCAATGATGTTTGGACGGGTCAATCGAACAATGTTAAATTCCAGACAATTGTCCAGCCCTTATTTCCCACAACCCCACGCTGAAACTCCCCTGTGCAACCTTCCCACAACATTCCGGGACGACGGTCGCGAAATGCAAGGTGTATTTCCCATGCGTTCGTTACGATCTCTTTCTTTGTACACAATGCGGCGCCTCGGAATTCCACCGGCACCCACGTCTTCCTGCTATCACGCAGGCCTTTTGATAACCAAACCATATTGTTTGTCCCTGGGGCCCCGCCCACCTCCACAACGTCCCGCCCTCGGAGACTCCATCTGCCTATTAATAATAAGAATAATAACTGTGCAGCTATCCCACCATTCAACCTCTTGTTAATGCTGAACTTTTCGGGGGCATTGTTTCTGCGGGCCCCGGAGCACCCGGGGAGCTAATAACTTCCTCCTGGCCGGTTTCTCGTCCCTGGCTGCCTAGATAATAGCCGCGTGTCCATCAAGGACATCCTGTGTTTGTGTCCAGGAGAATGGGGGAGAATAGAGCCTCTTGTTGGGAACTTGTTCTATCTGACCCGGGAATCTGCTTGGCCCCTCTATCAATTGTCAAGTTGAACGAGCCACTTGCACATTTAAGCACACAGGAACATGTTTGGCCGCACACAAACACACACTTAAAGGTAAATGTAGAAGCAGGAGGAGTACATAACCGTAGTCCACATCCTTCTGTGATTCCAAACTGAATAAAGTTGTTAACATCGAAAGAACGGGCACACACACGCAGGAAACACACACTTGTTCTGTTTTTAATTTTACGTCCAACAACAACAACATGTGCTTCTATATGCTGCTGCCAGGTGTGAATGACAAGCCAGGAGAAACACCAGCTCGACACCAAACCTACCGAGTTCTCAGTTGTCCACACCATTTAGCCACAACGCTTATCGTAACAATCGTGAGAGGATTACTCATCCGCTAATTCGGTCCGCTGACGGAATCATCCGACGACGAGACGCTACGAAGAAATAAATTGAGACGGCGTGTCTCTCATCGTGTTGTATTCCTAACCAGGAAGGATGTAAGCTGTTTTTGGCAGAGAAATCCCCCCGGGCACAGAGCAGACTGGCCCTTTGTCCCGTGGCTTGGGGAGTGTATAAGGCAGGGGTATCTCTAAAGATATTGTATGGTTCCCGGGTTTAGAGAAGGGGAGAGAAGAGGGCAGCTGGGAACAATGTCCGCCTGGGACCGGAGAGGGGAGGAGTCTCAGGGGGGTTCCTCGAGTGTCTGTGAGCGTGCGATAGGTCAGGGAGGTGAGTCCCGACAGCATCATCAAGAGAGCGACCTCTGATGTACAGCTTCCTCCTCACCTCCTCCCACCTCCCTCGGTTCTGGCCCAACTACCTGCCGCTCATCCCTCTAGCGGACACTTTGCAAATCAGCCAACAAATCGAGGCCTAGTGTAGGTCTGGAACGAAACAGTGCAACGTTTTGAGGTACAGTTATCGGTGACTAAAACGCGACTGTGAATCTTCCCCTATCCACAGCTTCAGTATCTTTACCGTGGTACACCTTCTTTACCTCAGATGTCAGCGATGGAGACCATGACGGAGAAGCTGGAGAGCTTCGGTGCTCTCAAACTGGACGCGCCGCCCAACTCGCTGCAACACTCGGCCCATCCGCTCTTCAACTTTCGCTCGCCGCCTCCCTCCCTCTCAGACGCCATCCTTCGTAAAGGCAAGGAGCGCTACACGTGCAGGTGAGCCCACTCCACCCGGATCTGTTCTGGTGACTGTCTACAAGATGTACGGGACGCCGTTCAACATGTAAGCCCCTCCCCCTCAATCCGTCTCTCCAGGTACTGTGGGAAGATCTTCCCCCGGTCAGCTAATCTCACCAGGCATTTACGAACACACACCGGCGAGCAGCCATACAGGTAAGTCCTTGCTGTCCTCCTCCTCACCTCTCGCCCCCTCTCCTCTCCAATAATCCCCCCTAATCACCAATAATGACATCACATCCTGCCCGTCGGATGTATTCCTCCGCGTTTAGCAAACAAAAACACACGCGCACAAACTTCATAGCGATACATTTATAAACAGGACCCGCTGGAAACGTGAGGACGGGTACGTCTGGCACTTGAGAAAAGCGAGAGCATGTAAGAAAGAGAAGGAAGATTGATGCGGCCTGCCCAGATGTTGGGCGGGGGGGTGTGGGGTGGAGTGGCAGTCCTGGACAGTGTCAGCTTGTAACGGTGCCCTGGAGAGACCAGGCCTCTGTTTATAGAGACCAGTTAATTATCAGTCATTTGGCTTCTGCCCAGTCTCTCCGTCTCTCCTCTCTCTCTCCTTCTCCAACCCTCTCTCCTTCTCCCTCTCACTAATCTCTCCCCGATCTCCTGAATCGCTCTCCTCCCTATCTCCTGGTCTGTGTCTTGATCTCGCTCTATCTCCATCTTGGCGCCTTGTAAACAATGGTTGGAGAACATATTGACATCAAGTGGCAGAGCGCTGGCCGTCCTGAGGAACCTGCAATCATTTAAATGGACCACCTAGTATTTCGACCTTGGTTAACCCGTGGACACACAGCGATAGTGCTTTGTCCTTTGTTGAGCTGTAGTGCCAACTCCCTGAGCACAATCTGCAGACAGAGAGATAGTCTTCAGGGACGTAGTTCCCTGCCCCAGTCCAAACAATCTGCTGATTAGCTCATTTAGAAACAATTTACCCTGACAAATAGCAGGTATAATGATCTCTGCCACTTTCAGATAGAGTCACAGTAAGAGAGAGAGAGGGAGAAAGAGAGAGGTTGAGAGAAAGGGAGAGAGAGAGAGAGAGAGGAGGAAAGGAGAGAGACACACAGAGAGAGAGCGAGAGAGAGAGAAAGGGAGAGAGAGAGAGAGAGAGAGAGAAAGGAGAGAGATGAACTCAACCTCCCACCCGAGGCCTTCATGCTTCATTGTGATAAGGCCATTTGCCTGCCTGAGATCTGATCGGACAACGGCTTTCTGCTCCGAAATTGTCCCCGCTTTAGAGCTGACCAGTGAAAGACCCCATTCAGCTGGTAATGTGCAGACCCTTTGTAACTTAAAGAGTCCACCAAAAAGTCCTGTTAGGTTGATTAAGATGCTGCCCCATTGGATTGGTTATAAATAGACTGTCAAATATGGAGAGAAAAATGAATGAGTGTGGGTGCTCGCCCGTGATCTGTGAACTGTGACACTTCTGGGCAAGGAGGTGAGCGAGATTCAGAACGATTCTGCTCGCACGTACCCTGCGGATACACCCTATACACACATACTCACTCACTGCCCACCAACAATATGTCCTGGCAGGGGGGCTTTGGCAAGGCCTGGTCACTGTTTGTTCTGGATACATATTTGTATTCTGAAGGGTTCTGGATGGACCAGGGCAGAGAAGAGCCTCAAACATTACATGTTAATGTGACGGGCGGGTGTGTGTGTGTACTGGTGTATAGGTATGACACACACACACACTGACACACACACTGACACACACACTGACACACACAGTCCTTCCTGGGTGTAACTAGATTTCACTCAAAAGTTTCACTCAAAGGTTTCCCCCGAAATCCCCCCTTGAAGGTAGACTGCGATATATGATGTAAGTGACCAAGTGAATGGATTTATGCATGAAGAGCGTTGATACAGGATGCTAAACTTCTCCACAGTGTAACACTATAGGGGCCCTGTACACTGTGTGTGGCTGTAACACTATAGGGGCCCTGTACACTGTGTGTGGTTGTAATACTATAGGGGCCCTGTACACTGTGTGTGGCTGTAACACTGATGGGGCCTGTACACTGTGTGTGGTTGTAATACTATAGGGGCCCTGTACACTGTGTGTGGCTGTAATACTTTAGGGGCCCTGTACACTGTGTGTGGCTGTAATACTATAGGGGCCCTGTACACTGTGTGTGGCTGTAATACTATAGGGGCCCTGTACACTGTGTGTGGTTGTAATACTATAGGGGCCCTGTACACTGTGTGTGGCTGTAACACTATAGGGGCCCTGTACACTGTGTGTGGCTGTAACACTATAGGGGCCCTGTACACTGTGTGTGGCTGTAACACTATAGGGGGCCTGTACACTGTGTGTGGCTGTAACACTATAGGGGGCCTGTACACTGTGTGTGGCTGTAACACTATAGGGGCCCTGTACACTGTGTGTGGCTGTAACACTATAGGGGCCCTGTACACTGTGTGTGGCTGTAACACTATAGGGGGCCTGTACACTGTGTGTGGCTGTAACACTATAGGGGCCCTGTACACTGTGTGTGGTTGTAATACTATAGGGGGCCTGTACACTGTGTGTGGCTGTAACACTATAGGGGCCCTGTACACTGTGTGTGGCTGTAACACTATAGGGGCCCTGTACACTGTGTGTGGCTGTAACACTATAGGGGGCCTGTACACTGTGTGTGGCTGTAACACTATAGGGGCCCTGTACACTGTGTGTGGCTGTAACACTATAGGGGCCCTGTACACTGTGTGTGGCTGTAACACTATAGGGGGCCTGTACACTGTGTGTGGCTGTAACACTATAGGGGCCCTGTACACTGTGTGTGGTTGTAATACTATAGGGGGCCTATACACTGTGTGTGGCTGTAACACTATAGGGGCCCTGTACACTGTGTGTGGTTGTAATACTATAGGGGGCCTGTACACTGTGTGTGGCTGTAACACTATAGGGGCCCTGTACACTGTGTGTGGCTGTAATACTATAGGGGCCCTGTACACTGTGTGTGGCTGTAACACTATAGGGGCCCTGTACACTGTGTGTGGCTGTAATACTATAGGGGCCCTGTACACTGTGTGTGGTTGTAATACTATAGGGGCCCTGTACACTGTGTGTGGCTGTAATACTATAGGGGCCCTGTACACTGTGTGTGGCTGTAACACTATAGGGGCCCTGTACACTGTGTGTGGTTGTAACACTATAGGGGCCCTGTACACTGTGTGTGGCTGTAACACTGATGGGGCCCTGTACACTGTGTGTGGCTGTAACACTATAGGGGCCCTGTACACTGTGTGTGGTTGTAACACTATAGGGGCCCTGTACACTGTGTGTGGCTGTAACACTGATGGGGCCCTGTACACTGTGTGTGGCTGTAACACTATAGGGGCCCTATACACTGTGTGTGGTTGTAACACTATAGGGGCCCTGTACACTGTGTGTGGTTGTAACACTATAGGGGCCCTGTACACTGTGTGTGGCTGTAACACTATAGGGGCCCTGTACACTGTGTGTGGCTGTAACACTATAGGGGCCCTGTACAATAGTTGAGACAATGCCATTTTCCTCGGACTAACTGCAATTCAGGACCCCATTCCTACCTGCTTGGTTGTTTCTTTGGTTGCCATGCCAACCCCTCGGCTGCCAGATTGTTTACTTTTCCCCCAGAGTGTAAGAGTGAGTGGAGCATTCAACATGGACCAGCTCGTGTTGCAGCAAATAGTGTCCTCCCTCCTAAATAGTGTCCTCCCTCCTAAATAGTGTACTACCTATTACATAGTGTACTACATCCCAAATAGTGTCCTTCTTCCCAAATAGTGTCCTCCCTCCCAAATAGTGTCCTCCCTCCTACATAGTGTACTACCTCCCAAATAGTGTCCTCTCTCCTACATAGTGTACTACCTCCCAAATAGTGTCCTCCCTCCTACATAGTGTACTACCTCCCAAATAGTGTCCTACTTCCCAATAGTGTCCTCCCTCCCAAATAGTGTCCTCCCTCCTAAATAGTGTCCTCCCTCCTAAATAGTGTCCTCCCTCCCACATAGTGTCCTCCCTCTTAAATAGTGTCCTCCCTTCTAAATAGTGTCTTCCCTCCCAATTAGTGTCCTCCCTCCCACATAGTGTCCTCCCACCTAAATAGTGTCCTCCTTCCCAACTAATATCCTCCATCCCAGATTGCGTCCTTCTCTGTGTGTCTGTGTGTGTGTCCGAGTTTGTTTGTGTGTGTGAGTGTGTCAGAGCCGTAGTGACAAATGTGTCCGTGTAAAAAGGCTGCTTGTAGATGAACAGTCATGTTTCCCTCAGTGTTTAGACTGGGGTCATTAGTGTTGTTTACACAGCGAAACAGGCCACTCATTTAGACCACGTTTCTACCTCTACTCCTTCATTCTTACCCTGTATATTTCTACCTCTATTACTCTCTCCCTGTCTCTCTCTTTCTACCTCCACTCCTCTCTTTATCTCTCTCTCTACCTCCACTCCTTCTCTCTCCACGTCTCTCTCTCTACCTCCACTCCTCCTCTCTCATTGTCTCTCTCTCTCTCTCTACCACCAATATCCTTTTCTCCGCGTCTCTCTGCTTCCTAATCTCCCTGCTCTTCACTGTGTGTCCTTGACACTGTCGCCCTTCTTCGTCTCTACTTTTTCATCTCTCATCATATTACCAAAACAAATATCCAGAAACATGTGTATTGACGTGTTCCTCTCCCCTCCCCTAACCCTCAGATGTAAATACTGTGACCGCTCGTTCAGCATCTCCTCCAACCTCCAACGGCACGTTCGTAACATCCACAACAAGGAGAAACCCTTCAAGTGTCACCTGTGTAACCGCTGCTTCGGCCAGCAGACTAACCTGGACCGCCACCTCAAGAAGCACGAGCACGAGAACATCCCTGGTGAGCCTCAATTCACCAAATATGATCTTAGATCAGGCTAGTTGATGAACATCAGACTCCCACTCTAGATCAGCCTAGTTGGTGGACATCAGACTCCCACTCTAGATCAGCCTAGTTGATGGACATCAGACTCCCACTCCAGATCAGCCTAGTTGGTGGACATCAGACTCCCACTCTAGATCAGCCTAGTTGATGGACATCAGACTCCCACTCTAGATCAGCCTAGTTGATGGACATCAGACTCCCACTCTAGATCAGCCTAGTTGATGGACATCAGACTCCCACTCTAGATCAGCCTAGTTGATGGACATCAGACTCCCACTCTAGATCAGCCTAGTTGATGGACATCAGACTCCCACTCTAGATCAGCCTAGTTGATGGACATCAGACTCCCACTCTAGATCAGCCTAGTTGATGGACATCAGACTCCCACTCTAGATCAGCCTAGTTGATGGACATTATTTCTCCAATCCTGGAATAGTCTAACTGAAGGACATTGGACTGTAACTACAAGATCCACCAAGTTGAAGGACATTAGACATGACAGTTAAAGTGAGTCAGTGTACAGAATAGTCCCATATTTTGCTGTTGATTATATATAGGCTAAATGTTCCATGACTGACTGTGTGTGTGTGTGTGTGTGTGTCTATGTGTGTGTGTGTGTGTGTGTGTGTGTGTGTGTGTGTGTGTGTGTGTGTGTGTATGTGTGTATATCCTGCTTACAGTAAGTCAACACTCTGGGATCCTCTCCAACCTAGGAACCAACATTTCCTCTCCCAACTCCGAGCCAGACAATCACGCACTTTTAGACGAGAAGGAGGACTCATACTTCTCGGAAATCCGCAACTTCATTTCTAACAGCGAGTTGAACCAGGCGTCCAGCTCCACAGACAAGAGGTAAGGGAACACACGCGCTGAGTAAAGATAAAATAACCTTTTAACACAGTCACGTCAGTCGACAAGACTGTGTTAGCCAGCAAGGCTAAATCCGAGGCATTTGCTCTGGGTGTCTAAAAAGTTACTCATGAATGACTGGTTGGTACATGAGCATGGTTCATTGTCATTGAATCACCTCGTTTTACTAACCCATCGTCCTGAAGTGTTGATATTGCCTCTGTTTCTCAAACTATGGGTCAATTGATTTGTAAAGGGCGTCTTGAGTGATACTGCAGTGAGAAACGTCTCTCTGTAGCCGTCATCAAACCAGGGTTAAACGAACTGACTCGGATAGGAGCTTTTCACAGCTTTCTGGGTTTTCAACAAATCTGGCAAAACTTTTTGTTTTCTAACATTCATGAGGAGATTCAGGGTTACCTGTTAGTATTTCCCTCAGAACCTTTTAGAACAGTGTGAACAAGACCACGCTGTCATTTAGATCAGCACTGATGGTGTCCACAAATGTCTGATCTCCCTTGATGTATTTCAAACTTTACTTCCCCCATGTTTAAATAGTATAAATCAATGTTATTGGTGTAAACAGAATGACATAGCTCATACCAAGAAACCACACAGGTTTGGGAAGCCCTGATATATGTTTAAACTACACATTTGCTTCCATCTAGTGGTCAAATGTAGCTCTAACATGCTTAATAGCAGGGATAGCAGTAACAAAAGCTACTGGCTCATATTCTTTACCTGTCTCATGTATGTTTATTGTTGTTTATTGTTTATCGTTGTCAATTGTGCAATATAATGTTATGCCAGAGGCTCAATATAGAGCTGAGTAGGTACACAGCCCAGCATAACCTTCTGCAACACAAAATGAAAACATTTTTTTTCAGACGTGACCAGAAACTCTTTCTTGTCCTTCACTTTCCTTGCATTGAGTTCATACAGGACACGACCCGGGGTCCAAGACAGTGGTGGGCGATGTCAGGGACGTCTATGAGCTCTGACAGACGTGTCAGAGGAAAATATGCGAGCCGTCTTTTTTAATATACCCCAGACAGACATGTTGGATTTTTGGGATGACATGGAATAATTCCTTGTTGTTTTTCCTCGGTCGTCTTTGGGTCGGTTAACCACAACTGATTGCTTTTCTCTCTCTCTCTCTCTCTCTCTCTCTCTCTCTCTCTCTCTCTCTCTCTCTCTACATATCTATTTTTCCTTTCCTCGCTTGTCATTTCTTACTTGCTATCTGTGTCAGTCATGTCTTTCTCTCCAACTTTGTTTTCTGTCTCTGTCTCCTCCGTCCTTCCCTGGTCAGTAGACATGATACATAAAAGCCAACAGAGCCAGGAGGTAATTTAGTCCCCCTGCCATCTGGGATCAATAGTGCAGAACCATCCAAAAAAAGCAAGCATTTTAATATCCGTAATTCAAAATAAGTGCTCTGCTTTCTGTCTGTCACAGTCACACACACTCACAACGTGTGTGAGGTCCAATCATCTGGACAATGTCCAGCCTATGAGCCAGGGACATGATGGAGATTCTCCTGGATGATTCTGAGATGTGGATGGACTTGTTTCATACATTCCAGGACCAAAATGGACCACAATGTCCTGACTTTAAAATGCTTTTGTGAACTTATAGCTGTAGCATTATAGGTAAAGGGTTACATTTATGGTCAGGGACAGGTTTTGGAGTTACGGTAAAGTTTAGGCATGAAGTATTAAGATAATGAGTTTGGGGTTAGGTTGGGGTTCTATGTTTAGAGGTGATCTGTAAGATGCAACTGATGGAGCTGCCCCCCTCTACCCAACCCCCCACGCCCCCGGCCTCTAACCCAAACACAGGGTTGACGTGTTTAGACCAAGTGACAAAACGCAGGGCCCGTGTCAGAGCCACGCTTGTCTCTTAAGCCCCCCCCACCGCCAGTCTGCCCTCACCAACATGATTATAGGACATTTAATCTACATTGAAATAAGAGAACCCGCCCCCCCTCTACCCCCACCAACTACCTGGAGACCCAAACCCCTCGCCTGCCCCTCAGTCCCTCTCGCTCCTCGAAGGCACCCCGTCTGGTTTGATAAATGTCCGCCTGCCCCCCCACCTTTCTCTGATGGTAAACGCGTTCCCCCTGAGGTAATGACATCACAAGGCATGAAACAGCAAAGACAGGAGGGCTGGAACATGTGAAGACGCAGGTTACAATGGCTGCAGTGCTGATAGTCTGTTTACAGAGCAGTCACTGGGTAGGTACCTCCTGGGGAGGCAGCAGTCAGGAGCGATTGGCTGGCAAACCAAAGGTGAAAGGTGAAACCGTGTGGTTTTGTCCCTGAGCAACGTAGTTAACATGAACTGCTCCCATTTCATTGGTGTAAATACCAATGTTCTTAGCATATGCATTTGGTAAAATAAGGGTTAAAAGTTTAAACATGCACACACACACACACACACACACATAGATATGAACGGGTGCATGCACATAATACACACACACTGACACACACACACACACACATAGATATGACCGGGTGCATGCACATAATACACACACACTGACACACACACACACACACATAGATATGACCGGGTGCATGTACATAATACACACACACACACACACACACATAGCTATCATGATCAGAGGCCAACCGAGTCTCTTTAATGGGGCCCTCTTTCCCCGTCTGCTTCACAGGAATTAGCCAATTAATCATTCAGCTCCGTTTCCCCTTTGAAATGGTTCTCTGCAATTGTCGACACGCATGTTTGTTTGCTTGGATAGAGGGAGTAGGGTTCTGTTCGCTGTCAACGAAGCCCCTGGCAGCTTAGTTATGGCTCCGCAAAAAGTATGACTCATGGCCTATTGACAGACAGACAAATGCAGATAGACAGGCATAGAAGGGTTCAGGGCAGGAAGCCATCAGATAGTTTCTGAGAAACACGAGGACTCCTCATCTGGACTCATCTGGTTATTCTGGATAGGAGCAGGAACCAAATTTAGGAGATAAAACACTTGACTTCAGGGATATATCCATCGATGGTGTTCCACAGATTAAATCCAGAAAATTCCAGTTCGGCCTTCCAACCTAACAACATGATGACATGTTATTTTCATATATCCCCCAAGATACTGAGACCATTCAAGGGTTAACCATAATAAAACATAATCAAACAAAGTAACTTGACCTTAATGTTTATATTGTTACAGGTCAGAACTTCACCTTAATATTCTTATTGTTACAGGTCAGAACTTACAGAGGAGGAGCGTCCCTTGAGCCACACCTTGCCTAACTCTAAGATGACGGGCCAGGGGCTGGAGGAAGAGGAGGAGGAGGCGGATGAAGACGAAGAAGAGGAAGGCAGCCTGACGGAGAAGTCTCAGGACGAGGCACCCGAATCTCCCTCTCCAGTCACTATGGTGACACCAGGGGCATACGACGATGAAGAGGAGGAGGCGGAGGCAGAGGAAGAATCCACACCGCTGGCTTTGAATTACGATCACACCCGCAGGTATGTCATGTCTACAGACCACCACATCAGACCATACCACCCAATCACGACTACAGACCACTACATCAGACCATACCACCCAATCACAACTACAGACCACCACATCAGATCATACTACCCAATCACAACTACAGACCACTACTGCAGACCATACCACCCAATCACAACTACAGACCACTACATCAGACCATACCACCCAATCACAACTACAGAACACTACAGCAGACTACACCACATAATCACACCTTAACACAATCAAATGAGAACCCACCACATAATCACATCTTAACACAATCAAATGAGAACCCACCACATAATCACATCTTAACACAAACAAATGAGAACCCACCACATAATCACATCTTAACACAAACAAATGAGAACCCACCACATAATCACATCTTAACACAATCAAATGAGAACCCACCACATAATCACATCTTAACACAATCAAATGAGAACCCACCACATAATCACATCTTAACACAAACAAATGAGAACCCACCACATAATCACATCTTAACACAATCAAATGAGAACCCACCACATAATCACATCTTAACACAAACAAATGAGAACCCACCACATAATCACATCTTAACACAATCAAATGAGAACCCACCACATAATCACATCTTAACACAAACAAATGAGAACCCACCACATAATCACATCCACAGACAAGCACATGCTGTCTCCTTTTGTTGCAACTAACAAAACGTATACATTTAATCCTTACATCCACAAAATGCATGGTCCAAAAAAGACAGGGTTAGAGAGCGATACAGTTTAGGGACAGACCATGTTGGGATGGATAGAGTTCTGTCATAGATTAGTAGTGTTAGATATATAGTATATAGTGTTGGATAGATATAGTGTTGGATTGATATAGTGTTGGATATATATAGTGTTGGATATACAGTATATAGTGTTGGATTTATAGTGTTGGATATATATAGTCTTGGATATATATATTATATAGTGTTGGTTTGATATATAGTGTTGGATATGTAATGTATATAGTATTGGATATGTATATAGTGTTGGATATATATATATATAGTGTTGGATATATATAGTGTTGGATATATATATAGTGTTGATTATACAGTATATAGTGTTGGATATATATAGTGTCGGATATATAAAGTGTTTGATATACAGTATATAGTGTTGGATATATATATAGTGTTGGATATATATAGTGTTTGATATACAGTATATAGTGTTGGATATATATAGTGTTGGATATATATAGTGTTGAATATACAGTATATAGTGTTGGATATATATAGTGTTGGATATATATAGTGTTTGATATACAGTATATAGTGTTGGATATATATAGTGTTGGATATATATAGTGTTTGATATACAGTATATAGTGTTGGATATATATAGTGTTGGATATATATAGTGTTGAATATACAGTATATAGTGTTGGATATATATAGTGTTGGATATATATAGTGTTTGATATACAGTATGTAGTGTTGGATATATAGTGCTGGATATATATAGAGTTGGATATATATATATTATATAGTGTTGGATAGATAAAGTGTTGGATATGTATATAGTATTGGATATGTATATAGTGTTGGATATATATAGTGTTGGATATGTTTATAGTGTTGGGATGAGTAGGGTTGGATATATATAGTGTTGGGATTAGTAGTGATGGATATATATAGTATTGGATAGATATAGTGTTGGGATTAGTAGTGTTGGATATATATAGTATTGGATATATACCGTAGTGTTGGATATATATAGTGTTGGGATTCGTAGTGTTGGATATATATAGTGTTGGGATTAGTAGGGTTGGATAGATAACGTGTTGTATATATATTGTGTTGTATATATATATAGTGTTGTTGGATATATATAGTGTTGGGTTAAGAAGTTTTAGATAGATATATGGGATTGGGACAGATAGAGAGTGTTGGTTAGAACTATCACACCCCAAGTACATATCTGTCTGTCTGTCAATGTACATGTCATGTTTGCATTTGGCACAGGTGTTTTGTTTTTGTTTCTATCGAGGCTTTTCAGTGTACTAAGGCCCATTAGCCATTATGTCCAAACATTCAGAAAGGCATGCAGGATTTCAAGTGGGATTTCAGTAGTTCTCAGTGTAAATCCCATTGTCAGATAATGAGTGTGTGTACGTCTCGCCATTCGTCCTCCTCGTCCATCCATCCTGTCCGTCTCCATTTATCTGTGCATGCATGCACCGCTAGAAGTCCGTCCAGCCACTCACAAGACAGTATTGGTTGGGCTAACTGAGGACAACGTCCTCCCTCCCTGCTCCTCCGCCCTCCCTGCTCCTCCTCCCTGCTCCTCCTCCCTCTCTGCTCCTCCTCCCTCTCTGCTCCTCCCTCTCTGCTCAAACCTCCCTCCCTGCTCCTCCTCCCTCTCTGCTCCTCCTCCCTTTCTGCTCCTCCTCCCTCTCTGCTCCTCCTCCCTCCCTGCTCCTCCTCTCCTCTCTGCTCCACCTACCTCTCTGCTCCACCTCCCTCTCTGCTCCTCCTCCCTCTCTGCTCCTCCTCCCTCCCTGCTCCTCCTTCCTCCCTGCTCCACCTCCCTCCCTGCTCCTCCTCCCTCTCTGCTCCACCTCCCTCCCTGCTCCTCCTCCCTCCCTGCTCCTCCTCCCTACCTGCTCCTCCTCTCTCCCTGCTCCTCCTCCCTCTCTGCTCCATCTTCCTCCCTGCTCCATCTTCCCCTCTGCTCCTCCTTTTCCTCTATCAATGCTCCTCTATCCTCCTTCCTGCACTTTCTTCCTGCTCCTTTCTCCCTCCCTGCTTCACCTTCTTCCTCTCCCCTGCTTCTTCTTTCTCATCCCTTCCTGCTTCACCTCCCTGCTCCCTCTCTCCTGCTCCTCCTTTCTCCTCCATTTCCCTGGTGCTGCTGCAGGTGTATTGAGGAGGATGCTGGCCTGTTAGACCTGGAGGCCCTGCCCAGCTTTCCCAAAGGCCTGGAACTGCATAAGGCCAGCACTGGCGAGGAGCCCCCCTATGACGTTAAAGACATTTTTAACAGCGCCTCCCTCGAGTCGGAGGCCCTGAAAGAGACTCTGTACAGGCAGGCTAAAACCCAGGTAGGTGGACTCCCATAGAAATAGATAGAGGGAGAAGGAGGAAGTTAGACAGAGAAACCCAGTTAGATGGACTCCCATAGAAATAGATAGAGGGAGAAGTTGAGAGTTAGACAGAGAAACCCAGTTAGATGGACTCCCATAGAAATAGATAGAGGGAGAAGTTGAGAGTTAGACAGAGAAACCCAGTTAGATGGACTCCCATAAAAATAGATAGAGGGAGAAGAAGAAAGTTATACAGAGAAAAATTATGGAAGCAGGTGGCAAATCATGTTGGACGTCGGTCTAACATCTTGAGTGGATTGAGATCAACATCAAGGACAACGTTGTTCATTGTGGTTGTATGGAGCATTTGGATGAGTCGGTTTGGATGAGTCGGTTTGGATGAGTCGGTGGACATGCCCTCCCCACACTTAACTTACCCCATATAATCCTAGTTATTAACACTCTCATTCGCTAAACATCTAACTACTGTCCAGTTAGCCGCATCGCACTGTGCTTAAAATCTTTGATTTATAACAACAGTCGTGTTTGATAAACTGACAACGGATGTAGACACCGGCCAAATGGTTTCTGAGCTTTTCTGGTTTCTCTGTCCACCAGGCTTATGCAATGATGCTGTCTCTGTCGGAGAACAACCCTTTGCACGCGTCCTCCCAGAACTCACTGGATGCCTGGCTGAGCATGGGAGGAGGCCCCTCAGAGACAAGCAGCTTTCACCCCCTCAACCACATCTAGGAGAGAGAGAGAGAGCCCAGAGGAGGAGGTGCAGTATCACAGAGATCAGACGTACGGAACCAGTGACAGAACGAGAAAGAGGGAGAACTACACATCACAACCCCCTGCCCCCCCCCCCGGCCCCCTTCTTTGCGCGAGAAGAGAGACAGCTAACGCCTCCTGCCCATCAGCGTGTGGTTTTGTTTGCGCGTTCAGTCTCTAATACCCACATGTCAGTTTGTGAGAGTGTGTAAGGTGACCCGAATAACAGGCAACCACTCACAGGCGTAGATCGAGGCAGCAGCACCCCGGCTCTGGAGCGGATGAAAGAAGTCCCAGTGAAGGACGCTGGAAGACCAATCAAACCCCCAGTCAGTCTACAAGGCCCGCCCACTCCGTCCCAGCCCTCTTGGTTACATATTTGACACATATCTGTGTGTGTCGATGCATCCCAAGGAGAGCAGAAATTGACCATATTCAACAGAGTTTATGAAACCAATCTCTCCGTAGCAACAGATAGTACCGGTTGGCCTGGAACATTGCTTGTCCATCCCATCTCATCATATCTAATGCTGATCACTCTCTTAACTGCTTTCAGATCAGTAACACCACAATACTCCATGTTACAGCAGGAAACATCACAATGGCTTTTGTTTGTACAGAAAGTGAAGGACGATGATGCATCTAGCTCGATTCGGACTGGCAATGATATTATGGAGAATCACTCGTCCCCAATATAACGCGTATCGCAGAGGGCGAAGTCTAGACCTCTCAAAAGTCACCTGGTGAACAAGAGGTTAAGTGTTCCCCTTTTCTCATTTGTTAACTTCCATTTTGTGTTTTGCTCTTTGATAAACAGTGTTGTCTCTTTTTAGGCACCTCAGTGCTCAAATGTTAATATAATTATTTAGTGAAGGACCAAAATTGTATGATATTGTTGTATGATGTACAAAATAACCTGGACGTTCATAGCGAGAGTGGTATGTGCCAAATGACCCGTAGAAAAGGTTTTGTTCTCTGACAATCATTTCTTTTTCCAAGGGTTTCCATTGCTGTCATAGTTGTTACTGCCTTCTTTATATATTTGATTTTAAAGAGTGTGTGAATTCTATTTATTTTTGGTGAATTCTTTGTCACGATTTGCGACGGGTGACAAATGAAAACGAAATCGTCCTTTTTATCCCTCTTTTACACATTGTTGAAGGGATTACATTTTTATAGAACAGTGTGCCAAATTGGAAAGAAACCATGAATCTGTTGTTTTTATTTATAGTTACATGGTAGTTCTAGATTTTTAGATCATGTTTGCGATGTGGTGTCAT
This sequence comes from Dallia pectoralis, assembly GCA_029465975.1. Lineage (NCBI taxonomy): Eukaryota > Metazoa > Chordata > Actinopteri > Esociformes > Umbridae > Dallia > Dallia pectoralis. The sequence continues at coordinate 13,702,773 of CM055728.1, read as the reverse complement.
GCATGATGACATTTCTTTTCTCCATTTCAACCAATATGCCGAATGTTTTGTGGTGAAGCTGGTGAAGGTTTTATGGCAGCCTTCAATATTATGGTCTATTGATTAGGATTCCAGGACAATGTGTTGTGTTCCTGTTGTTGATCCGAAGTTTAAGCAAATCACTTTTACTTTAGAACAAACGTCATTAACATATTAACTCAATCAGTTTATCAACGCAGAGATTCTGCCTCATTGGTGTCATTTGATAAGAATATTGTTTTTTGTAACATGGCCGTGTGGTTCCAGAATTACATCAGAATCCTGTGGTATAGATAAAATAGAGATTTGTCAGATAGTGACCAACGTCTGTGTACCATTCAATCATATTTCCAGTTAAAAGAACCTGAGGATTCTGTAACTATTGTTGACTTAAGGGTTTCCAGAGTCGAGATGTTTTTAACCCGGAGAAAAAGTAAATGTATTATTGGAGACATGGCACTCACTGTCACAGCTTAATGGTTAAGTCCTTGCTTCAGCTCTGTGTCTGAGACTGGTGAATTGTCTGAAAAACGTGTTAACACTCAATGGGATATAGATAAAAATGCACACCAACAAAACAGGAAAGAAATCAAACCAGCAAAGTCCACTGGTCTGAGGAGAAGGATGGTATACATGTAACATTAAGTCTACTCTTAGCAAGACTTTTAATTCATATTTGCTTGCAAACACTCATTTGTCGTTCATGTAGAAGTCATTGCAAACTGTAGACACAGGTAGAGATGGCACTTAATAATGCGCTGGGAGTTTCATTTCATGGCACTGTAAGTTGCAATGGTTGGGACTTTCATGCTGGACATGTAAATTAAGACTTTCAGGGCTGGGCGGGATCGGTTCTGGCCAGCACTTTAACGCATGGGTCCAAAACATCAAACTGTACGGGCATTGGGTCTCTGTCACTAAAGAGTTAATCGGATTAAATCTGGTCGGGTCTCACTTGGAGTGGATGGTTAACCCTCACTTAAAACAATGATGACCGTGGGGAAGAGAAATCTACAACTGAAGCACTGTAATGTTTTTTTTCGTCAGCAGATGGCAGAGTGAATACTAGGTTGGCTGAATTTTCCCATGGGATGATATCTTTACAGGAATCCATGGTGAACACATTGTTTTGCAATACATCACTATTAAATGCAGAGACTGAGGTTACTAAATATTTAGGTTCACTATATATGGAGTAATTCATGTCATGTACTACTGTAATAAGCGTGCGCTGTCAGTTGTAGAATTATGAATCCACATTGAAGTCATTGCCAGCGTTTGAAAGAATCTGGCAACTGGTCACACACTGATTACTTCAGAATAGGGACACTGTTCTTTCCCCCACTGTTACAGTAAAAAGTAAAAACAAAATAATATGGTTTCTTTTTAACTGTATAGTATTTTAAAATGCAATGTTGCGTATGTCTGAAGAATTCGATGAAAAAAAATCTGGGTTTAAATGGATGGTGCTCGTTTCATTGAATCTGAGTTGTATCACCTCTGTTATGTTATTAAAAAGATATTGTGCATGACGTGTTTAGGAGTCATAATGATGTCCATTTGTGAAATGTGTATCTTAAATTAAAAAATGAAATAAAAAATAAGGAATCCGTAGATGCACTTATTGTACACGTGGCTAGATTAGTGTTTGACTTCAAGTCCTTACAGATGTATCGGGCAAGTGGTTCTTAAATGAATACAAAAAAGCTTGTGGGAGAGATGTAATGAAAAAAAATTAAAGGATTGTAGAATAATATTGAACAATTCTGAAATAGCAGTTCTTTTGATGCTTGTGATTATTGAAGATGTACTTTAGAGAAATTTCTTGGAAAAGATATGATTCTGATGTTAATTCTGTAGAATAGAAATGTATACCAAATGTAATCTTTCCAATGCTATGAAGAATTTATACATGAAATTGATATGCAATAAAACCTGTGTGCTTTTTATATGAAATGTCCCTTGCATTTGTCATCTACATGCAGAGAACACAATTCCCTATTCTATCTTCTCTGAATTGCCCAAAGCATATTCTTATATTTCAAGGGACTAGGAAAGAAAAAATACACATCCAATGAATTTACTGTACCTGGTCAAATTGCATTTTTACTTTATTGTTATCCTATATTTTGAAGTTAGACCATAAGGTGAAAAAACGTTTTGACATATCAGTTCTTATTTGGTGTCCCAATCCTCACTGTTTACCAAAACATGGGCGTGGTTTGCACTTTCGGTCCAAACAGACGATTGCAACCTAGCGGCGAAGTGAGACGGTGAAATATTACTTCCTTGTAAACACCCTTATATTATAATATATTCTCGTAACATATTGTGTTATGAAGAATTCAAATCATTCCAGCACTTTCTGAAGCCTTATCTTCAGTTGGATAGGTGAAGCCTGTATTGCGCATTGTCTTAAACCGCAGTTTGCACTATGCTCCAGCTGAACGACACTGTGGAGCCGATGAGTCCGGGGGCTGCGGTGCTTCATCCGGCGGAGGCTGAGGATGGGGTCGAGGTTGCCTTCACACCACCGGGGGCCGGGGGGAACCGTGGGTTCGGTTCTTCTGTTGCGTGTTGCTCTCCCTTACAAACGCTGACGCCATTTCACGTCCACAACCCAACAATGCAAGCTAAAGTGAAGGATTATTTCGTATTTAGGGTAAGTCTAGCAAATTGCTAACCCTAGTTCTTCTAGAGAGAGACCATGTCGGATATTAGCTGGCTGCTAGTTACTCTGACTCGTGTTTTACAGTAGTAAGCATACATTGAAGCCTACATTGAGAAGGCTGGTTTGCTGGTTAACGCTGTTAAGATTAGTTCAGTGTGATGCGTCATGATACATACAGGTTATATGAATGTCCAGAAATTGCAGTTAATCCCTTCTAATTGAATCTCCTTTTTACAGAATTTGACTGAAAGGCATACCACAATGTACTGTGGATATGGTAGTCAGCGGTGAACCTAGGTTGACCCCAGTAAACCCATTATGCACAAGGGTTAATGGTTCGTTATGGGACTTTTATTGTAGTTAATGGCATTAGATGACTACAAAATGTGTAATACAACGTAATGAGGCTCCTGGATGGTACAGCAGCAGATACCAGTGTATCTTTGAGACCAGCGTTCTACTTCTGGCCATGGCTCTACTCCTGGTCATGGCTCTACTCCTGGTCATGGCTCTACTCCTGGCCATGGCTCTACTCCTGGTCATGGCTCTACTCCTGGTCATGGCTCTACTCCTGGTCATGGCTCTACTCCTGGCCATGGCTCTACTCCTGGTCATGGCTCTACTCCTGGTCATGGCTCTACTCCTGGTCATGGCTCTACTCCTGGTCATGGCTCTACTCCTGGTCATGGCTCTACTCCTGGTCATGGCTCTACTCCTGGCCATGGCTCTACTCCTGGCCATGGCTCTACTCCTGGCCATGGCTCTATTCCTGGTCATAACGTCTTGCACGTTGTTGGTTTGTAAGCACAACCCCCACCTGTGGACGTCGGACTCTCATACCACCATTATGGAGTCTGTTTCTGACCGTTTGAGCAGACACATGCACATTAGTGGCCTACTGGAGGTCATTTTGCAGTGTTCCTCCTGCTCCTCCTTGCACAAAGGCGGAGGTAGCGGTTTTGCTCCTGGGTTGTTGCCCTCCTACGGCCTCCTCCACGTCTCCTGATGTACTGGCCTGTCTCCTGGTAGCGCCTCCATGCTCTGGACACTACGCTGACAGACACAGCAAACCTTCTTGCCAAAGCTCGCATTGATGTGCCAACCTGGATGAGCTGCACTACCTGAGCCACTTGTGTTGGTTGTAGACTCCGCCTCATGCTACCACTAGAGTGAAAGCACCACCAGCTTTCAAAAGTGACCACAACATCAGCCAGGAAGCATAGGAACTGAGAAGTGGTCTGTGGTCACCACCTGCAGAACCACTCCTTTATTGGGGGTGTCTTGCTAATTGCCTATAATGTCCACCTGTTGTCTATTGATTGTCAATCAGTGTTGCTTCCTAAGTGAACAGTTTGATTTCACAGAAGTGTGATTGACTTGGAGTTACATTGAGTTGTTTAAGTGTTCCCTTTATTTTTTTGAGCAGTGTATTTACAATATGAATGCCTGGACCTGCAGAGTTAATCTCTGATACATTTCTCAATAATTCTGCCTGTTTTTATTGACCTCATTCAAATTGTAGCTCTTTGATAGAAAAAATAAAGGAAGTGGTATACTAACTTGCCTCCCGTGGAAGTAGAACTTGGGTGGATTTTAAGCATAAATGATTGCAAATGTTAATTTGCATTTCTGTGTACTTACTAGTCTAATGAGTCGAATGAAATGAGACTAACCAAGCGTGTGGCCTCTTCATTTTAGCCAGGGACCATTGAGCAAGCAGTGAATGACATCAGAACCTTGGCCCTGCCGTCAGAGGATGGAGAAGTCCTGAGTGTGTGGCTGCTTGCAGAGTGAGTAACCGGACCAGCAGTTCACAGCCCAGTTCGCACCCCATCCAGGCAGTAGGGTTACATTAGATCCTCATCACAAATGACCAATATGCTAGATCGGTTTACGGTCAGAATTTTGGTAAGCCTACAGCAATTGAAACATCAGCTTTTTCAGCAGTATTTGATCCCCTAATGTGTTAATGTATGCATCTTAGATTATGTTTTAATGTACAAACTTTAGACTTTACAATAAGGTGGTGGCTGTTGTATACCTACTTTGATATGTGCTTTTGCTGTGTTAAGTGTTTAAGTGTGCCAGATATTATGTTATGTCTTACTGCTTTATCTCAGTCCAATGGCAGTACATAACCTCTGTGATAATGTGTTTTAAGAGTTGACCACTGGAACAATGAGAAGGAGAGACTGGTGCTCATCACTGACAGGTAAACCAAAGACATCGGGCCGTGGGAAAATACTGTATGTGTTATCCATGTAGTTGTGTTGGTGAGTTAGTTCGGGCCAGTCTCACATCATTTGATATGCTTTTTGTTTGGAGTGAACTTAGAACAAGACAGTTAGCCTGTTGGATGGACCTGCAGAATAGGATAGTTGATAAATGATATACAAGCTGTATAATCTAATGAGACATCTCTTAATTGCATTGTTTTGGGTTTTAACAGGTCCCTGTTGGTATGCAAGTATGACTTCATCAACCTGATGTGTCAACAGGTCATTAGAATCTCCCTCAACGCTGTGGACACTATCTCAGTGGGAGAATTTCAGTTCCCGCCCAAATCCTTAAACAAGTAAGAGCCACACCTAGGACTCCTCCAGAACCACACAGTCGCACACTGGACCTGTTCAGAACCAAACAGTCGCACAATGGACCTGTCCAGAACCACCCCATCGAACACTGGACCTGTCCAGAACCACACAGCGTCACACACTGGACCTGTCCAGAACCACACAGCGTCACACACTGGACCTGTCCGGAACCACACAGCGTCACACACTGGACCTGTCCAGAACCACACAGCACCACACACTGGACCTGTCCAGAACCACACAGCGTCACTCACTGGACCTGTCTGGAACCACACAACGTCATACACTGGACCTGTCCGGAACCACACAGCGTCACACACTGGACCTGTCCGGAACCACACAGCGTCACACACTGGACCTGTCCGGAACCACACAGCGTCACACACTGGACCTGTCCAGAATCACACAGCACCACACACTAGACCTGTCCAGAATTACACAGCACCACACACTAGACCTGTCCAGAACCACCCCCTTGAACACTGGACCTGTCCAGAACCACACAGCGCCACAGACTGGACCTCTCCAGAATCACACACACACAACTACCTGTCCAGAACCACAAGACAGTTGGACGAACATGGACGGATTGCTCAGGGCTGGTGTAACTTAAAACTGAAAGTTAGAGACTATTAGGGGAAGTTCATATACAGGTCAAAAGCTTCTAACGCACAGTAAACATCCCATACAGGGCTTACTGTAATGAGAGTTCATTGTGCCGTGTGTTTGTCCCACTACAGGAGGGAGGGGCTTGGGATTCGGGTTCAATGGGACAAACTGCCACGCCCCTCCTTTGTGAACCGCTGGAATCCCTGGTCCACAGATATGCCTTATGTCACCTTCTGTGAGCACACCATGGCCCGCGCAGATGAGAAAGTGGCCTCTCTCTGCCAGGTACATCTCATACCGTCTGCATCCCATATTCAAGTTAATAGTTGTATTAAAATGCTTTAGTCCCATATGCATGTTAATATTAGGATGTTAAAAGACAGTAGGTTTTAGCTATTGTTTGTTATACTGGGTTGAGACGCTTCCATCTGTTGGTTTTGAGAGGATTCCTTTTTCTTGAGCGTTTTGTTGTGGGAATTCAGCGTGAACAAAGGCAAATCCGAAAGTCCTTTTTTGGCATATGTTCAGGATAATTATAGTTGGGATTATTCTCAACTCCAGAACGTTGGAGATTGTTTCTATGACATCTACAGACCTGCATACAGAGAGCTTAGCAGCTGGTAGAAGGTACTGGGGTGTTTTCAGGGCCTTTGTTTTGCCCTGATTATTCAAAACCTCTAGAATGTTTTGTGCTTTCACCCCACTGAAAAGGTGACTGTTTATATGCACCATCATGTTAATATTAGGATATGTTTGTGTTAATAGTTGCATTAATAACAAAGCTACTCTACTTTGGTCAGATGGACGCCTTCCGCAACCAGCTGGTTCAGGCAGTGAAGAAGGCCCACAAAGAATCCCCCATCCCGGGTCGGGCCAATGGAGTTCTGATCCTGGAGAAGCCCCTCCTCATTGAGACCTACCTGGGCATTATGTCATTCATCAACAACGAGGCCAAGCTGGGATACTCCATGACCAGGGGAAAGATCGGTTTCTAAGCGCTTTTAAACTGTCTGTCTGTCTGTGTGTGTGTATGTGTGCGTTGCGCTTGGCTGCATCCAGTGGACAAGTGGATGGCTGGACAGCTGTGACGTGACAATCTTTGCTGGTTATTTCCCCTTTGGACACAGTACTCTCATGTACAGTTATGTTTCCTATTTAATGTACCTATTTAATGCCTGAGTGGTGAGACGTGTATCTGGAGTTAGTGCAGATATGGAGACGTTGATAGTTGTATGGTTATAATGCACAAAGTTTCATTTAGCGTCAGGTTAAACAGTGTCTTTGGAAGCTAGCATTAGCCTTCACAGAGCAGAGACTTACTGTTAGTTAGGTCTAAGAATGGCTCATGGCATGCTCCAAAGACTAACTAATACCCTTAGTTTGCCTGATTAAGCAGTCCATTATTTAAGATGCTGTGTGAAATTGCAGACCTTTGCATCATTAGACCTATTGGCTCCAACACCATGCTGGGACTTTTAACTGGTGAATTATATAATGCGTCTTGCAGTGCTGCATTTTCTCATTTTACTAAGGCATCTAACTGCGTGACCAAGCAAGGGTTTTGGAATTACCACAAGGTCTGCCGACCCTTACAGAAACAACCCTTTGCTCCTGCATGAAGAGCTTCCGGGTCACGGTTATCTGGACATGGTCTATGTTGGGGTTAAAATTATTAGACAATGGGGTCACGAGCAGATCTCTGGAAAACAAATGACCTTTATTAGCTGTTAGTTGCAGCTGTATAACTGAGCGGTTGTTTTTTCTTGTAGAATGGTTTAGCCTTTTCATTTTGGCCAGACAATTTTAACCTATTCCTGAAACATAAAATCAGGAACCCTATCTCAGTTTCCCCCAGAACCCCTTGAGACAGAATGTGAAATCCTGTCAGTAAATCAGATGGGGGAATCATACCTTTGACTTTGCTGACACATTTAAAACCTCCCTTCTTTAAGATTTTCTAATCTGTATAATATAAGAATTTTATAGCCAGTCATTACTTCAATTACAAAGGTTAACCAAAGAGCATCTTTACGAGTTCAAATGTTTTATGCATAAGAATAGAATATTTACCCTTTGTTATTCCACCATGCCAAAAATTGCCATAAATTCCCCTGAAAATTGCCATCAATTCCTGGGGTTTTCTGCTACAAGTGACAAAATTAGATCATGCTTCAATTGCTACAATGAAGTAAGATGTCTGTCTAAATGCCTTTCTGTTCTGTATAATAGCATGCATGTATTGCATGTCTGGTATGCATGGAGTCTCTGTTGGAATCTGTGAAACTAATCAGTCTTGTTCAGTGTGATCCAAAATACCAGAATAGCATTTAATTAATTCAGTATTAAGTGTGATGTTTCGAATGTCACTAAATGAACAAATGTAATGTATCATTTAATGCTTAATATTTCTAGCACAGTCACCATGACATAATACCAATGCCTACAGTGTCACAGTCACCATAACATAATACCTACAGTGTTACAGTCATCATAACAGAATACCAATACCTACAGTGTTACAGTCATCATAACAGAATACCAATACCTACAGTGTCAGTCACCATAACAGAATACCAATACCTACAGTGTCAGTCACCATAACAGAATACCAATACCTACAGTGTTACAGTCACCATAACAGAATACCAATACCTACAGTGTTACAGTCACCATAACAGAATACCAATACCTACAGTGTTACAGTCACCATAACAGAATACCAATACCTACAGTGTTACAGTCACCATAACAGAATACCAATACCTACAGTCACCATAACAGAATACCAATACCTACAGTGTTACAGTCACCATAACAGAATACCAATACCTACAGTGTCAGTCACCATAACAGAATAACAGACATCATCATAACAGAATACCAATACCTACAGTGTTACAGTCACCATAACAGAATACCAATACCTACAGTGTCAGTCACCATAACAGAATACCAATACCTACAGTGTTACAGTCACCATAACAGAATACCAATACCTACAGTGTCAGTCACCATAACAGAATACCAATACCTACAGTGTTTTTTTATGATTTCCAAAACTAAATGATCTTGCCCATTTACTGAAGATTTAAACAATTGGTTCATTGTGAACTTGAAGACAGTGCATTGCTTATTAAAGAAAATACATACTGTGGCTTAGTTTCTTAGAATGTATGCATGTATGTATGCGTTTGTACTCCAGTGGGCTCCAACCATAACAGCTACTTAATGTAAGAAAAAATTATTTACATTTCTTTCAATGAAATTGGTCTGTAAGTCTTTAGTTTATAAGATAAAATACTTTGTTTTCTGTTAATATAGCTAATTAATAATTTTATAATTTCTTCGCTGTTATTGAGGCCCTGTAATTTTAACATTTTCCAAGTGTGCTTATTAAATGGCTTGAAGTATATTTTTGATTCTTCAAATTACAATTAAGAGACAATGAACATGGGACGTCCTGAGTCAGACACCTAATTAAGGTCCTTTTTGGTCAAATTATAATTGTGGCAAAAATATAAAATAGTCACCATAACATAATACAATAGGGTTGAAACCAGTCCTATAATCATTTGCCATGAAGATGTGTTTCCTGTTATACCTATATCCACAGTAGTACAATATTCCAAACTATTTCTGAGGCCTCTGGAGAAGGATTGACAATAATTTAGTCACAGTTGCAACTTGAATGCAGATTTTATTACAAAATAATTATCACTGCTCTAGATTTTACATATTTACACAAACACACATTATGTACTTGAAATTATATAAAAATGACATTCAATGTGGACGTTTTTACAAATGCACTTGTTCTTTAAAAATAATGCCTGATTTACATCATGATCGTCTAATAGTGCCGACACATGACCACAGGTCGGGGTGCCGACACATGACCACAGGTCGGGGTGCCGACACATGACCACAGGTCGGGGTGCCGACACATGACCACAGGTCGGGGTGCCGACACATGACCACAGGTCGGGGTGCCGACACATGACCACAGGTCGGGGTGCCGACACATGACCACAGGTCGGGGTGCCGACACATGACCACAGGTCGGTGTGCCGACACGTGACCACAGGTCGGGGTGCCGACCTTAATGTCCTGACCCCATAAGAGGAAGTAGAATAGGTTCTGTTCACTTGTCTTCATTGTCATCATCAGTCGCCATGTAACAGAGGCACAGCTGGTCTTTCCCCATGAGGATCAGGAACTCCCCGCTGCCATGCCAACTCAGAGCCTGAACCTGGAACCCCCCTGGGAGAGACACATGGCTTTAAGGGTCACCCCCTCTATAGAACCCGTATACATTAACAAACATCTCCAAGGTAATAAGGAATACACTATTGCAATGTTGTGTGTATAGTTGTAAAATAATTCCTCTACAGCTGCTATCTCCCACAGTGGCGTCTTTTTCAAAGGAGCATCCATAGAAGTATAGTAATACTAAAGAGTTCAACAGGTACTGCTCAGAGTTCAACAGGTAAAGTCCTGTAAATGGTTTTGGGAAGCTGGGGCAAATTAATCATTAGACAATACTGCACATACTGACACTAAACATTATAAAGTAAGCTAATATGAGCATTTGAAATTATGCTTCTCATCAGACAGAAGTACAGCTGTGCCACACAACAGAACAGCGAGCCATCTGATCCCAATGGTTCTAGATTAAAATGGCCAAATAATCTAGTAACAAGAAACCATAACAAAAAATCCCTCTGGAACACCGAATATCTACAGATTACAGCTTGTGATTGAGGTGTAGGACAAAATGATGAACCAACACGTGTTAATTGTTGAGGCTTTTTAAAGAGATGGTTTCTCCTTTTGTGGTACTGTTGTTGTGCTGTTATTCCAACCCAGGAGCACCTCCTCCTGGTGGGTAGTGTCTAACAAGCTATTTATGTTGTTTGTGGCGGCGTCGCCGGCAGTGGCTACGATACCTTCAGCCGGTACCGTGACAGAGACACAGCCTGCGGGGGACCAGAGGTACAGCTTGGCGTTGCCGGTGCAGAGGGCCAGACGGGGCCGACAGGGATCCCACTGGAAGCAGCGTACAGCAGACGTCTGTTCCAGCACTGCCAGCAGCCCCAGTCTCTCCATGTCCCACACCCACATCACACTGGCCATGTTGTCTGGAGGGGTCAGAACACACAGTGGTTAACACAATGTTTTCTAGAATAGATTCACTGCAGCGCATGCAATTCAAAACAACACTGTATAACTGAAAACTTGAAAAACACCCAAATGAATAATACACAGGATGAGGCATTGAAATGATAAGTAATTAATTTATGCAGCGGTGTTTGTTTACTTAAACTATGGTGAAATATTTAGTCCAGTTATTGTAACCTGTGTCATTTTAACCCATTGGGGCCACACCACAGGGTTCGGCCCATGGGGTTGGGCCCCTTACCATTCTTTGTGGCGAGGTAGCGGTTATCTGAGCTGAAAGCCATGGAGGAGACCCCTATTTTAGGATTGGCACGGTCCAAGTCAGGTTTGATCACAGGCAGCTGGGCCGGCAACGTGCAGATCAAATCTATAAGAGTGGAATAACACAAGAACAGGCACAAATACATGAAAAGGGAAAATACATTAGCCAAAACAAAACTGGCAAAAAGTAGGAGATCCTAACTTCAGGGTTTCTGCAGGTATCAGCCAATCTCATTTAATGCTTTTTCATGCCCTTTTTCATGCCACTTTAAACTAATTTCATGCCCATGTCCAACTGCAGATACTTTCACACACAAATTGTGAGCATTTGACAATGCTGTTTTTTAACTGTCAGATGGCTCACAAGAAGGTTTACAGTCATTAAACGCAACACAAAGTGCTTCACAAAATAATAACACAACAGAAATACAAATATTTAAAACACTGTTCACTGTACAGCTCGTGTCTCTGCCCTGCGGATCTCAAAACAACATGCACTGATAATTAAAAGTAATGAACCTATACTGGTTACGGCAGTAGGCAAATTCGACAAAATCATGTCAACCCCCTGTCCTCCCCACCACCCCCACACACTCGCTGCAAAATGCCTCTCCGGGTTTACCATCGACCCCAGGGCCTGAATTTCGTTAGGTGGGTCACATGGGGGATCTAAATATTACGGGGGAGAGAATAACTTCTGATGCATCGGCCTAATTTAATCATCTTCATTTATTAATATCTACACATTTATATGCATGAATTGTGCATTTCCAGTTGTGCCACATGTGGGTGGCCCCTGCAGACTATCTGAAAGTGGTTTGAGGTTAATAGGTCACTGCTCAAAAAACTATTAAGATTTCCAGTATTTAAATGTATTTATTTTAAATGTATGTTTTAAATGTTTTATTTTGAAAAACCAAATTATGTGCAACATGTGAAAGACCTTAAGTAAATTGAGGTTTCGAAGTGATTTCACAAAAAAAAAGATTTTACCGTCTTTAAATGTTTATTAAACGTCTCTTACACCATTTCCTTAAAAAAAAACAAAGCTGTGCAAAATGTGGTTGTACTCTATAAAACAATCTGACAGTGGTTTGAAGTTTCAAGGCCAAATGGTTAAACAGCTATTGAATTCATAACGTTAAGAAGTACTTTATTGACGGTCCCTAACTATAAGCACACGGAGGTTTCTATCCGTCTATATCACCGGGTGTAGTGTGGCTGCTTGTGGGAAAACCGGGCCTGATCTCGGGCTCCGAATATCCGTTGAATATCCAACCAACTTTACCTCGGTCTGAGATGAAGCAAATATATTTGTGCAGGAATTTCTCGCACTATAAAAACTAACCTTGCGGGAATGGTTTAAATTATGCGCAATCCCCGCAATCCTGCACCGAAATTCAAGCCCTGGACGGGATTAACCAGGTTCTGAATAGTTCATCCTCCAACCACTTCTGCTGAAACTTGAATTTTCCCATTTTTCCATCATTTGACACTCACTCACTCACTCACTCACTCACTCACTCACTCACACCACTCACCACTCACCACCACCACTCACCACTCACCACACACCACTCACCACTCACCACTCACCACTCACCACTCACCACCACCACCACTCACACCACCACCTCACCACCACCACCACCACTCACCACCACCACCACCACCACCACACCACCACCACACACCACCACCACACACACACACACACACACACTCACTCACCACACACACACACACACACCACACACACACACACACACACCACACACCACCACCACCACCACACACACACACCACTCACCACCACCACCACCACCACCACTCACCACTCACCACCACTCACCACTCACCACTCACCACTCACCACTCACCACTCACCACTCACCACTCACCACTCACCACTCACCACTCACCACACACCACTCACCACCACCACACTCACCACACACACACACCACACACCACCACCACACACACACACACCACACACACACACACACACACACACACACACACACACACACCACACACACACACACTCACTCACTCACTCACTCGATAGACAGCAGACTCACAGCACCTTGCATTACTAGCATCAGGTGTCGCGACTTCGTGCACCAGCCGTACAAAACAGCCAATTAAAAGGTTCCGCCTTTCAACCATTATGTATACTTCCGATCAAAATCAGATTTAGATGTTTATATAGTCAAAATAAATCATGAAAAACAATGTTTTTATTCCATCAAGTTTACATAATTTTTAATGCCTTTGAACATCGTAGTTCATGCTTTTTCATGCCAATTAATGCCTGAATTTTCACAAAATCTATTTAATGACTTTTCATGCTTTTTAATGACCCGCGGAAACCCTGAACTTAGATCAAAGCAGACTCACATATGCAAATCACTCTTTATAAATCACAAATCAACAATGGATAAAGTTTAAATTAATTTGTTGTAGATAAAAATATTGCATTTGGAATCAAAAGTTTGCTCATTTTGGCAAACATGGGCATGGTAAAGTTGTGCTTACATTTGCTCTGTGTGTTGAAAAGAGTGCTGCCCATGGTGATGTGTTGCTGGATGGACAGGTTGTCAGTCTCCACACCAGGTCTCCTCTCCACCTCCTTGTACATGACCTGACAAAACAAACTCCAAACAGTCACCTGGTAGATTCAGCACTTCGTTTACACTTAAGCAGCAACATATTTGGGCAGTGCCCATATGTAAACATTAATTGATTTTACCAGGTACATTGACAGTTAACACGTTCTTAATTACAGCAATATGTTGGGGAATAGCTAAGTCATGTATGTTGGTATGCCTGGTTGGACCTTTAGTGCTGCAGACACTAAACTGCCAACGTCCATGATGATCAATGCCTACACAGCCATATTTGAGTCCATACTGAACTCCTCCATTAGTCTGTAACACTGCAGCCACTGTCAAGGATAAAGACAGATCATCTGCTCTGTGGAGCGGACCATTGGATGTAAGCTACCATCCCTCAAAGATCTGTTTAAAGCCAGTTTTAAGATGCTGCAGCTAGGGGTCAGAACAAATTCCTTGTGTGTGTAAACAGCCTTGGCCAAAAAACCTGATTCTAAAACAGGAAACAGGTCAACGAGGGCTTGTAGTGTGACAGGGTAGAGGGCTTCTTCCTGCTTATCCTTCTTCTAGTAGTAACAGGCTGGTCTACAGCTCCTCCATCTTGTGAAACAGCAGTCAGGTTGAGCCTTTATATGACTATGAGTGTACAACGCTTAACCATCTGTTAGTGTCACTGCTTCACTGTCTTGTATCCATCCTTCCACCACTAACTGCGGTCGTGCCCAGTTAGACTTGAGCTTGGAGCCCAATTGCCAAGAACCTCTAAAGAAACCAAGAACTGAAGCCCTCATTATTGAGGCAAACTAAAACATTGTTTGAACAAAGCCTCTAAATTGTTATCTTACTGAAGCCAACATTCAATGAACAAAAAGAAATACATTGCGCACATTCACTTGTCCTGCTGGCTGTTCCAACAAATGAGAGTATCCTAGTTGAGATTGATGTCAAATGGTGGCTTGAGAGTGACTGACAGTCATACCTGCCAACATTTGGTTTTCAAAATCCGAGAGGGGGGGGATTTTTTACATTGAAATACCAATGGGGGGTGTAAGTGTTATTTACATTGCCTTGTCAATTTTGATTCCTCCGCTGGACATATATTTTTTATTTTCTAAAAGAAACACTGCACCAGCCACTTATATTTTTACCTGCCACTTTTTTGCGGAATTCATATTTTTTAAACAAAGTGCACCGGCATATTTTTAATTGCTTCACATCTGTCTGTGCTTTCATTATGACAGATGAACCTGGCTGTGTGCCCTTGTGTGCCTCTACTGCGTGAAGGTGCTGCTGTGTTTTAATGTGCTGGGATATGTCATTTGATGTGCTGGGATATGTCATTTAATGTGCTGGGATATGTCATTTAATGTGCTGGGATATGTCATTTAATGTGCTGGGATATGTCATTTAATGTGCTGGGATATGTCATTTAATGTGCTGGGATATGTCATTTAATGTGCTGGGATATGTCATTTAATGTGCTGGGATATGTCATTTAATGTGCTGGGATATGTCATTTAATGTGCTGGGATATGTCATATTTAATGTGCTGGGATATGTCATTTAATGTGCTGGGATATGTCATTTAATGTGCTGGGATATGTCATTTAATGTGCTGGGATATGTCATTTAATGTGCTGGGATATGTCATTTAATGTGCTGGGATATGTCATTTAATGTGCTGGGATATGTCATTTAATGTGCTGGGATATGTCATTTAATGTGCTGGCTGGGATGTCATTTAATGTCTGGGATATGTCATTTAATGTGCTGGGGATATGTCATTTAATGTGCTGGGATATGTCATTTAATGTGCTGGGATATGTCATTTAATGTGCTGGGATATGTCATTTAATGTGCTGGGATATGTCATTTAATGTGCTGGGATATGTCATTTAATGTGCTGGGATATGTCATTTAATGTGCTGGGATATGTCATATAATGTCCTGGATATGTCATTTAATGTGCTGGGATATGTCATTTAATGTGATTTTAAAATCAATGCGACGAACCTTACAAAAAGCGTGGAGGTTGTCGATTTGACTCATATGATGCATGTAAATTGTTGCGTCCAACACTGTTGAAATGTACAGCTGTACTTTCATTTCTTTGTGGGACACCTCCTTCACTTGCCATGATGCAATCTATATTAATCTACAGCTGTACTTTAATTTCTTTGAGGGAACACCTCCTTCACTTGCCATGATCCTATCTATATTAATGCGTGGAGATCAACTGTGCAACTGACTTAAAGGTTGCCAGGGTGACAAACGTGCTGAACATTGTATGGTGTGTGGATTGTGTGAATAGGATACTTTATATACGAGATCTGGCAACTAATCAACATTAGACAAAGATATTGGTCCAAATATTTTTTTATGAGTTTGGGCCATGAAAATAACGGGAGTCTACCGGGAGAAATAACAAACTGGGAGTGGTCCGAGAGACGGGGCTAAAAAACGGGAGAAACCCGGGAAAAACGGGAGTGTTGGCAGGTATGCTGACAGTGTTAGAGAGACTGAGGAGTGTGTATATAAAAACAGGTTTCATACTGATGGTGAGCACATACTACTGTTCTATTGACCTTTAACCCCTGCCTCATCACTATGTTTGGTCATCATGTTATGACCTTTATCCACTGGAAAATCTACTCACAGCTTTAGTGTTGTTGATGGTGGCTGGGTGTTCAAACGTAGTCAGCTTCTTCCAGGTAATGTGGTTTAAGATCCGAACCTGAGCAGGACATGATCAAATCCATTACCTACAGTCTCCTACAGTGACATACGGCCAGAACGTTATTTTAATGAATGATAGCTATTCTTCTTCATGACAAATTATGTTACATTGTTACATTCAGATGCTGGATGTCTATGGCTTCATATATGATATAGAGGATGTATGCGTCAGTGGTATTCTGTGTGCCATACATACAAATGTAAAAAAATCTATAGGCCCTCCTGATTTCAATGAGGGTGACAAATAATGAGCAAAAGAAACATGTGTAATATAAGTGTGTGTTAACACTCTGCTCAAGCAGACCCAAGCATGCACATTTCTGATTGGACAAGACTGCAGAGACTAACACAGGCTTTCCATTTCTCTTGTTAACTTATGAAATGCTGTCCTTTTACATTTTCATTAACTAAACTGAAAAGTAGGGCCGTCAATTTATTTAAAAAAATTAACTAATTAATCGCACAATCCTGTGATTAATCGCGATTAATCGCATTTTCCCCAAGTTGTTTGAAACAATGAAATAAATCAATTAACACAATGAAGTATATTTTAAATACATTATTTTATGATAGTCTCTCCTGTGAACAATACAGAATAGTCATTCTTATCAAATATAGCAACTTTATAAACAAAGTGTTGAAGTGCAAGTTATATATTTAAACCCTGAAGGTTATCAAAAATACTGGATCATCTTGGCAATAGTCCAAATGAAATAAAACATTTTCAAAAACAAAACGACAAAGTGTAAGGTGAAACCATCAATGTCAAAGATAGATTATTTTAGAACTTAAGCCTATAGGCCAAAATAATTGCACTATATGTAAAGATGTCAGATTAATTTTAAAGAAGTCTATAACAGCCTTTGTAATATGAATGACAAACAGAATGAAGTGAAATTAAGTTTGGTTATGTCGGGTTGGTTAGGGTCTCCATGAGAGTGACGTTCTCTGCTTTCTCCAGCAGGTTATGTCTCAAAACAATTGTTTTAGAGGGTAGATTGTATGATGGGGATCCCAATGCAATTGGAATGATTTATTTCAGTCCCTCGTCTTCTACTGTGTTTATTGGGCGGCAGTTTCTATCTATTTATCTAAAACATCGGTTAACAGTTACTTGTTTGGTCAAAAGCCCCGATTAGGCGCACCGTACTGCAGCAACGCGGATTGGCGGATTGCAACATCAATAATGATCGGGTGTTTCTGTCCTATAGACTCTCTAGTAACGTAAATAATGACCCTGTGTTTTGCTTTTATATGATAAACTAAAGACGAGCTGCTTCTATGGTATTTGAATTCGGCTTTGCAAATCGAAACTTAATAAAGTGGTGCGTTAAATTATTTTAACGCGTTAAACATTTGAAATTAACGCATCAGATTAACGCGTTAAATATCCCAGCCCTACTGAAAAGTAATTTAAAATAGTAAAGAAAATTGTTGTTCAAATGTACAGTGATTTGCAGCTACATAATGATACTGGAATACACTGTAAGCCTATTGGGAGAATTACCTTTTCATCATAGCTGCCTATAGCCAGGAACTGGCTACTGGGACTCCAGGCCAGAGACTTGATCCCTAGCGACCACTCATATGCACTGTAGGAGGACAGCAGCCGACCATCCAGTGAATACAGCAGAACCTTGTACTGAGAATAGAGTGAGTGTAAGTTCATCAAAACACACTGTGTTTCCTCTATAGGTCCAAACAGTATCCACTCATTCACCCAACGCTTACCTCCAAACAACTGTCCCACACAGCCAGGACACAGCTGTTAGGAGACCACTCCAGCCCTGCCAAGTCCTGGGTCTCCGTCTCAAAGTGCTGTGGATGATACAGTCAGAAGGATCCAGTCAGTTGGTTCCAGATGGACAGGGACCATGTATATGGTCACATGTTACATTGAATGTAACGGTTGTAGAAGGAGGTCTGTGGGTGAGGTCTGTGGGTGAGGTCTGTGGGTGAGGTCTGTGGGGGAGGTCTGTGGGGGAGGTCTGTGGGGGAGGTCTGTGGGGGAGGTCTGTGGGGGAGGTCTGTGGGGGAGGTCTGTGGGGGAGGTCTGTGGGGGAGGTCTGTGGGCACTCACCCTCAGGAGGTGCCAGTCATCACACACAAACACACTGACGTGGTCTCTGCAGTCACGACGCTCTGCAAGGGCCATGTAACAGCCATCCTTGCTGAAGTCAATCCCTAAAAAACAGAATCATCTTCATCTTTTACCAGGTCGGGGAGAATGCTTGGGTTGAACAGAACAAGGGAGAGGCGGGATTGCAGTGCTTCCACTGTCTCTATTTGAGCACACAGGAGTGCTAGCATTCATTGATACAGGCAGGTTGTTAAATTAACTGGATTAACTCACCTTTCTGACACGCCTTGGGGTACTTTATGTAGGATACAGCTTTGGAGCACAATGACCAGACGGTCACTCTCAACTATACAAAAACAACAACAAAAACAAAAATCACCACCCCAGAAACACATACCCTTGATCTGTGATAAATTATTCTATTTCATGTGTACACTTGTTTAATATGCCACCAACAGTATACAAATAACACCGTCTGTCTGCACCCAATGCCCTAAGGTTTCTTGACAACACAGCTTAGCCTCTGTAAGTGAAGCTGGATGGAGACGTAAATGTGATAAGTGTGGAAAAACTGAGAACAAGTGTCAACAACAGCAGTCTACTAAAAATAATTCAATTAACCATTAAAGTAACAAGAGTAAATAATGAAGTAATCTATTAACAGCAGTGAAGTCTGAACGTTTTATCATTTTCAGAACATTCTCACAAAAAGCAATGCTAAGTGTAACCAAATTGAGCAGTAATGTTCTGAAATGTTCTTCCTGGATGGATTGGAATTGAGAACATTTCCTTCACATTGTTACTCCCACCAACATTGGGTAAACATTTAGAAAAAGTGGCAGAATAAACATTAGGCTTTGCTTAGTAGGAATATTGTAACAACCCCAAAATTCCTGAAAACGATATCTGAATGCATGACTAAACAATACATGCGGTGAAAAGGTTAACGGAATTCTACTTGGAAACATGGAAATGTCATGTATAGTGGGGAATTATTAAT
Organism: Dallia pectoralis; assembly: GCA_029465975.1. Lineage (NCBI taxonomy): Eukaryota > Metazoa > Chordata > Actinopteri > Esociformes > Umbridae > Dallia > Dallia pectoralis. The sequence continues at coordinate 13,683,008 of CM055728.1, read as the reverse complement.
CATTGCCTCAGAGCAAAATCACACATCATTATTATTGTACATTTTATGTTCAGGTAAACATTGACAGTATGATTGCTGTAAGCCAATCCAAATACATATTAATATCATGGTACCCACTGTATTACAGCTACAAACTCATTTGACTACCTTATTATGCCAGCTAATGATCTACCAATGGGAGGTATACAAGTGATATTTAGCGGTCAATTCTGAACTTCAAAACTACAAATATTAAATGTAATGCAATCTATTCAGCAGATGCTGAGAATGCTAAGAATAAAATAGTGGACTAAACCGCTTTTGGTTGTCAGCCAACACTACTGAACAGCTTCATGACAAGATGGGAGCCTGCGGTAAAGTGACAAAGTTGTGGATCAACAACACATAACTGTGTACAATTATCAACACTGTCACTATATGTGCTGCCGTGAGAGACAGCAGCTCTTTCGCCACAGTTCTTTATAACCCAAAACTCTTATCATGTAATGAAGAGCTCTATATTTGCCTGTACACACCTTCCAATGTGTGCAAACATCCGAAAACACACAGCTTTGTGAAGACAAACTTGTTACAGTTTTCCTGTATACAGCCTTCTGTAGGCTTTCCCCCATTTGTCTGAACAGGGTCCACTCAGGGGAAGAAGGCTTCAGACATAAAGCTCACCTACCCTGGTCTGCCTGGGTAACAGTTTAACTGAAGTAAAGGGATCCAGCTGTGGCCGGTCATTAACCCCCACAGATCCATGGTAACCACCATCAACACTGCCCAACACACTCCTTGTCCAACTTCTACCAGACCACAGTGACATGATGGGTCTAGGCTGTGTGTGTCTGTGTGTTCCCGTGTGTGTGTGTGTGTGTGTGTGTGTGTGGGGGGGCAGGGGAATGTCACATGCGAGAGGTAGAGGCTTCAAGATGTAGTGTAACTTTAAACTGGAAAGACGGAGGGAGCGGCACATATGTAAAATAGGCGAGAAATGCTTCTCCATGTTGCTTGTCCTGTCAGTCTGGGGCAGCGAAGACAGGGACACTACACCTAGGAAATCAACATGACCCTGCAACCAAGAGCAACAGGCTGGAACTGTGGTCTATCAAAGGACTGGAATAAAACAAACAGCTGCCATTTACACGTGTCGAACAAAGGAAAACAAAGCATGTCTGTTATTGGCAACAGCATTATCATCAGATTTAGTCTTCTAATTAGACATAACCGCAGAAATACATGCATCTAGGAGGCCATGCATCTAGGAGGCCATGCATCTAGGAGGCCATGCATCTAGGAGGCCATGCATCTAGGAGGCCATGCATCTAGGAGGCCATGCATCTAGGAGGCCTATCATCTACAGTTTAAAACTCTATGCTATTCAATATGCAGATTATCCCTCTGTTAGATGCTCTGTCAAAAACACAATGTGTCTGAAGATTTGGCCTTAGATCACAACCTCTCGCAAACCCATCCATCTTCAAGACTATATTCCCCCAGTAAGTCTCATTCAACTTGTCCACAAAAAGTTCTGAAAATGTTCACATCATGGAGAAGCATCTGCACATTGTCTCTCTTGTTCAGATAAACATGTGGCTCCATCAATGTTTTCCAAATATCCACACCGCAAAATGGTTCATTCTTCAGTTGGGAGGGTCCATTCTGAGTGTCTGTAGGGGCCGACTAGTACTCAGACACCCTTATTCTACCCACAGGTGTCAAACCGGTTCCATGTAGGGCCGAGTGTCTACAGGTCTTTGCTCTCACCTTGTTCTTGATTGATTAATTAGGTCACTAATTGGTAAGGTTCTATCCTCTACTGGTTGTTTAGGTCTGAACTGGGAACTAATTTAAATGAAAACCCAAAAACCTGCATACACTAGGCCCCCCGTGGAACCGGTTAGACATCCCTGTTCTAACCTCAACCTCCAGTTACTCTCCACTCGACATTCCCACTGGGACAAGAAAGACAACAAATGATACATAGAACAAATTACACCACAAATCCAGCTCACATCTCTGATATCAAAACACAAATCCAGCTCCCCCTGTGGCAGACTTGTTAATGTGTGTCAGAGTTAGTGACGCTCCCATTGCTGCGAGGAATCTTTGCACAAGCCGATCTGTCAGCAACGGATCAGTTAATATGCATTCCCATCAGAGACAGAGTCCTGACCCAATATAGCCCATTCTCCTGTTACAGCCCTGTAATTCCCCAACGGATCAGTGCTGTATGTCCAGGCATCTGTCAGGATGACTGATAGTCCATTGTCAAAATTGTGTGAAGCCATGGAAGTTGCCCACCACACAGGAACCCAGAGCCAGTAGCCAGGCATGCAGGGACCCAGAGCCAGTAGCCAGGCATGCAGGAACCCAGAGCCAGTAGCCAGGCATGCAGCGACCCAGAGCCAGTAGCCAGGCATGCAGCGACCCAGAGCCAGTAGCCAGGTATGCAGGGACCCAGATCCAGTAGCCAGGCATGCAGGGACCCAAATCCAGTAGCCAGGCATACAGGGACCCAGAGCCAGTAGCCAGGCATGCAGGGACCCAGAGCCAGTAGCCAGGCATGCAGGGACCCAGAGCCAGTAGCCAGGCATGCAGGGACCCAGAGCCAGTAGCCAGGCATGCAGGGACCCAGAGCCAGTAGCCAGGCATGCAGGGACCCAGAGCCAGTAGCCAGGCATGCAGGGACCCAGAGCCAGTAGCCATGCATGCAGGGACCCAGAGCCAGTAGCCATGCATGCAGGGACCCAGAGCCAGTAGCCAGGCATGCAGGGACCCAGAGCCAGTAGCCAGGCATGCAGGGACCCAGAGCCAGTAGCCAGGCATGCAGGGACCCAGAGCCAGTAGCCATGCATGCAGGGACCCAGAGCCAGTAGCCAGGCATGCAGGGACCCAGAGCCAGTAGCCAGGCATGCAGGCAACTGGCAACTCCATCACAACAATGGCATTACCATTAGAGGTGGCAAGGAGATTTCTTTCACCCTGTTTTTTTATAGCATGCTCAGGTGGAAAGTTAGATTGGCAGTGGGAATTTAAAAATGCATGGCTTTTTGTTTAAACCGAATGGGAGTAAACAGGAATCGACAAACCTATTTGAATGACATTGAGCCAGCCCATGTCATGTCTGTTCTGACAAATGAGTGAGTGGCCAATCATATCTGACAGGCAGACTAGAGAATGCACTACGCTCAAAACTGCTGCAATAACTGCTCAGATCAGATCCAGTGAAATGTCATAGCTACAGATATGACATACCCTTACACAATCAGCTGTAAACAGACAGTGTATCCATGTATGAAAATGAATGGGTGAAGCAAGTCAATACAGACACAGACAGTGGGAGTGCACAGCAGCTGTCCCATAACTAGTTAATAGTCTCCAGTCTGAGGCCCTGGTGAATCGGACCCCGGATACCAACGGCCGTCTGGCACAGCCTTGATGAAATTTTCAGTAGGGTGAAGGTGAGGTCAGCAGAGCAGGCACATAGTGAAGACCATCACCCCGAATCACTTCTGGGAGACCGGCTTGACACTCAGGTCACAACAAGTCTTCTGAGTTAAAGTTACAAGGCAAACAGAGAAATACTTGACCAAATGACCTACGATAAACATGCAGCTCCTTCCACAACAGAAAACTGTGCTCTTCTCAGAATTTCCCCGAGCAAATTCCCCCAATGGATATGAGGAGACAGAGGGAGGAAGACTCCATTCTATTCCTGTTTGTTGACGATGCAGACAGACAAAAAGCAGAAATGTCCCAGACACTCCCTGCTAGTTGTCAGGGCCCCAGCACCTGTCAGTAGTTCCTGGAGTCGGGTTCAGGCAACAGAGGAGCCCTGTGGCGGAACGGGGCTCGAGTCCTAACACAAACAGACGGCTGGACAGAAATGCAGCTCACACCCGCTGTGTAACATGCCAGACGACTGCACTTTCACCTACAGTCACAGCAGACGTGCAAAGGAGGTCGCGATGACGTTACGTTTGGCAAGGATGTAATAAAAAGTCTGAACTAATCTGAAAAACAATCACATTATGTGTGTCACTTCTTATTAAGGGAATCTTGACACAAACGGTGTGTGACAGAGTTTACAGCGTAAATTATGTGACCTGGATGGCTTCTGATCTTCCAGGAATATAACACAAGTCATCTCCCTTACAGGCCTCCCTTAGGGCCTGCTGAAAAGAATAGGACGAAAACTCTCCATAAGTCCCAAGTTAAACCGATCCAAAAAAAGGTCACACTTTGGAGAGAAGAAAAAAAAAAGTACATGGAGGGGACTTAATTCATGTGTCCATGAGACGACAGACTACTAGTTGGTAAGTAAACTCAGGAATACATGTCAGGTGGGACAGTCTCTGGTGTCTGCTGGCTATTTTCAGGCCCTCTCCTTCCTTATGGGCAGCAACAGTGGACAGCAGACAGACATAAGATATAAAAACACAGACACAGTCCTGGTGACTTGACACTTACATGGAATTCCGTCGTGTTGAGAATGTGACGTCCGTCTGGGCTCCAGCGTGAGGCAACCAGTCCGATCGAACCCTCGTCGATCTTGCAGTGCCAGTCGGGCTGTTCCAGAGACCACACCTGGGAGGAGAGAGAGGGACACGGGGAGTGTGGAGAAAACTGACAAGTGCCTCTCCCTGAGCCCAAGCTCATGTGCTCGGAAAACAATCGGATCGAGATACACCATGAAAGACTGGCGATGTTCACCTCTTCAAAGGTAAGATGGTGGCTCTGATTTTAAAAGTATAAGTGTAGTTAAAAAATATGTTTGCGTCAATGCCATTAAAAGAAAGAAAGTGTGGTGGAATTTCAGGCTGTTTAGTCATTCTGGCCCATATTCTGACTCAATTAGGGTGATGTAGTTATCATAGTCACTACTGTTTGTTTAATTAAAATTAAGATATACATGGTGTACTACCGAGTAGATATCCTACCAGCGCTATTTACACAAGACAGGCCAAACCATTTAGCACCCTGAGAAACAATTCACATTTCCATTTGACAGTGATTATGTGACATACAGTGATGATTTGAAATGAAACAGTGGGTCTTCAAGCGGTTATACCTGAACTAGTCCTCTCTTATACATGGCACAGAGAACAAACAGCGAGTCAGAGGACCACTCCATGTGGACTATCTGGTCCAGGCAGGTGTAGAGATGCAGGATCTGAAGGGTTTTCACATCTCTCACCACCAGCCGGTACTGAACACATGTAGCCTGAGAAGTGCAAAAAGACAACATTAGACAAACACTATGTTCACACACACACACACACACACACACACACACACACACACACTAGTGTCCTGCACTTGTACTGATGTTGACATGAACATTATGTACTGTGGCTTGTTAGTGACTCAGACATTTCATTAAAAAACACGTATGGGGCATAAAAAAAATGATATCCTACCTGGTATAGTTGTAACATGTTCATAGCTTCAATACGTTTGAAAGTTATGAGCACAGTTAAACATTCTTAATTAAAATGTAAATTCTTATGAATGGGGTAAATGAAGTGGGGAACCACTGAACTGTGTACTTATTTGACATGTTAACTGTTCTATTGCATGGCCACGATTCTCCTACTGTGTTGTTAAAGGGGCATATTCTGAGGGAGTACGATTATATTATCTTTACATGATAATAGAAATCCAAATAGTTTGATAATTCTGTATATTTTAGACGTTACAACCATCCCCGGCATGGGGAGGTTGTTGGAGTGGAGTGAATGCAATAAACCCCCTAAAATTCACTGTATCGGTGGTTGAAACACATTGAAGTGTATAATATAGCAAATGTTCTTTTCCGGTGTATATATAGAGTTTGAGGCAGTCCTATAAATGACATCACCAAAGTCAAACATTGGTATAATAGTCAACTTGACCAAGGCAAGTTCAGCAGCATGCATGAAGGAGGCCCTATTGCGGAATAGAAAAACGATTCTGGACTAGATTTTAGATTACAGTTTGTTTATGTGGGGCTGGAAATGCATTCTAACACGACACCCAAATAATTGTATGTATCCACATATTCTAGTTCAGACCCATTTAGCGTGGCGATGCTAATTAGATGGGCAGGTGTGGGCAACGATCGGTTGAAAAGCATGCACATAGTTTTACCAAAGATCAGTAGTGATTGGAGATTTTAGAAGGAATGCTGAATGGCATTAACAAACTCTCCTGAAAAGAGAGCCCATTATCTAGCAAAGGGTCTAATATATACAGATTGATGGTTGCTTCTAGTCAGTTTTTTAAACAAAGACTTACATGAAACAAAATGTGTTAATTGTTCATTATAATAACTTATAACTGGCAGGATAGCAAATACAAAGGAAATAATTAAATGTTATAGACTAGGGAACATTTATTCATACACACTGTTTTTTTTGTCTTAGTATACATTTTTCATTATTACAAAAATTAATGAAAATGACTGTTAGATAGCTTTCGTGGACTGTATTCACTTATAGGGTCTCAAGGTGTTCTCTCCCGTGTGCCGGTAAGAGCACAGAAACAAACCAAGGTGTGCCAGTTGACTTCTTTAATTTGTAGTTATAACTTGCTTGTAGAAATACAAATTCACATGGGTTGGTCTATGTAATGCATAAGTAGATGTGGTCTGAAACAGTAAATCAAATACATTAATAACCTAGCATGTAGAAAATCTAAATAGAGACTAATCTTAATGGTAACATCACTGATAAACATATACCATGTTACTGGCATCACAACATGAACATTTATATTACTAAATAACAAGTTGCCCAAATACACCTTATCAATTGCAATATGTTCAACGTCCAACCGGATCATTAATTACATCCGTAGAAATGCGAGTAGTGTAAATGAAACATTACGAAAATACATGCCCATCATATATACGAAGACTAACATAGGCACCCGTGACGCGCTACTATCTTGCGCATAAATGGAATGAAAACATTCACCATCGTATTAGTCAACGTACTTACAGAGAGGTAAATAATATGTACTCACATTCACATACGGACGCACACCAACTTAAACCGAATGCAAAAACTCCAACTCTTAAAAGGCTGCACATAAATCACCTGCCTCCCTTCATATCCTATTCTCTAAACACGGAAAAAGGGTCCATAACGCATTGCGCTCCGAACAGTCCATAAACAACTTCCTCAATCCCATGATCCTTTTGTACAGCCGCCCCCAAATTGCAATGCCAATTTGCTCCTGAAGGGCTAGACTTTCTGGACCGGGTCTGTTGTAGGTCCACTGTCTGGAATGGCGGGAAGGGCTACCAGTCGGGCAACAGGACGTGTGTAAGTCTTACCCTTTATCTCGACTTCTGCGGACCTAACATGCCCGTCTGCACTAGTATGAACTTTAATGACCCGACCGATAGGCCAGAGAGCTCTTGGTAACTGGGGGTCTACCAACATAACCACCACATTCTCCTTGAGGTCGGCAGGGCTGGTGTGCCATTTCTGGCGTACCTGTAGACTGGGTAGGTAATGCCTGATGTAGCTAGACCAGAAGTGGTCCGATAAAACTTGGCTGTGTCTCCATTGGCGCTTACATAGGATCTCAGACTCCGGGTACACTACCTGGGGAAGGGAACCATCAAGGCGACCCATTAACAGGAGATTTGGAGTCACGGGGTCCAAGTCGGTGACATCCGAAGACACATAGCCCAAAGGCTTCGAGTTAAGGATACCCTCCACCTCAATGAAGACCGTCCTCAGCACCTCTTCTGCAACTGGTTGGGCTCCCACCGTAGTATACAAGGCAGTTTTCACAGAACGAATCTCCCTTTCCCAGACTCCTCCGAAGTGTGGTGAAGCAGGCGGGTTGAAGTGAAACGAGACCTTTTGCCCTGCAAGCTGTGCCTGCAGGTCTGGGGATAAATCCTTGAATGCTTCGTGCAGCTCTCCTTCTCCTCCACGGAAGTTCGTTCCTTGGTCCGAGAATATCTCAGAGGGTGTCCCCCGGCGGGCAATGAATCTCCGGAAAGCCATCAGGAAGGAATCGGTACTTAGGTTGTTCAAGATATCCAGGTGGACTGCCCTTGTGGTTAGACATTTAAATATGATCCCCCATCTCTTCTCAAGCCTCCTTCCCAACTTAACCTGAAAGGGCCCGAAGCAGTCTGTTCCTGTGGAGTAGAAGACTGGCTTGCAAAGACGTTGTCGTGCTGCTGGTAGGTCAGCCATCTTGGGAACCACCGGTCGGGACTTCCATCGACGACAGTCCGTACAGCTATGCTGAAAGCGCCGGATGGCTTCTCTACCACGGAGAATCCAGAACGTTCTGCGCATCTCAGCGAACACTCTCTCAGGGCCCGGGTGGCACAGGCGGCTGTCGTAATCCTTTATTAGGAGTCTGGTGAAGTGGTGAGTTGGGTCAAGGACGATAGGGTGAGCTGTAGCATAATCTAGGTTCTGGCTCGGCGTAACCTACCACCAACTCGGATGAGCTCTCCGGTATCATCCAGCTCCGGGGCTAAGGTGAGTAGGCGGCCACTGGTGCCAACAGCCTTACCGGCCTTAAGTAGGCGCAGCTCGTCGGGGAAACACTCTTGTTGGATTCTCCTGAAGATATGAGCCTCTGCTTCCCTATAGTCTTCAGCTTTAGGGTCGCCACCTTGGCTTGCCGCCCCATGTAGCTCTCGCGTCGTGACTTCTAAGAGTTCCTTCCAGCTAGTACACGGTATCTCGTCGGAGCCTTGAGGATTTGGAGACACCGAAGTGTGACCACAGAATGCTGATTTCCGTAATTCAGCAGTATCTTCTTCAGTGCCAGTATGTGGCATTACCGGCCACTGCTCTAAGTCTTGCAGAAGGAATGGTGGTCCCTGGCTCCATCTGTTGGGCTTCGCGAGATCCTGCAGGGTTTTGCCTCTCGTAATGTCATCTGCAGGGTTCCTAGCCGAATCGACGTAACGCCAGGCTTGACAGTTGGTAAGCTCTTGGATCTCGGCCACTCTGGTTCCCACAAAAACTTTGAAGCGACACGACTCTGATTGCAACCATGTTAGGACAGTGGTTGAATCTGTCCACAGCGTAGTCTTGTCGATCTTCAAGGTAAGCTCTTTCTCTAACAACTTGGCCAGCTGTGCTCCTGTAACTGCTGCGCAGAGTTCTAGCCTTGGCATGGAATGCAGTTGCTTAGGAGCGACCCTAGACCTAGCCATAATGAAGGAGAGGTGGAGCTTCCCATTACTGTCTTCGGTTCTCATGTAGGCGACGGACCCGTAGGCCTTCTCTGAAGCATCACAGAACACATGGACTTCTCGGATGACGTTTGAGCGATCTACTTGCTTTGGTTCGTAGCACCTAGGCAGGTTGATGCTTGGTAGAGACTGCAATTCCTCTTCCCAGGAGTTCCAAGCCTGTAGAAGATCCAGAGGAAGGAGCGGGTCATCCCAGTCCCGACGTTTATCCCACAGCCGCTGTACCAACACTTTGGCTCGGGTAGTATACGGGAGGATAAACCCAAGGGGGTCGTACTGGCTGGCGAGAACTTTATATATATTCCGCATGGTCGGCGTACCGTATTTCACCGCTCGATGTTTATAGCCTAAGGTGTCTGTTGGGCAGTGCCAACTGAGCCCCAATGTGGATTCTGGCTGTTCTTCCTTCTCTTGTGTAATCCACAGTTCAAGGCTGTCGGATCTGGCTTCCTTGGGAAGATGGCTGACTACGCTCTGGTCGTTGCTTGCCCATTGACGTAACTCAAATCCGCCAGATTTCAGGATATTTCGGAGCTTATCCACCAATTGTCTAGCTTCTGCTGGACTCGGCAAGCTCTGGAGACAGTTATCCACGTAGAAGCATCTCTCCACGGAAACCCGCACATCCTCCCCAGGTTCGCTGTTTTCTGCGACGTGACGCTGCAGGGCAAAGGTCGCGCAGCACGGGCTGCAAGTGGTTCCGAAGGGAAGTACTTGCCACTCGGAATTCGTCAGGGGTTCCTCCTTCTCCTGGCGCCACAGGAAACGCAGCAACGGCCTATCTTCGGGCAATAGTTGGACTTGATGAAACATCCCTTTGATGTCTCCACTGATCCCAACCGCGTGCTCACGAAAGCGAAGCAGTACTCCTAGTAGTGAGGCTCCCAACGGGGGCCCAGGTAGGAGAGAGTCATTCAGGTTCTGATTGTTGAATTGGTATGAGCAGTTGAACACAATGCGGTTCTTTCATTATGGCTCACCATGTGGTGGGGAATATACCACGATTCGCTCTCTTGAGTGGGCGTATCCGGGCCCAACTTCTTAATGGAACCTGCCTGTGCTAACTTCTCCATCTCTATTCTGTAAGCTGCAGCTTTCTCTGGATCCTTGGCAAGCCTCCTCTCTGTGCTTCTAAGGCTGGGGATCACCGCTTCCCTTGGCGCTTGGAAGCGAGGCATGTCTTTCTTACGCAATAGCGGGGTGGCGTAGCGGAGCACGCCATCTATGTCAACCCGTATGGTTTTCGCCGAGCAGGCTGATGGCTTCCTGGTCTTGCTTTGATCGAGTCACTTCCTTCTCGTTCCTAAAGGGTAGTGTGTCAACCTGCCAGAGCTTCTCGACATTTCTGAGCAGTTCCTCACTTGGCGGTATGATAGAGGTCTGTAGGCACTGACGTGGCCGTAAAGGGTGATCCGTGAATCTGACCGGACCTTGTAGCATCCATCCTAGTCTAGTCTTGATGGCTGCTGGTCCGCCCTTGAGGCCTAACCTTACTGGTTCTATCGGGTTAATCAGGTGGGGGTGATCTGCCCCGATAAGGATTAAGGGTCTGGCGTTGGTAAACGACTGTAATGGAATACCAACCAGGTGTTTGTACCTCTTCTGGAGGCTAGCCACCGGGTAGGTGTGGTCGGCTAGCCCGATTCGAGATGCTGTGAATGCCCCACTTATCGGGAAAGTGGTCTTGGGCTGGCAAGCTGAGAGATACGGAAGGAGACTGATGAGCCTTTAAGGGTCTGGATGTCCTGTCGAATAGTTCTGAGAGCCAGTTCTTCTGGGTTGCCCTGTATTCCGAGCTTCTGTGCAGCCTCGGGAGAAGCATGGTGCGCTCCGACCCGTCGTCTAGGATAGCGTAAGTATCTAGGGTCCGGTTCCCATGGTACAAAGTCACCCTTGCCACTTTCAACAGGACACGGTTGCAGTCGACTGGTCGTTCTAGGTAAAGGACCTCTGTGGCTGTGTTAACCAGGCAGCTCTCTTCCTTAGCCGCCTCCTTTGGGGGCCTGATGTTGACTTCGTGGAGGACCTGTAGGTGAGTTCCTTGGCATATACCACAGGGCTTCTTCAGGGTGCACTGAGAGGCCTGGTGGTCTCTTCCGCAACGCCAGCACTTCTTATTGGTCTTTATCCATTCTGTTACCTTTTCCTTGTTGAGCGACTGTATTGCTGAGCACTGGTTGAGATAGTGCTCTGAGTTGTTGCAATAAGGACAGTATGGTTTTGCTCTGCCCTTCTTGTCAGTGGTTAAGCGATAGGCTACTGAGGGAGCTACTGCGTTTTCTTGGTGCGTTTTAGTCCCGTGCAGGATGGAAACGGTCCGCTTTCCTGGCGCACTTCCAGTTTTGGTCCAGGCTTTTCTCTCCATACTTTGCCAGGTGATTGGCTGTCGTAGTCTTGGCACCAGCTCTCATACTTCAACCATTCGGAGAACTCCAGCAAAGTGTATGTAGTACCCGGTTTGTGAAACATGCGACGACGGAAATCGGATCTCATCTCCGGGGGTAGCTTGCTGAGTAAGCGTGCCACATGCGATCCACACCTAAGCTCGATGTCGCCTTCTTGTCCTAGGGTTCGGAGCATTCCCACTAATGATTGGATCTTCAATGCAAACTTCTCAAAGCCAGCCGTATCTCCTCGACGTACATCTGGTGAGTCCATGACGCTGGCTATTTTCTTTAGGGCAACATGGTGTGGCTGACCAAACTTTTCAGTTAGGGCTGCCATGGTGTCGGAGTAGGGTGTTGTGGAGTTGAGGAATGAGTCGGCCACCAGGCAGGCCTCTTCTAGCTTAAGGTGATCTGCAAGGATCTGGTACTTAAAGCGTTCATTCCCGTCTGGGGGCAGGAGGTTCTCTAAGGCAATCTTTAGGCGAGCAAACTCACTCGGGTCTCGGCTGCTAAAGTTGGGGATAGTTGGCCTCGGCCCTCTGTAGGTTTGTGGTGTGTTGTAGGCGGGGCCTATGCACCACTGAGGTTGGGGTTCTGGCCTAGATGGAAATGAAGCATGTATAGGACGAGGGACCTGGTACTCTACTGTTCTTTGACGGGCGGTGTCTGGCGGTCCAAAGGCCGCCACAGGAGGGTCAGGCCTAGCTGGGATAAACCTCTGGCCTGCTGTGCCAGAGTAGTGCTGTGGAGGCGCTTCACTAACCTGCTGGAGGGGTTGGCTATAGCCCCCATATTGGTGGTTTAGCCCTCTCGGGTGTTGCCAAGTGTGGCCTGGAGCGTTTACCGCTTGTGTTTGGCTTGGTTTAGCTACCACCGGGATTGCTTGGTCCCTTATGACTTTAAGCTCACCCATCATCCTGTTGAGGAGTTCAACTACTTGTTCCCCTTCCTGTTGCTTTGGTCTCACTTCTGTAGGCCATGGTGGTGGTTCAGGCCACTTGCTATATTCCTCCTCATTGTACTCTTCTTCGCTCTCATTCGACCCTTCTTCCGAAACAGAAGGGGGAATAGATGGTGGAAGGGTTGAGTCGAACCATGTGGTTTGGGCTGGCGGTTGTCGGGTGGACTTTGCGGGGGTGTAGTGGTTCCCCGTTGCATCCGAGTGTGGATGGAGGCTGGAGGCCTTATCCATTAACTTCCTCATTTCATACTTAACTCTCTCTAGTTCAGCCATTTGTCCTGTTATGGCTAGTCGGGTTGAATGCAACTTGTTGTTTTCGTAGCGGATCATATCTAGCTCTGCTTGATGATCTGCCGACTTCTTCCAGTGTTCCCAATGAGGCGTGGCTTCTCTGATCTCCTCGTTGTGCTGGCACCCCCTCCCCCTCTGCCGGCTGTGGGCTAGCTGCATTTCTGGGCCATATCCTCCATGGTGATGGCTTGGGTTGTCCCATTGTGGGACGGCATCCCACTGAGCCTGGTAGGTGGGCGGAGTCAGACGCAACGAAGTGAAGGAGTCCATCTTGGCTGCTCTTTCTTGGTGAGAATACTGTTCCTCTTGGCGCTCAGGTGAGTTATGCTCTACTACGCTATGGTATGGCGAAAGGTGCGGTCTATGGTTCCCATAGCTGACCTCGTAATCATGGAGATGTTGTGGGGGACGCGTCTGGCGTCGCGGACGGGCTTCTCGTGCGTCAGCTTCACTGGCATAATACTCTTCCATCTTGATCCGGGAGGAAACACGTGTGAGATCCGGCTCGAAGGACCAAATGTTAGATAGCTTTCGTGGACTGTATTCACTTATAGGGTCTCAAGGTGTTCTCTCCCGTGTGCCGGTAAGAGCACAGAAACAAACCAAGGTGTGCCAGTTGACTTCTTTAATTTGTAGTTATAACTTGCTTGTAGAAATACAAATTCACATGGGTTGGTCTATGTAATGCATAAGTAGATGTGGTCTGAAACAGTAAATCAAATACATTAATAACCTAGCATGTAGAAAATCTAAATAGAGACTAATCTTAATGGTAACATCACTGATAAACATATACCATGTTACTGGCATCACAACATGAACATTTATATTACTAAATAACAAGTTGCCCAAATACACCTTATCAATTGCAATATGTTCAACGTCCAACCGGATCATTAATTACATCCGTAGAAATGCGAGTAGTGTAAATGAAACATTACGAAAATACATGCCCATCATATATACGAAGACTAACATAGGCACCCGTGACGCGCTACTATCTTGCGCATAAATGGAATGAAAACATTCACCATCGTATTAGTCAACGTACTTACAGAGAGGTAAATAATATGTACTCACATTCACATACGGACGCACACCAACTTAAACCGAATGCAAAAACTCCAACTCTTAAAAGGCTGCACATAAATCACCTGCCTCCCTTCATATCCTATTCTCTAAACACGGAAAAAAGGGTCCATAACGCATTGCGCTCCGAACAGTCCATAAACAACTTCCTCAATCCCATGATCCTTTTGTACAATGACTATATGCCATAAGTCTACATTTTGAATGGATTTTTAATAGACAGCATTATAACACAATTCCTTTTTTAAGTAATTAATTAATTTGACATTAAATGTTATCTATAGAGAATAATGGTGGCTTACCAAATATTGTCCATCTGGTGAAACTCTGCAGAGTTGATTAGACTGTTTGAAGACTTCAGAGAAATTCATCTTTGCATGGAAAACAACCAGACACTGAAAAAGAACATGATTACTGAAGTGTGGTCAATGACCACACGGGGGCGCCCTGAGACCATTAATACCATTTGTAGCCCAACCCAATTGATTACCGTTGGCAGGTTTATGGTGCCTAACAACGTAACATAGCTAATCAGAAAAAAAGCAATGCATTTTGCTAGATTGTCTCGTAAGCCTTATTAACAAATTAGATAAAAGTAACGTTCGTGAACTAACAATAGGTACCAAATGGTGTACACAAGGTTTAGACTATTTCCATGGTACATAAAGTCTCTCTGGGTTTAACAGATAAGGTAGTTATAGTAACACCTGTTTGTTGAAAGTGCCAACATTAACATGCAATTTCTTATTGTTATTCATAACAGTGGCGCATTTTAGACACCCGATTCTAATTAACGCCGAAGTGGTTATATTAAAGTACATTAATTCTGACGGTTCTGAACAAGCAAGCTCGTTATAATAACCAAGATCCCTTGAGAGCTAACGTAAACTAGCCAAGAGACACCTGGACAAGTAAAGAAGTTTAGTATGCTAACTTAACTAGCTACGTTCTTATACCGTTACGCGGTAGTTCAGTGACCAGCTGTAAAGCGAAATATTTTATCGAGCCATATCAGTCCACTCACCAGAATTCATGGAAAAACATTAACATCCACTGAAACAAGTGAATGACAACAATAACTGCTTCTCTGGGATTATCTTCTCCACTTAGACTCTGGTAACTGTCTTTACCGTCGAGTGCGCATGAACCGTTTCAGAGATGCTTTGAATAGAAGAGACTGGAACAAACCTTCCCATACATACGCTCCGCCCAGGCGACTGTTAACCAATCACTGACGTTGTCACGCGGTTGCTAAGCATGTATCCCGTGCAGATGCTCGGATTATAAACACTTTTTATCATCGAATGTACCTTTTTTTTCATAGTGTTACTAAAAATATAGTTTTTCACGACATAGTTATTTAATGTTGGACCAAATGTTGTTCTATTCACTCCTTGTGAATATCTGGTCTACTCCGCAAACTGACAATGAATGTGCTGCTCATTGACAAACTATCACAGTTTCCAAAGCCAGACATACAAACCGCCAATACATCCGGGGGACGTTTTGTTCAAGACTTATAGTTATATTATTAAAACCAATTTTGTTTCAATTATTACTATGTTTATAGTATGTTAGTCTGTTTAAAATCTGAAATCGTGCTGTTCCTCTGTTCTAAGTATCAGTCTCTTCAGTTTACAATCCAATCCATGTAGTCCATGTCATGTAACAATGTTAGTATGGACATTCTATCATTATTAGCTCAAGGGCAATAGAGGGTTTAATTCTCACTGAATAAACCGGCAGCATCTTAAGTATGACTTTATTCAGATTGAAACTAATCACAACATTGTACTGTGGGGTGGGCTAGTTATTAGACCAATGTGCCATTATAAACCCTCCAGTTGAAATCCACTATTTGGAGACCAAATGATATATAGTTATTCCACCAGGTACCCTCATGGTAGCAACACAACCTGTTCACAGTCCACAAAAATTGTATGAGACAACAAAGTTAAGTTACAAATTACATTACTATCCACACTATAGTAACATAAGGGTGTCTTACAGATTACATACAAGATGTGTATTGTGTTACCGCTAGAGTTGATATTACCTTATGGAGCCCCAAAGAAAATATCTTGCTCTTTCTGGCAAATTTTCTAAATGAAGTAGTATGTTTTTTGGCTTTGGATGAGGTTTTAAATGTGCAAAAACAAATGTGTATGCTTCCATACTTGCGCAAACGTGTACGTGTGCGTGTGTGCGTTAAAAGTCTAGTGTGTAGGCTACATATAGTGATTTTAAAGAGGTTTATGATTAAAGTGAATGATACAGCTAGTGTTGTCATTCAGGGAGGACAACATATGTGTGTTCTGGACTGGACCACTGATGGACAATTTTAAACTGACACAAACAGTACTTTCAAATTCAAAAGGTCTTCTCAGTTGAGGGCTCACCTCTCAGTGTATTGCACACAAATGGCAGGTGCCACAAACACTGGGGTAATCTGCATTTAGGACACAGCTTTTGTGTAGTTGGGACACAGCTCCTGATGCGAAGATCTCACTTATTCAAGGCGAAAGACACAAACTATAATTGCATTTTTTAATAATCCCATTCCCACTGGACCAGAGGCTTCTCAAGCCATATCTTATTTACATTGCAGTTTGGTTGTCACTGCTGGTACTTCATTCTCACTTTTTTCATGTGATTATTGAGCTTTTACTTACTGATTTTAGTAGAGCGTGTAATAATCTGTCATGTGGTATATATTCATATGGGAAATCTGTAGGCTTGTATATGGGAAATGTTTGTGATTCGCAATGAGGGGATTGTCACTGATAAATTTACTGATAAATATACTAATAACATTTACATTCATATGTACCATGCTGATTGAAAGTATGTGAACCCCACGTGCAATTCTTATGTTTTTTTGTGTTCACATTGAGCTCTTTATTTCAGCAGAACCAGTCTTTTATATCTGATGTAACACATTTATAGTTAACAATTGCACATTGGTTTGAAGGAAATCATGTGTGTCACTGTTGATGTAGGTGGCGGAAGGATGGAGCCAGACAACCCACGGATATACTATCGAGTCTTTTAATACCGGACGGAAGAAACCCGTCGTATTACTCCACGCCACACAGGCAAAGTAGAGGATGCGACACAGCGCATAAATGAACCACTCCTCACACGGAGGTATAATAAACAAAGAGCCCGAGCTCACAACAAGACTCGGGCTGCACAATATCACACGTAACATGTAACAATTCCACACAAAGACAACCAATACAAAGGGAGTTTATATAGACCTCTAATGAGGTAATGGACACCAGGTGAGTGATGACGAGACTGAACAAGGTGTGCAGGGAGGAGGAGCTTCGGTGACGACTAATAGGCCGGGGAGGACGACCGCCGAATACCGCCCGCAGGTGGAGCTGCCGCTTCTCCCGTAGGAGTCATGACAATGTGTGTAGAAGATAAACAAAATTAGAAAGGAATTTGTGCCGGTGCAAGAAAAGTGAACCCAAGTTGCATTGGGTAAATCAAGTAAGTGGAATCAGATGGGCAAATAATTGGGTACCATCTAAATCGATCAAAAGAGGGATCTGTGGTGAAGAGTTTGTACAGGAGTCTGATAGAGACAAATAACCTGGTGAGTATGGTGTTATCTATGCAGGTGAATGCAAAACACGCCAAGCAAGTTCAAATTAGATCACTCTGGTTAAAGCCACACAGTCATCTCTAAAAGATTTAAGCTCCATCACTGTGAGGCAATCAATTCCAACATTTGATAGTATTGAACATGACAGCAACTCAGCATTAACATGGATGCCCTTTGAACAAAGAAGCACAATAATGGTAAAGGGAAATCGAAACATCAACATTGCAGAACTCTCTTGCTGCATCTCAGGTCACTGTGCTTTCTTCAACAACAAGAAGAGCACTGAATCAAAATGGCATTCAAATGGCTTAAATTTCAAGAGACCACCTGGACAAATCCGTTTCCGGAAGTCCATTCTCTGGAACAATTGGTCCAAAAAAACCTATTTGGTCCCAACTAAAACCGCAATGTTTGGTGGAAATAGTAATAACATTAATCCAATTTAAGCTTGGGTAGAATCTGAGGCGGCAGTACATGCCAAAAACCTCACTCCATTGGCTGATTTATGTGAGGAGTGAAAAAAAACTCAAGATGGCCGATTTATGTAAGGAGGAGTGAAAAAACTCACTCTGTTGGCTGATACTGTATGTAAGGAGTGAAAAAACCTTGTTAGCACCTGTCGTCACAACATGTAAAATCTATTCAAAATGACAACATTCATCCGTGATAGAAAACAACTAGCTAAAAAAGCATATACACAATGATGCTTGAAACTTGCCATTGTCTTTGTATAAAAATAAAATAAACTTAATTCCTTCTCTTATCCCAATTTATTATGACTAAATTACAAAAATAAAAGCAAACAAAAACATAATGTAGTTCTTTTTGATTTAACCACAATAGTTTATTCAACATTAACAAAAAATACATGTGAGCAAAAGTACGTGAGTCCCTTCACTCAATAGTTGGCACCTCCATTAGCAGTGATAAAGAAAACGTGATATCATCCCATCAAGTGCAGGGTTTTTACATCCCCCTGAAGCTGAATCAATTGCATCTTTTGTAAATTGGACTACTGTTTAGGATGGGAATGCTGTATGTGCAAATTGTGCCTTTGCTTTCCAAGCCATAGAAATTGAAGAAGAGATCTCGATGTGACCCGTCTGGTTAAGTAAATTAGTTTATCCATCCCTGATAGAAATGGCCTGGTGGGTTGAGTGCTCAGGGGTTAAAACACCATAATTTGGAACAAACCAGAGAGGTCATGTTGAATAACTTTGGATTACAGAGCTAACTAGATGGAATGGATGAGCTCAATCTGTGTCACCGGCTTGGTTGGTGCATATCATCAAACGACTGGTATATTGGTCCCCACATCAGGTGACCGGGGACAAAAAGTCAGACAAAAAGAAAGCATGGTCAAGGCAGCACCTGTAAAATACGTCACTGAAAGAAACGTTAATAAAGAATTAATAAGTTGGTATATGTTTGTCTTCCTAAGTTTCCTGAACAACAAAAAACACAATAAAACGCACCTCATCACTAACTGGAAAACAATTATCACGTGAACTATCGTGTTTATTTTTCTCAAAAAAATATCACGTGATAGTGATCTGCTGCAAGTGCAATATTTCTAGGCTATTATATAAGGTTAGCCTTCTAAGGGTCAGGGAAAGAAAGCCGTTTAAAATGTGTTATAAATTAAATAACGTGTGCTATTTTGGCAGAACAACTGTATTGTTCAAACTATTTTCCCAAAGCCTAATCATCCAGTTGCCTCCATGTGCCCCCTAGTGAGTTCGAGTCATGTTTCCCGCTTGTGTGCTCCTAAACCGCGGCTACCGCCTCCTCCTGTCACCCGAATCCCACCCAACTCTAAATCACAACTCAATCTCCCGGAGGAGGTCCATGACGCTGACTTAGAATAGCTGGCAATTTATAAAGTTTACCTGTTTTATATCCAATTAGTTTCGTCTTCGATATACTTGCGCCATTTATTGGAGAGAAAAAATACTCGATGATGTACGCGTTTGGATCAATGCCTTGATTTGTGAAGATAACCGAATGGAGACATGATATTAAAGGGATAATAGTCTGTGTAACAACACATTATTTTGGGGACGTAGTCGAACTGATCAACACCATCATTTGTTGTTTGGTAAGTGTTGTTTTTGTACATTAGCCTATAGGCCTGTGAGTAGGCTATAGGCACTTTTGCAAAAAAAAGCATAGACAAGACCAACTAGATAATTATGCGTTTGTGAATATATTTAGAAGGAAATTGGAGTGAGTGATGTCTGTAAAATATTCTATTGAGCTGTCACCATAGCTGGCAATTATTTTTAATCAGAGAATTTAACTATAAATGTGCCTATACGTGTTCGTTTTATTTAGTTGACAGACAGAAAAACACAAACATAACCAATTTTTTTCAGTGAACCCTGTCAATAAAATAATCTATAATGCGCAAAAAATACTGTACTGTGGTCAGAGTACACAATACGTCTGATAACAAAATATTACATATGGAAATACATTTAGCCATTTAAATATTTTGGGGAATACCGTAGAATGATACGAATGTTTATTGTCAATAATATTGGTCATTACGGTAATAATAATGATATATAACTTACAACAATATATTAGAGACGAATTATTATAATCAGACTAGAGCCTAATCATACGATCATAATATAATTTAATTTCTCTAAAAGGCTTTTTAAATGTAGTCAACATTTAATTTGAAATAGCCTACATATTAAAAAGTAAATACATTTTACAGAGATAAAAAGCATGTCCAAGACAAATTTAGATTTGAGGAAAAAAACGTGCAAATTGGCGTTAAAGAAATAATGTTTAGTGTTTCACAAAACACGGACATTAGAAGTACACAAGGGGAGTGATGCAGGTGGAATGGTTGGCCTATTGTATGGTGGTTGTCACGGGTGCTGCCTGGTGTTTCTAATTATGGGAACAGGTGAACTGGTGAACATCCGGTCAAGGTAGTTCGATAGGCTAATTAATTTAAAGGCATGTTGAACTTGCTGCAATGGTTATATATTTATTTGGATATTACAAATTTGATTTTATGTGATGAACTGTTTTAATATAACCATCATTTTTCTATGAACCCAGACTGGTCCCATGAACCAAATATCCATTCAGCTTGTATAATCATCTTGTATAATCATCTTGACATATGTACATATATTTATATAATTTGAAATCTTATAAAATAGGCCCTATAGTAGGTCCAGTAGCTAAATGCATAGACCTTTCTGTGTACTGTAAGTGAAATACCTGTTACCTGCCTCATGTCCAGGTGGAAATCAAATTCTTATGTTAAGTCCCCTGCCATTGCTCAATTACTCCAAGTGCAGCACTGTTCTTGGGGCGGCAGCTACCACGGGAATAGCGGGAACCTCACGTAAGCAGGCAGCTGCTTCAAATTAAGCTTCAAGCTTAAACGTTGAAATTAATCGTTATGTCTATCTGCTCTCTGTGTGCCAGAATGTCTGTAAGCACGCACGCGCGTGCGTGTGTATTTAGTCATTCCGCACTGCGACTGTCGACTGTAGATCAGATCATTTTCCTTTCATGTTTGGGTCATTAGGAGTTTCCATTTTTATTATGCCCTAACGCGTTTCTTTGCCTGGTTATTAATCGCTGCATGCATACCTAATACAATATTATCGACTCGCGTCGTTTAACTTTATTCCAACAGGGGTTCATTTTAACTTTATTCCAACAGGGAATCTGTTCCTTTTGGAGTGCAGCATGTCTTTATTAAGCACCTAAACCCACGTACCTTTATGCCACAGTTTGTATTTTCAGTCCACGTTTGTGTTGCTAAGGAGATATGACGCTTTGTGTGGCGCACTATTAAATAGTAACAAATGACCGGGGAAGAATGAGTTCTGTTGGAAACACTATCGAACATTTTGCGGCAAGATTTTTAGCAACGATTTCGCAAGTAATTGTATAATTTCTGTGTGCTGTATGTTTCAGTATTTTTGAATCGTCTATAACGTCCACATTTTTCCATTAATCAATAATATTTTCTATTATCTTATGTAGGCCTATGCTATGGTAATACTAGTAATGACTAATCGTGCGTCCCTTTAGGAAGGGTTCTTTGAGTTTATTTTATTTGGTTTCTACCTTTAGCCAACAAGTCTGTTTTCTTCTACAGACACAGGGAAATGATACTACAGAAACAAGATTAAAAGCACACGGTGTCTCCTGCACACTATGTTATGTAATGCTTTTGTCAATAAGCTCATTTGATCAGTGTTTCTTTTAACGGAAATATGTTATTGTTATTTGTTAAATCTTGGTTTCATATAGATGGCTTTACCATTAGCATACTAACCTGAGTTTTATGACCCATTAAAATGCAAATGATCACAGGTCAATTGTGGTCTTTGTTGACATGGTTTGTGTCTACCAAAGTGCCACAAGAGGGAGTTGTCATTGGAACAACCAATTCCCAAGATATTGGCAGGTTTTCATTGTTAGGTACAGAACACAAAACATGAATCTAGGCCATAAGTCATGTATGCATCAGTCATACATGTGTCAGTATATCTGCTACTTATACATTATACAGGTTTATAATTGCAGCTCCAAAGGCTTGCTCACAGAGCTTAATATTTGACCATGGGTACCAGTTCTTATGGGGATGGGGTGGGGCTCTGCTCCTTCTGAGGGGGGAGGGGACTGAGGATGCCACCAATGATGCCATGTGGCGCACGGCTCCCTCTGGGCTGAGGTGAGGAGCACAAGGCAGGCCCGGGCATGTCATGTATCGACACCCCTGTGCCAGTCTACTGGGCTCACACCCGCTGTGATCACACCTGGAAACAGCAGCACCATGATGTGTGTGTGTGTGTGTGTGTGTGTGTGTGTGTGAGCGTTTGAGCCATCAGCAAAATATCCTGTACTTCTCTGAGATTCTCTCGCCTCATTTCATGACTGTTTGTAATGTTTGTTTTATTTGAAAAAGGCTAACATCTAGCACATGTAGCCAAGTTGTTAAGAATTTCAGCTGGTTTTGTGTGAGTTCTCTATATGTTAAATGTATGTAAATATTAACATAATTGCTCAGACCAGGGGTTTCCGACCTTGATTCTAGCCTACCCTTTTCTATATATATTAAAACTACTCTGAAGAGCCTTTTGTCTGAGTGTGAGCTTTTACGTTAAATGTTAGACAGTTGTTGTCGCTCCGTACCGATACTCCATGAGTAACTCCAATTGACCTTTGACCCCTACAGAGCGATCTACCCTTTGGTGGATTACCCCGCTACCAAAATGTCCCAGCCCACTGCTGCTGATGAGGGGAGCAGCTTTGAGCATTTGTGGAACACCTTGTAAGTGCACACACAGACACATACAACGTGATTGGACCAGACATGCTATCTCCTTGTTCTCGAATTGCATGTATTATAATTGTTATTTTATGTCACTGCACTTTCAATACAGACCAGGCTTTTTCTGACAGAGATCTGCAAAATGGCCTACTGGGCAGCCTCTCAGATCCAAAATCAATTTGATTTGTTTCATAAAAAGAGGTGGAACCCAGTTTAAATGAATTACAGCTCACACCTTGTCAGCCCGATCAAACGCCTTGCTTAGACGGAGCTGATAATGTCTCCAAGAGATAATGCACATGCTGTTGTGTGTTGCAGTCTAGGGGAGGTTTGAGTGTAAACTATCTCCGGCTTACTACAGAACCGGTGTTCCATAATGTTCCATTGGCTGCTAACCCAGTGAGATGCTTGTACAACGTAATAGGGCAGTTGGAGCAACTGTCGGCAGATAAATATTTTAGCCCCTCCCCCTAATAATAATGTACCATTGTGCAATTATCTCGTCTTCCCTCATTTAGACCCGCAGATGCTGCGGTTGCCTTAGAGTTATGAAGATCCCCAATAGAAACACATTTTCATTAATTTCTTTGTAGTAAATTCTAACCCATGACAGACTGTGGGCCATGTTTGGTAAATTATAAACTTCAACATAGTGTAGCTGGGCAATGGTAAGATGCTTTGGGCTTTCAGAGGACAGCTCCTTCAGCAGACCGTGGAGTGGGCTAATACCATTGTAAATACTATTTTCAATAGACATGACAAATCGTCTTTTTTATTCAGTGCAATGTTGAAACCTAAGAACTGTCATGGCTTTATTGACCGAATTTTGTAAATACTGCACATATCTTCCATTTCCCTCATTATTTTATTTAATTAAAAGCAAATGATCAAAATAGCATATGGAACTAACAACTGTTGTTGTATTTCATTTTTAGAAATGTAAACAATTTAGAAATACATTAGTCATACCTTCTAGATGTAGGATGTTTTTTTATATTTAATTCCAATAGAACTGTTGGGGCCCGTACAATTGAAACATTTTTTAAATACAAAATATTCTCCAGACCTTTAAGGGAGCATAATAAGAATTGGAAGTATGGCCTTGAACAACTACAAGTCTTTTACTTCCAGTTAAGCTAATGCCTTTGTACAACAGCGGCACGTGACCATAGCAACAAAATAAACAAACATTATTCAAAAGTGAATTTCCATACACTAGAATACATACATGTATGCAACAGAAAGTATGAATCCAGAAATAAATTAGAATAAAATCCTTGTAATAAATGTTAAATGTAGCCAGCTGGCATACTAGCTTATGTTGGCCTTGTGTGGATATTTGTCATGCGTGCTGCAATAGCTTCTAGTATAGAATATGATTACCATAATAAGCATTTTATTGAATTAGGGTCATACTCTTTGATTCTATTTGATTTTGTTCCACACATTCATAATGTATGTCATGAGCATTCGTGGTTTTCGGGTCTTAATGAGGAGTGCCTGTTCAGAATGTGTCTCTGTTGACCCCCCCAGAGAACCGGACACCACCTACTTTGAGCTCCCCCAGGGGGAACACTCTGGGGGGCGGACAGAGCCCTCAGCCAGCGCTCTCGCTAACCATGATTCAGAGGTCTGCATGGACGTCTACCACATGAGGGACATGAACGACAATGTCATGGTAGGAGGAGAACGTCTAGTTGAACTAATGTTTATTCATCACAATTTACTTTAGTACACTTTACGGGCTTAATACTAAAACCATGCTACAGACATTTAAGATTTACTTGTGATACAAGTCTTTACATTCACACACTGAAATTCTTCCGTACTTCCGTTTTCCGAAGTGGTTTTATTGAGTATTCCATTCTGTATGTGTTTAGGTATGGTAAAGTCAAATTATGATTTACTGAGGTCCAGGACTGTGAGTTTTTGACTCAGTTGCCAGTTTATTAGGTATACCAGCTCGTGACAGACAGTGTGTCATGTGGCTCGCAATATCAAGCAGTCAGAGAGTCTTTCGATTGCAACACAAGTTGTCCCTACTTACATTTAATCAATCGGTTACATATTGTTTGACTGAAAGGAAGAAGGGGAAATCAATTGACCCAAACAAATTGCTGTGGTGTGGTTGTTGGTGTGCCTGCTGTTCTGAATGTTTCAAAAACACAAAACAGTGTACCGACTACAGAGTAGGAAGAAACAAATAAAGCAGCATCGTTACTGACAGGTATTTGAGGAAAAAGATTAATGAAGAACTGTGCAAGTAAACTGACTTGCAAATAGTGGTGCTGTTTAACTGTGTTTGCAGAATAGCATCTTGGAACAGACATCTGTCCCTGTCATAGATGGGTTGGTTATATAAAGGCTTGGTTTTATTAGATTCTGAATGGTGTTAAAGGATTATGGCTCAAGTGTGCCAGTAATAAACATATGTATTACATTGTCAGCATATTGATAATAGAAAGGCATATGTTTTAATTAGATGTGGGTAACATTCCCACAACTCCTCCAATAATAGGTAGAATGGCTCAATTGTTAACTTAATTGGATTATACTCTAAGAATGATTACAGAACTCAAATTCATGAAAATATTTAAACTGTTTTTTTGTCGGTGACTCTCAAAAGTATTCACCTCTTTAGAAATGTTCTCATGTTTTGTCACTGATCCCCACAAGTGCATGTCAAAGTCACGTCTAATATCTGCAATTTGTTGCTTACAAATCAAAATCATGGAATTAATGATTACAAAAGTATTCAGGCACCTGTGTTGTCAAGCTGTTTTTTAAATGGTTTCACGTTATATATACCTGTCAAACAAAAACTGCAATGGAGAGAGAATCTGCAGTCTTTATAAAAGCACCAACCAGGGTTGGGACATTTCCTATGAATTGAATATCCACCGGAGCAGAGAAATGTCCGTTATTTTGAAACAGAGAAAATGTCACAATTCTGAATCACTGTAAGGTAGGCCATCCTCAAAAACAGAGTACCTGGGAGAGAAAAGTACTAGTCTGGGAGGTCATCGAGAGACCTATGGCAAATGTCATACTGTCGATTACACCTGAGCCAATATAAGAATTAGCCACTAACCACTACATGGTTGGTCACAGTTTTCCCTCCAGTTTAGTGGAGATTCCCTCCTCAAGACTCCGTGGTGAGTGGTCTAGGATCGAGGGAGGTTAACAACCTAATTACTGAGAAGCAAGAAAGCCCCCCCCCCACACACACACACAGACACATACAACCTGCTGTTCTGCCATCTGTAATGAGTCTGTGTGTGATGGTCTAATAAACTACAGGAAGGTCTAATAAACTACAGCAAGGTCTAATAAACTACAGTAAGGTCTAATAAACTACAGTAAGGTCTAATAAACTACAGGAAGGTCTAATAAACTACATGAAGGGCTAATTAACAACAGGAAGGTCTAATAAACTACAGGAAGGTCTAATAAACTACAGGAATGTCTAATAAACAACAGGAAGGTCTAATAAACTACAGGAAGGTCTAATAAACTACAGGAAGGTCTAATAAACTACAGCACTCAACACGAGTTAAACAAGCAATGCTGAAATGGTCAAATACATCCATTCAGAGTTTCAATCTAGTGTCCATTACAAAAAGACAAGCCATTAAATTGTAAGCATGCCTTCTGATGTACAATATTGGTACAATTTGAAATTTCCCCAGGCAAGCCTGGACCTGCCCTGCAGGATAATGAATAGTCATGAGAGAAAGAAATGGGAGGTCTTCCATTTGTTGTTAGATGCAAGGCCAGTTGAGTGGGCCAAGACAAGACCGACAGTGGAAGCAAGTTGAAAGATGCAATTTAACCCTCATCCATCGGTCCTCCATCACGACCCAACCTGACCTTGGCTTAATTAACCGCTTTCCTTCATGAAGTTCTGTGAAGTCGGGTCAGGAAACGCCATCCTCCTGACGACCGCGCCACACTCTTTACAGAATGTCTAAAATGTTGTACTTTAGTGACCCAGCACAGCATTATACCACGGTAGGTTGCGTGAACTTTAAAATATATATATTTTGGTATTATGTGGCATTTTGCTCTTTTAGTCGACACATCTATAAATAGGGTGCATGTGTGTCTTTGAATTGTATATATTTAACTCCATCTTTGTCAATCAATATATTGTACTATCATATATTATTTAATCCAAACCGTCCTTGATGTATACTTATTATATAAGTATGTTGGTGGGAGTTTGAGGAAGATCTCTGGGGGTCAGTGACAGGTCATCTGCCAAGTCTTCTTCATTTTTTTTACCGGTAGTAATATTCTCATAAAAGCGAACAACTGTCTCATTGTACTGTATATCCGAAATATATTAGATATGTTGGATTGAATAACAGTTCTAGCCTGGTGTCCACTCATGTGGTTTGTATATTTCTGAACTGTATAGACATACAGTATGTACACAGTGTTTTCTTTAGTAGGTTGTGTTTGCTATGATGAGTGCCTGTGTTGTCCCATTCCAGCTTTGCAATTATATGTTTGCATAATTGACTTACAAATCCTAACCAT
The DNA here is from genome assembly GCA_029465975.1 of Dallia pectoralis. NCBI lineage: Eukaryota > Metazoa > Chordata > Actinopteri > Esociformes > Umbridae > Dallia > Dallia pectoralis. The sequence goes on along the minus strand of CM055728.1, from coordinate 13,655,609 downwards.
GACCCTTACGGGTGCTTTGAGGTTTTAAATCTCTCATTTTTGGCTGGATATGTAATATATTGTTATTATGTGCTAAGCTGTAATTTGAATCATTGTCATACTACCTGAGTTAGCATAGAAAATCCAAATGTGAAACCTGGTGATGGTGATTATATGGAGCTCAAGTTGGTAAATAAATGACATAGTACACTTTTTATCTTAGCAGAGCCACTTTGTTCAACCAGTGGCCAAAAATCTGAGACTGCTTCTCTGACTCTAGGTGCAGATGCTAGATCTGCTTCCCAAATCATGTACCGGCCTTCTTTTGGTCATTTTCACCACAAGGGGGCAGACCTCCAGCACATGACCTTATGATCAGAGTTTTAAACCCACTTACCTCCTGTAGAATTTTTTTAGACAACAGAAAGTATGATATCTTGCATTCTCATAAAAGTTGCATGTATTATGTTGATATAAAGATTGATGGAATATTAGGGTTTATTCAGATGTCAATACAATAGGTCACTGGTGCTATTTCAACACTCCAACTTGCCTCCACCTTCACATAGACACACATTCATGTGTATGGTGTTGAAGTGAGTTTTCTGTGCATGTGGGTGTGGTTAATAGCCTGGCTTGTGGCACCTTAGTAGAAACTCCCTTTAAAAAAATGTATTCTGAAATAAAAGACGTGTTTTCAAAGTAGTTTCAATAAAAAAACGTAAAAAAACTACTACAATATAATGTCTTCATGAACACTCATTCATAGAGGGTCAATATAGTGCATAAGTTGTAGTCATATAAGGCTTTGTATTAAAGAAAGTAAATCCAAAAAACATGAATTGGACCGTATTCTTCCCCAGTTATACGTTTGTGTATAGAACCTGTCTGGTTTAAACATAGAGTGATAGAGGGAAGACACGATCTCCATCTTGTACGAGTACATTTCCTTCATCGTCCGTCTGATCACTACTAATGACCGTGATGGACAGGACTCGTACAGGATCTTCAGGAGGGAGTAGGCATTTACGTTAGCCCTGTTGACTACATTTAAAGTTAACTTGATGATGCACATGTTGTCATAACTTCTTTTAACACTAAGGGGAATCATGTCCCAACAGCTAAAAACCTCACATGTAATTAGTGAATTCAACTAAGTATTGATACTGCCCTACAGGCATGCACTATCCCGCGTCCTGCGACCTTTGAACCAGACTCTTACTTTCTTAAACGTTTTCCATTTTCCCTCGGGGCCACGTCAGACTGACTGTCAGAATCACCCTGGCCGTGCGGGTTCTCATAGACGTTCTCCGGCATGTGCATACTTGCGCCGATGTTGTTGTCTGAGTCCAGGCATGCAGTAATTACAACGACGCTGGGGTTTTTTGGGTCTCTTTCTTTATCCCTCAGTCCGTCCTCAATCATTCTCCCCAGTGGCTGGGTTTTAAAGCGTGGTTGTTAAAGTCTCTTTCGGGGGTCCCGGGTCTCTGGCGAGAGGGCGCTTCTGTGTTTGGGAGAGAGTTGTATCAATCGAAGGCCAAACCTCCTCATACTGGTTTTATTTTGGTGAATTCTTCTGACCCAGAAGTCTGACCCGTGTGTCAGTAGAGCCGGTTGGGAGGATGTACTACGTGAAGAAGAAGGTAACTCTTGGTCCTGGATTCTCCGTCTCTGCATATTTAACCATTAACACCTCTGTTGGCCTGATCCTTGCTATAGTACTGGGCTGATTATCCAGAGCATGTGAGATCAGATTATTTAAACACCAAATGTGTTTATATATTTAAATGTTACTCTCCAAAGTATTCCACACTTCATTGCCTGATGATGTTTATGAATATTGATGCCTTGATCAGTTGTGTTTCTGCAACATTGTGTGACAGACTATGAGTACACTTGATCACGTTCGAAGCCTTCTGCTCTTTGATTATTTCTTCACTATTTATGTTCGTCTGTACACTGACTGTTAGAATATTGCTTTCCTTGCTATAGTTGTGTGCTGGTAGTCTGGCCTAGCAGGGCAACAATCAGGTGTTTTTCTCCAAACTACTCCACATCTTCTGCTCCACGTGGAAAGAAGATCTGCCATCTTGGGACTGGCAGGCAATTAGGCAGATCACAGATTACAGTGGTGTTTTACAACCTCACCAGCCCCCCTGGGGGCGACAGGGCGGAGGGCTGTACACACACACACACACACACACACACACACACACACACACGCTCTCTCTCGCTCTCTCTCTCTCTCTCTCTCTCTCTCTCTCTCTCTCTCTCTCTCTCTCTCTCTCTCTCTCTCTCTCTCTCTCACTCACTCACTCACTCACTCACTCACTCACTCACTCACTCACTCACACACACACACACACACACACACACACACACACACACACACACACACACACACACACACACACACACACACACACACACACACACACACACACACACACACACACACACACACACACACACACACACACACACACACACACACACACACACCTCATCACTACCTACCCCTCCCTACCCTCAAAAACCTCCCCAGTGTTTTGTAACCTGAACCCCTCGATGATCCAAAACCCCCTGTGTGTGTGTCTCCAAGATTGGCCTTACCTTTTCCGTAACATTCTCCTCCTCCTTCCTCCCTCGTTTCCTCCCTCTGGCAGTCCCAGTACAACCTGCTGAGCAGCAGCATGGAGGCCAGCCTGGGGAGTCAGCGAGCTGCGTCCACCAGCCCTTACAGCTCGGGGGAGAACACATCGGCCGTCCCCACGCCGTCACCCTATTCACAACCCAACAGCACCTTCGATGGCCTGTCGCCGGCGCCGGCTATCCCGTCCAATACCGACTACCCGGGTCCACACTGCTTCGAAGTCACCTTCCAGCAGTCCAGCACAGCCAAGTCTGCCACCTGGACGGTAAGTTTAAACCCGGTCCTGTAGATGTACACACACCCAGATGTGCAACAAATGTACACCAACATGTTACCAGCTGACACGTTTAGTTTGCCTTCTCTCTCTTTTTGTCTGTCTCGCTTTCTCTCTGTGACTTCTCTAAGATGCTCTCTTGAAACTAAATGTTTTTCCTCAGTTTTAAAGTTAGTTTAAGTCACAAAGGAACATGCTGGTTATGGTGCTACTTTTTTGTGAGAGCAGATTGTATGCAATGCATTTGTCTGGATGATGAGTGACCTGACTTGTCATCAGCAACCTGTGATGTGTAGGGCTAGAAGCATGACTGTGAGGGAACTGTGTGTGGCCTTTAATGGGTTCAGAGACTCACTGGCTTAACTCTTCTATTATCTAAAGCCTTTTATTTTGCATTTAACGTGTTGTTTTGTTTTAAGTTGTAATTGATTAAGAGCTGGCTGTTGAGTATTGTTGTTATTTTCCTCTAACTTGAACATATAGTCTACCGCTTTGCACCAGAATTTATCCTACAAGAAACATGACTAAAACAAGTACAAAAGGCTCAATCCAAAAATTTGATTTTCATCACAGCTATGTAACGTTACTAGTACTAATGTTAGCGATGGTACATATGTGTAACGACAATACGACAAAATCACCATAAACAATCTAGAACGAGCAAATTAGAATTGCAGTTTACAATCCGAAAGTATCAACTTTCTTTTTATTCGTCCATGCAAAAAATATCAAAAAGTCTAGCATCCATGGCGAGAGCAGAAACCGCCTCTCTAACAAAACAGCGATTATAGAAACCCAAAACAAATACTCTCTAGCAGAGGGAAATAGAAACGTTTTGCCTGTACTAGTTACAAGAAAGCAGGAAAAAGAATGTCCTTTCACCGTTTCGTTTGAAGATGTCTAGCATTCTAATACACAGATGTAACCACAACACTGGAGAATGTTTTCAACAGGGGGCGCTAACTGTGGCCGGGCTAACAGTGGCCGAGATAACTGTGGCCGGGCTAACTGTGGCCGGGCTAACTGTGGCCGGGCTAACTGTGGCCGGGCTAACTGTGGCCGGGCTAACTGTGGCCGGGATAACTGTGGCCGGGCTAACTGTGGCCGGGCTAACTGTGGCCGGGATAACTGTGGCCGGGATAACTGTGGCCGGGCTAACTGTGGCCGGGATAACTGTGGCCGGGATAACTGTGGCCCGGATAACTGTGGCCCGGATAACTGTGGCCGGGATAACTGTGGCCGGGCCAACTGTGGCCGGGATAACTGTGGCCGGGCCAACTGTGGCCGGGATAACTGTGGCCGCGCTAACTGTGGCCGAGCTAACTGTGGCAGCGCTAACTGTGGGCGCGCTAACTGTGGGCGCGCTAACTGTGGCGGGGCTAACTGTGGCCGAGCTAACTGTGGCCGAGTGACGTGCGTCACACGACACACTCGCCCTTGCACGCACGCTCTGATACACTACAGTGTGTTGTCCAGTATGCAAAACTCTTTTCCGCTCTCCTGGTCAATGTGAAACAAATCTCACTGACTAGAAATTTCTTCAACATGATACAAACCATCTAAGGCTCGCCGAAATCCAAAGTATTTTGAAGCAAAGACATTAGGTGTTTGCTACATATGTCGAACGAAGTCGACATGCAGGGTAACTAATTGGGAATATCTATAGCAGCAGGTTTTGAGGATGACCTTAAAAAAGTAATTTCCTTTTTGAACACCTAAAGGGATCATGTGGATAAATTAAGAACAAATACAGCTTTGTACAAAAGAAGAAAAATGTTTAACATCAATATTGATTTGGTTTAACGTGAAAAAGTATTTCACAGACGCAGTAGGTGTACATCCTCCAAAACCTCTCAACACACACACACACACACACACACACGCTAATACACAATCCTAAGAGACCACGGTAAACGGAGAGTCTAGGAATGTATCTTAAGACACTTGAAACAGAAGCTGCCGCTGCAATGTGATTTGTCTGAGGTGAACTGTCTTACCTCCAGAAAGGTGTCGCCTGGGATTGTTACCGAGTTGACCTCAGTTTGAAACAGGAGACTGTGTTTCCCTGCCTGACGGTGCTTTGGAGTTGTGTTTGTTAAGCGTACTCAAGCGTGGGGTTGCACCTTTCAGGGCTCAGCGGTGATAAGGATCTGTGAAAGGATCCTCGCTGGCCTCTGACTCGGTGCCCTTTGACCTTCGTCTGCGTTACCGTGTCTGTCTTTAGCCCCTCACTTGGCTGTCGTTCATGTCGCCTCAGGGTCCCACTCCAACCCCACTCAGTGGATTCTTCCCACATGTGTCTGTCAACCCCGTTCTTCGACGGCGGCTTTTCTCACACCCCTTACTGGTCTCATAGCAACCACGTATTCTCCCTGAAAACATCGTCCGACATAGTCGAGAGGCCTTCTTTTGATCCATTTCAGACTTTAACAATTGTCATGAAAGCTATTCAATTTAAATAAAGTTATCATAATATGTATATTCAGTTTCTGATTCTCACTAGCAACAAGTTTCTGTCGGTGGCAACAAGTGCTGTTGCTGGTGATTGTATAATTGTTCTGTTGGCAGTGTGAGACATTTTGTTGTTGCTTCCCAACATATATATATATATATATATTATACATTTATTACACCTACTAAACCAGACTTCCTACTACAATGTTCATTCCCCTTTAATACTTATTGAGCGTGGCATCATTTTTAGACTTCAGTAGCCGTGGTAATTATAGGGTTACCTTAAGGACACTATATAAATATGTCTCTAGTGCTAAATATCTAAATGGTGTAATAATATCCCAATAATATGATTGTAGTGTAAAAAGGAACTTTGACAGGTTGTAGAAGCAGAGGCTATAATTGGTGCATTATTGGCAGTAGTGATTGGTTTCTGATCTGTTGTGGTTTGTGTAAATTATAGTTGGAATCACTTGCATTCTGTGTAACAAAAACAAATTAGCAATGTTGTTCCAAATTCCAACATTACCACTTGACAACTAAAGTTGGGCAATATTGAGGCGCATATGAGATCATTGTGACACACACACACACACACACACACACACACACACACACACACACACACACACACACATACTGAGTAAGACACACCTTAATGTCCCACACCTTGAATAAAAAAATTGCAACATGGTATCACATTCCATTTGGTTTGCTATAAAGCTTGAGGCTGGACATATTCAACCCAACCACTCCAAAATGTTATGTTCTTATTTATAAACTATACATGTTCATGATTAAAAATGCAATCTGCACTTCAAATGACAAACGCTTACTCCGTCACTGTATTGGTACGCAGCTGAGTGACTGGAGAAATATAACTGTTTATAAATTAATAAGGGGCTATATATTGTATATCACTATTCAATGTCCACTATATATTTTTTACAATTCACAGTTTTCCCTATTGATAAAATAAATTATAACAAAACCTTGCACTCTGCCCTAAACTGTCTGGTGGTGTGTCTGGGTGACGAAACAATTAGAGAAGGATTTTTACCTGTAGGCAGTAGTTAGAGTGTATTTTAACAGTCACTGTGTGAAACGGTACACTGTTATTACATGACTTAATCGTTTAGATCGAAGAGCAAATGTTTAGAGAAAAGAAGATGACCTAGTCAAAAAAGGGGATTTGTGGAGATTCTCTGTGGAATATGTCCTCACTTATGGGGGTCTAGTCCTTGGTTGGCAAATTCTGTGTCTGCACTAAACACTATGTTCAGTTTGGCATTTTATCTGTTTTTATTGTAATTGTTAGGATTTGAGAGCCACTATACTAATCATAGTCATAGTCAGCTCCTACCCTAATCACTAATGACTAATGACTCCTTCCCTAATCACCTTTGACTCCTACCTAAATCACTAAGGACTCCTACCAAAATCACTAATGAATCCTACCTAAATCACTAATGACTCCTTCCCTAATCACCTTTGACTCCTACCTAAATCACTAAGGACTCCTACCCTAATCACTAATGACTCCTACCTAAATCACTAATGACTCCTACCCTAATCACTTATGACTCCTACCTAAATCACCTTTGACTCCTACCTAAATCACTAATGACTCCTACCCAAATCACTAATGACTCCTACCCTAATCACTAATGACTCCTACCCTAATCACTAATGACTCCTACCCAAATCACTAATGACTCCTACCCTAATCACTAATGACTCCTACCCAAATCACTACTGACTCCTACCTAAATCACTAATGACTCCTGACTAAATCACTAATAAATCACTAATGACTCCTACCTAAATAACTAATGACTCTTACCCTAATCGCTAATGACCTACATAAATCACAAATGACTCCTACCTAAATCACTCAACAACTCCTACCCTAATCACTAATGACCTACATAAATCACTAATGCCTCCTACCTAAATCACTCAACAACTCCTACCCTAATCACTAATGACCTACATAAATCACTAATGCCTCCTACCTAAATCACTCAACAACTCCTACCCAATGCACCAATTAACTCCTAATTAAAACACTAAAGAACTCCAAGCCTACGAAAAAAATCTAAACAGCTTCTACCCAAAACACTAAACAACTCCCAGCCTACGAAAAAATATATAAATAACTTCTACCCAAAACACTAAACAAGAGGAGCCTTTGAACTTGAAGACAATGAATAAAAGCATTCTATAGAGGAGATATACCAAGTCCATTTCATAAAACGGTCTCCGGGCTAGTAACATGTCTGAGATTACTGTCAGGGCGCTATGAATGAAAGAGTTGCTACTGATTCAGGGGCATTCCCAAGACGCCAGGAGAATGTATGTAACAACTCTAATCCGACCACAGCTTGAACATGAATGGACCCGGCGATCAGTGTTTCTGGGGAACTGTGACACGGTGTGGTGGACGGGAAGGGGTTACGGTTTAAGTGTGTGTGTGTGTGTGTGAGTGTGTGGTTGCAGTTGTGTGTGGCCTCAGGCTATGAGGAATTGCATGGGGGTGTATTGACATCCATCACCTTCAAGTGTTGGCCACTAACTGCTCTATGAGCTATAGGTGGAGTGAATGGGCTTTGGGAGATTGACTCCTTAAATGAGTGAGGCTGTTGAAACAGTTTGTTATCTATTGCAGAGTGGATCCCATTTGCCAATCCGAAGAGTATATCGTTAGTATAGTATATCGTTAGTATAGTATATCGTTAGTATAGTATATCGTTAGTATATCGTTAGTATAGTATATCGTTAGTATAGTATATCGTTAGTATAGTATATCGTTAGTATAGTATATCGTTAGTATAGTATATCGTTAGTATAGTATATCGTTAGTATAGTATATCGTTAGTATAGTATATCGTTAGTATATATACATTGAACTGACATTTAGCAGAGATGGGGTATTTTTTATGGAAACAATTTTGCGAGTGCTGTTGTCTTTGTTGAGAGTCTGCACTATTTATTGATTGTGTGATATGATTGGCAAGATGTTATCACTTTTACACTAATGTTCTGTTGAATACATTTACAGTATTTTTACCTGGTCGGGAACAGTCATCAGGTTGAACTGTATCGTTGGCAGGGGAGAGAGATACTGTCTGTGCAATAGGATGGAACAATAGGATGGAACAAGCTACAACACAACTAAATAGTGTCAAATGAAAGTAGCCCATCACCATGATTCCTTCCGACAAATCCAGCTAAGCTGACTTAAGGAGTATTTCCAGGTGATCTCCAAGATGTGTGTCATGGTGTGTGTTTCCGTGTGTGTGTGTCTCCGCGTGTCTCTGTGTGTGTCTCCGCGTGTGTCTCCTTGTGTGTCTCCGCGTGTGTCTCCATGTGTGTCTCCGCGTGTCTCTGTATGTGTCTCCTATATGTGTCTCCTCGCGTGTCTCTATATGTGTCTCCTCGTGTGTCTCCGTGTGTCTCTGTATGTGTCTCCTCGTGTGTCTCTGCGTGTGTCTTTGTGTGTCTCTGCGTGTGTCTTTGCGTGTCTCTGTGTGTGTCTCCACGTGTGTCTCCTCGTGTGTCTCCACGTTTGTTTTCGCGTGTCTCCGCGTGTGTCTCCATGTGTGTCTCCGCGTGTGTCTCCGTGTGTCTCCTCGTGTGTCTCCGTGTGTCTCCTCGTGTGTCTCCTCGTGTGTCTCCGTGTGTGTCTCCGTGTGTGTCTTTGTGTGTGTCTCTGTGTGTGTCTCTGTGTGTGTCTCCGTGTGTCTCCGTGTGTGTCTCCGTGTGTGTCTCCGTGTGTGTCTCCGTGTGTGTCTCCGTGTGTCTCCGTGTGTGTCTCTGTGTGTGTCTCCGTGTGTGTCTCCGTGTGTCTCCGTGTGTGTCTCCGCGTGTCTCTGTGTGTGTCTCCATGCGTGTCTCCATGTGTGTCTCCGCGTGTCTCTGTGTGTGTCTCCATGTGTGTCTCCGCGTGTCTCCGTATGTGCCTGGGATAATTGCTCCCAGACATGCACCATCCCTCAAATGATCCGTTTGCCTCACCGACTTCAAATATTCCTGATGGGGTGGAAATGAGATGTAACACCTCAGCTCTTTTTTCAATAATGACTCGTTGGCACTCCAGACGCTCCGCCACTCCGCCGGTTGTGGATTGGGATGGGGACAGGCCGGAGCACGCTCTGTATCCCAACGTGTTGGGAGCTGTTCTTCCAAGCTATTAGCTTCTTGCTGTCAGGACACGGGCCTCAACATGCCTATAGAGTCAGACATCATCCACATCCTTTCTCTGAGTTCATCCCCAACCCCTACCTGACTGTGTGTGTGTGTGTGTGTTGCTTCTGCTTGGTAACACACACACACACACTTGATAATGAGGATACTTTTTAAATGCACTTTCACTCTATCAGACTCTCAGTATTTGATTAAAATAGTCACCTTGCTTGGCGTTTCATCATTTACTTACACCAATTATTATACGATCTATTTCAAACCTAATCAAGTCGTCTGTACATGAAGCATATCTCTTAAAGTACTATTTCCAATAAAGCTTTATATAAAACAAACTATTTCCAATAAAACGGTATATCAAAGGACAAATCAAAACATTTACCTGTAAGAATTCATTAGGATTTGCTGGTGTTGGTTATTATCAAGGGCGTAAACATGATAGAGAGGTTGGGGGGGTCAAAATAAGAGCAGACTCTTGTAATATTATTTTCTGTGTGGTGCAGTAAATATGGGGGGGGGGGCATTAAGTGGGTAGACATTATGCACAGTATAGAAATATAATGGTATGAACAGTGGTGACAGTATTTTGGCTAAACTACGGTGAGTCTAATACATACAGTCCTGAGGCTCATTTACTAAGTCGCTAGATTTTGCAACTTTTCACCTTCCCTGGCGACAAAAACGTATGTCATCTAGCGAAAAATCTCCGTTTGCCAATCTCTGTTTTTGTTGTTGAGCAGATGAATAACTAATTGTGTGTACAGTATATCTACAGGATGAGTATGCTGAGTTTCATTGTTTTTAAATTGGTTGGTTGAAAGAAACCTCCTGTCGTGTTGAACTTGAAGTCAGTTTTAATCAATGTACTTAAAATACCTCTGTACTATGTTAAATGTGCCCTATTAATGCAGTTAACATTACAGTAATATCTGCTCTATCCCATTTGATGCATTTATAGAGAAATGAGAAAAACATCTTCATTTATTTAACTTAAAAAACAAACAACAATGCAAACACTACAGAAGTCTATCATACTTTGGGATGGTCACCAGTCTACAAAGGACAGTGTAACATGTATAATTTTTTCACATCACAAAACCTGGCACTTTAACAAGGATGTGTAGACTTTTGATATCCACTGTATGTCCAGCTGCCTGTCCTGCTTTCTCTTCTTTTTAGATACCTGTTCATTTACACTAACTGACAAAAAGACCTGTCAGATAACCATCGCACAGAACGACGTGAGGTAAATTAGAAAGTTAGGAGGTCTCATTCTGAGGCTGTCCAATGCCATGCCAATTGGCCAAATGTTGGCGCTATAACATGCAATATGCTGGGACATTTTCATTGGTTTATACTCCTCAGGATTTGTGACATTGAGTGTAAAATGGGTAAATGAGTCATTCCACCCGACATAATGGAGAAAACCTGGCCAAGACCTTCCCAGTGAATTTTCATGTGGGCGGGATCTCACACAAATTCCTAAAAATGAAGCATAGGCAGAAATATTTGCATGTACATAAAACTTGTTGAAAATGTTTACAATAATGGTATGTGCAAAAGCACGTTTAGATCAACCACTAAGTGAAAATATAAAGTCTGTGATTTTATAGCGAAGTAACCGTTTGACATCGGGTAGGAATGTTTTAAATACATGCTCAGGTAAATAAGTCTTGCTAACCTCCAATGTGTAGTTTGGTTTGGCCTACAGGTGAAGCCGTGCTACCGGAATATAATTGTGTACAGGTTCATTGGCTCATACGGGCTGGACTGCTGGAAAGAGTGTAAAGAAGCGGGGTGTGGATGCTTAACACAACGCTTTATGGGGATCATATCAACGATTCTGAATTAGCATCAGAAATTGTTTAATTTGCCAAGTTCATTTTCACAAACAAGGACTTGGTCTTGTCCCATTTCTGCCACATTAATTCACACATCGTAGGACAAATACGAACAATAGGAACTACAAAGTAGTAGCACTTTAAAGTATGAACGCCATTGAACACCTTGAAAACTGCTTTTAAAAACATATTGCTTTATCTGTTCTTTGTTTATTTGTAAATTTTTAAGTTGGCTACGGAGTAGAGAAGGCGCTAATTATGGCGAAACTTGTTGATGGTGGCAAAGTGGACTTACTTCCTAAACCCTATGTTAAGGGTAATTCAAAGAACTTATAAGGGGTTTCTTACTTCCTAAACCCTATGTTAAGGGTAATTCAAAGAACTTATAAGGGGTTTCTTACTTCCTAAACCCTATGTTAAGGGTAATTCAAAGAACTTATAACGGGTTTCTTACTTCCTAAACCCTATGTTAAGGGTAATTCAAAGAACTTATAACGGGTTTCTTACTTCCTAAACCCCTTGTTAAGGGTAATTCAAAGAACTTATAAGGGGTTTACAAAAGTTTTAATGTGAAGAACGCCCACATTTTTTCTTCTATAATTCTTATTAACTTTAATTTTAATACTTAATAAAACTTAATAAAACATGAGCTGTTTTCCAGAATGTACATTCCTGAAACAATATTTGAAATAATGAAAACATCAACATTGCCTGGTCAAATCAAAGAAGTACAATTATATAATTCCAAATGAAACTTCAAATTTGATTTTATCTGGCCATGAACGAATCTGCAAAATCTGCAATTAACTTCCATTGATTATAGCTGGTTGTTGCTAACGTTTGTGGATGTGGAAATCTATCCATATATTATAGTTTATATTAACTGCTTTAGTGTTAAAGGAATATTTAACATAACACAAGTTTTGTGCTGAAAGGCAACTTTTACCCAGAGCTTTAAAGTTTCAGGAACAGCCATACACGTTTATTCAAATTCAATATGCAGTTCCTGTTAATATTTTGTCTCCCAAAAAATGTGTATTACTTTTTGTTGAAACAAAAGATGATTACATACTTCTACACCTCTAAGATTCTCCCAAACAGCAATTAGAGCTCATTAAATCCCCTGGGAGAAATCCACATAGAACAACATAGAATTTCACTCCTTCAGTAATGAGATTAATTTATTTATTTTCCATGACCGTCAAGAAAGATTTGGGAAAGTGTTGTTGATGCTCGACTATGATTAATGGAAGGGGAGATATAGCACAGAAAGACTGTGTGTTCACATATTCAGACAGTTCAATGTCTTTGTGGTTAGCAAGCCAGAGCATGTCCAGATGGATGACAGAATGACAATTATCACTCGGTCTCTACAAGCTTGTCTCGACCTGCACTCTGGTCCACTGGACTGGCTGTCTGCATAGAGATCAGTCTATTTTACTCCTCTACAGTCACCATCTCCTAGTCTGCAGTCTGCACCTCCTCGACTTAATCCTCAAATTCCTCTGACTCCTCAACACTCACCATCTCCTAGTCTGCAGACTGCACCTTCTTAACATTCTCTTACTCCTTCTCAACACTCACCATCTCCTAGTCTGCAGACTGCACCTCATCATCATCCTCTTACTCCTCCTCAACACTCACCATCTCCTAGTTTGCAGTCTGCACCTCATCAACATCCTCTTACTCCTCCTCAACAGTCACCATCTCCTAGTTTGCAGTCTGCACCTCATCAACATCCTCTTACTCCTCCTCAACAGTCACCATCTCCTAGTCTGCAGACTGCACCTCCTCAACTTCCTCTTACTCCTCCTCAACACTCACTCCTAGTCTGAACATCCACCTCTTCATCCTGAGCCTCTTTATGCACCTTCTCCTTGTCCAGATGTAATCTTTTTCTTCTCTACTTTGATCAATACTCTTCCTCTATTATCTATCTTTCTCAATCACTTCATAAATCATGATCCAAATTACAGATTCATCCACTTGCCATCGATCCAAGGTTGCCTTTATAAATCTGGTTGATTTTCCGCACATTAAATTCTGATCCATTGTTTAGAAGCTAGGGCATTTTTCAATTTTGGCCCATTGTTCCATGCAGAACTGTTTTAATATCAATATCCGTTTCCCATTTCAGGTCCTGACACAATATCTGAATTGGATTTATGTCTGGACATGATAAATACATATTCAAACAACATTATAGAATTTGCTTATAAGCCATTCTTGTATAGACTTGCTTGTATTTTGGAAACCGTTTTGCTGTATGATCCAGATGTGCTTCAGACCGTTTCCTTAAGAATCATCTGGTTCCGAGCTGAACTGTGATGTCAGGTTGTCCAGGTCCTAATGCAACAAAGCAATCGAAACTCAAACTCCCATTACCAACACCACCAAGCATGCCGTGTTTTATCAGACATAACATAACGGCCAAAATGCACCGCTTGAGACTCCTGGAACAATGTGCTGTAGACAGATGAGTTAAAAGCGAAAGCTTTCGTACGACATTGGTCCCATGGTCATGCAAAATAAAAATCCATCAGTCTATATCAACATTATATCCATCAGTCTATATCAACATTATATCCATCAGTCTATATCAACATCCATCAGTCTATATCAACATCCATCAGTCTATATCAACATCCATTAGTCTATATCAGCATTATATCCATCAGTCTATATCAACATTATATCCATCAGTCTATATCAACATCCATCAGTCTATATCAACATCCATCAGTCTATATCAACATCCATCAGTCTATATCAACATCCATTAGTCTATATCAGCATTGTATCCATCAGTCTATATCAACATTATATCCATCAGTCTATATCAACATATCCATCAGTCTATATCAACACTATATCCATCAGTCTATATCAACACTATATCCATCAGTCTATATCAACATTATATCCATTGATCTATATTGTCATCACAATCGTCAATCTGTATTGTCGTCACATCCGTTGGTCTAAATCGTCATCAGATCTGTCACCCTATATCATCATAACATCCCTCAGGCTATATCATCCTTGCATCTGTTGGTCTATATCGTAATCATATAATTTGGTCTATACACCATCACATCCCTTTGTCAATATCTCATCACATCAGTCTATATTGCTGTCACATCTGCGTCTACTAAATACAAACAACCAGCTCTTTAAACAGACAAATAGAACCCTCAACGACATAGAGGACGAGACATGTAACAATGACCAGCAACACTGAAGACAGAGGAGCAAACTTAAATACACTTACCGGTGCTAATTAGTAATTGAGACCTGGTGTGAGTGATAACGATACAAATGTCATGAACAGGAGATGTGTTCATTTAGGTGAAACCCGGGAAACACAGGGTGAAAACATACTATCTTCAGCCTACCGTGACGTCCTAAGCATCTGTTTATAGGACTTATAGTTTTGAAATGTGCATTTAATGAAGGTAGTTGTTGTCATAAATGCCACTAGAGGGCGTAAATCGTAACAGTTTTTTTTAATTAGCCCGTAGTGTTGTTTCATCAGTTGTCCAATACAAGAAACTGTGGTGATATAGTTATCAGTCTAATGCCCCCTCTACAGCCATTACCACCAGGCATAGCTATCTGACAACAGCCATGAATACTTTGTAATAAATGACCAGGTTTATTTCTTGATGATTGACGTGTGCTTTCATACTATCTTGTGACAGAAAATTATGATGAATAAAGGTTAATCTCCGTAGGTTGTGGGTCATCGTGTGTATTGGATCTCAGTAGGTTGTTGGTCATCGTGTGTATTGGATCTCAGTAGGTTGTTGGTCATCGTGTGTATTGGATCTCAGTAGGTTGTGGGTCATCGTGTGTATTGGATCTCAGTAGGTTGTGGGTCATCGTGTGTATTGGATCACAGTAGGTTGTGGGTCATCGTGTGTATTGGATCTCAGGAGGTTGTGGGTCATCGTGTGTATTGGATCTCAGTAGGTTGTGGGTCATCGTGTGTATTGGATCTCAGTAGGTTGTAGGTCATCGTGTGTATTGGATCTCAGTAGGTTGTGGGTCATCGTGTGTATTGGATCTCAGTAGGTTGTTGGTCATCGTGTGTATTGGATCTCAGTAGGTTGTTGGTCATCGTGTGTATTGGATCTCAGTAGGTTGTGGGTCATCGTGTGTATTGGATCACAGTAGGTTGTGGGTCATCGTGTGTATTGGATCACAGTAGGTTGTGGGTCATCGTGTGTATTGGATCTCAGTAGGTTGTAGGTCATCGTGTGTATTGGATCTCAGTAGGTTGTGGGTCATCGTGTGTATTGGATCTCAGTAGGTTGTGGGTCATCGTGTGTATTGGATCTCAGTAGGTTGTGGGTCATCGTGTGTATTGGATCTCAGTAGGTTGTGGGTCATCGTGTGTATTGGATCTCAGTAGGTTGTGGGTCATCGTGTGTATTGGATCTCAGTAGGTTGTGGGTCATCGTGTGTATTGGATCTCAGTAGGTTGTGGGTCATCGTGTGTATTGGATCACAGTAGGTTGTGGGTCATCGTGTGTATTGGATCTCAGTAGGTTGTGGGTCATCGTGTGTATTGGATCTGCATTGTAATACTGCATGAGGGTGTGAGTGATCAGAACCAGATTGTTTGGATGCTGAACAAGCCCCCAAATAATGACTGTGGTGTTAAGAGAAAACCCCATGATGCTGATTGATTGGCTAACTGTTGTTCCAGTTTAGTTCCTATGGCTCAGTGATTAAACCAGGGATGTTTGATTACATCATGGGTCACAAAATGCTTGTGCATTTATTCACATTTATTTGTCTGGGTAAAACCCCAACTTTCGAAAAATGAAATCTGACATTTGTGGGAAAATGTACCTGCAGTCATAGTACGCTTATTGTAGCTTAGTAATTAATAATTGTTCAGTTCAGTTCAATTCTTCATTTGGAAATGCTGGTTGTTAACGGTGGTTTT
The DNA here is from genome assembly GCA_029465975.1 of Dallia pectoralis. Lineage (NCBI taxonomy): Eukaryota > Metazoa > Chordata > Actinopteri > Esociformes > Umbridae > Dallia > Dallia pectoralis. The sequence goes on along the minus strand of CM055728.1, from coordinate 13,639,251 downwards.
CCATTTTGAGAGAACATTGACTATTGGACTGTATCCTCAAAATCAGTAGTTGCTACTCAGCTCAACAACTAGAGGGGAAAAACCCCCAGCTAAGCTTTTTTGGAATGGTTTATCCAAGGTATGGCTGATTTGTTGGAACTTGCAGGCTAAGGATGGGAATATGGGATTTCACGAAAAACTATTTTTCAGAGGCTTTACGCACATGCCTTAAGCCTATGATACGGCTGGGGTGGGTGGGACAGGGATGTACTGGGGTGGGCGGGACAGGGATGTACTGGGGTGGGTGGGACAGGGATGTACTGGGGTGGGTGGGACAGGGATGTACTGGGGTGGGCGGGGACAGGGATGTACTGGGGTGGGTGGGACAGGGATGTACTGGGGTGGGTGGGACAGGGATGTACTGGGGTGGGTGGGACAGGGATGTACTGGGGTGGGCGGGGACAGGGATGTACTGGGGTGGGTGGGACAGGGATGTACTGGGGTGGGCGGGACAGGGATGTACTGGGGTGGGTGGGACAGGGATGTACTGGGGTGGGTGGGACAGGGATGTACTGGGGTGGGGGGGACAGGGATGTACTGGGGTGGGTGGGACAGGGATGTACTGGGGTGGGTGGGACAGGGATGTACTGGGGTGGGTGGGACAGGGATGTACTGGGGTGGGTGGGACAGGGATGTACTGGGGTGGGTGGGACAGGGATGTACTGGGGTGGGTGGGACAGGGATGTACTGGGGTGGGCGGGGACAGGGATGTACTGGGGTGGGCGGGGACAGGGATGTACTGGGGTGGGCGGGGACAGGGATGTACTGGGGCGGGGACAGGGGGGGGACAGGGATGTACTGGGGTGGGCGGGGACAGGGGACTGGGGTACTGGGGTGGGTGGGACAGGGATGTACTGGGGTGGGCGGGGACAGGGATGTACTGGGGTGGGCGGGGACAGGGATGTACTGGGGTGGGCGGGGACAGGGATGTACTGGGGTGGGGGGGACAGGGATGTACTGGGGTGGGCGGGGACAGGGATGTACTGGGGTGGGCGGGGACAGGGATGTACTGGGGTGGGGGGGACAGGGATGTACTGGGGTGGGCGGGGACAGGGATGGGGTGGGCGGGGACAGGGATGTACTGGGGTGGGCGGGGACAGGGATGTACTGGGGTGGGCGGGGACAGGGATGTACTGGGGTGGGCGGGGACAGGGATGTACTGGGGTGGGGGGGACAGGGATTTACTGGGGTGGGCGGGGACAGGGATGTACTGGGGTGGGCGGGGACAGGGATGTACTGGGGGGGCGGGGACAGGGACACTGGGGTGCGGGGACAGGGATGTACTGGGGTGGGCGGGGACAGGGATGTACTGGGGTGGGCGGGGACAGGGATGTACTGGGGTGGGCGGGGACAGGGTTGTACTGGGGTGGGCGGGGACAGGGTTGTACTGGGGTGGGCGGGGACAGGGTTGTACTGGGGTGGGCGGGGACAGGGATGTACTGGGGTGGGCGGGGACAGGGTTGTACTGGGGTGGGCGGGGACAGGGATGTACTGGGGTGGGCGGGGACAGGGTTGTACTGGGGTGGGCGGGGACAGGGTTGTACTGGGGTGGGCGGGGACAGGGATTTACTGGGGCGGGGACAGGGGACAGGATTGGTACTGGGGTGGGCTGGGGGACAGGATTGCACTGGGGTGGGCGGGGTCAGGATTGGGACTGGGGTGGGCGGGGACAGGGATGTACTGGGGTGGGCGGGGACAGGGATGTACTGGGGTGGGCGGGTCAGGATTAGCACTGGGGTGGGCGGGGACACATTTGGACTGAGGTAGAGGGGTGCAGGGTTGCAGGGGGTTTAGCATTGGTATCCCAATTTGGAATGTATTTTTCCTCCTTTATCCCACACATCTGTTGGATGCGCCCTCATCCTATTGGGAATTTTTACATTAAACAGCCGGATCCCACAGGACAAATGGTGGTCGTCTAAAAAGATTATTCATTTTTTATTTGCACTGTGAATGATGATAGTGTTTTACTAAAATTCTATGAAAATACTGTAACTTTCACTACAGTCTAGTAATTGATTGAAATGATCGTTCCACTTAACAGATATCTGCATTGAAGACAATATGTGTTCTACATTGTTATCGCTCAAACTTTTTGGACAAATTATTGCACCTGCATTGACATTTATTGTAGCAAGTCCACACAAAACCAAATGCTCTTTACTGAAGGGTTTTATTTCAGTGTCCTCAGGTTGATTTGGGGCATTTCTTTATAGTGTTGAGGCATGTTGAGGCTTGTACAGTAAAACACCACCGGTTTAGATGCATCTCAACCTCCGCGGGAGTAGTTTGACTGCCAGCATCGGTAATAGCAGATATGCCTGTCAAACAATACAAAGGTCTATTTTCACTCGCATGATGTAGTGATCTGCAGTACATAGTGAATTGCTGACAGCCTGTAATGGTGTTTTACCTTAGTAAACATCAATGTAGTTGATGCTTTCATTACAAAGCAAAGCATAATTCATTGAAATTCTGACCAGAATAACCAAACAATTGAATATGTTTTGGTCAAGAAAGTTTGGTAGGAAAATACAGAATTTCTATATTCTAATCATTGAGTGAGTTTGAATTCACCCAAAATAACAACCCACAGTTAATGGGTCCAATAAATCTGCCCTCAACTGTTCCCCCCAGTATTCCCCTCTGCTGAAGAAGCTCTACTGTCAAATTGCCAAGACCTGTCCAATCCAGATCAAGCTGTCCTCGGTACCGCCCCATGGCAGCATTATCCGTGCAATGCCCGTCTACAAGAAGGCGGAACACGTCACTGAGGTGGTCAAACGGTGTCCCAACCATGAGTTGGGCCGGGACTTCAATGACGGTAAGCTATCGTTGATGGTTGGTGTGTCCTATATCTCTTTGTGTCCTATATCTGTTTGTGTCCTATATCTGTTTGTGTCCCATATCTGTTTGTGTCCTATATCTGTTTGTGTCCCATATCTGTTTGTGTCCTATATCTGTTTGTGTCCTATATCTGTTTGTGTCCTATATCTGTTTGTGTCCCATATCTGTTTGTGTCCTATATCTGTTTGTGTCCTATATCTGTTTGTGTCCTATATCTGTTTGTGTCCTATATCTGTTTGTGTCCTATAGCTGTTTGTGTCCCATATCTGTTTGTGTCCTATAGCTGTTTGTGTCCTATATCTGTTTGTGTCCTATATCTGTTTGTGTCCCATATCTGTTTGTGTCCTATATCTGTTTGTGTCCCATATCTGTTTGTGTCCTATATCTGTTTGTTTCCCATATCTGTTTGTTTCCCATATCTGTTTGTGTCCCATATCTGTTTGTGTCCTATATCTGTTTGTGTCCTATATCGGTTTGTGTCCCATATCTGTTTGTGTCCTATATCTGTTTGTTTCCCATATCTGTTTGTTTCCCATATCTGTTTGTGTCCTATATCTGTTTGTGTCCCATATCTGTTTGTGTCCTATATCTGTTTGTGTCCTATATCGGTTTGTGTCCTATATCTGTTTGTGTCCCATATCTGTTTGTGTCCTATATCTGTTCATGTCTCATATCTGTTCGTGTCCCATATCTGTTTGTGTCCCATATCTGTTCATGTCCTATATCTGTTCATGTCCCATATCTGTTTGTGTCCCATATCTGTTCATGTCCTATATCTGTTCATGTCCCATATCTGTTTGTGTCCCATATCTGTTCATGTCCCATATCTGTTCGTGTCCCATATCAGTTCGTGTCTCATATCTTTTTGTGTCCCATATCTGTTCATGTCCCATATCTGTTCGTGTCCCATATCAGTTCATGTCCCATATCAGTTCATGTCCCATATCTGTTCATGTCCCATATCTGTTCGTGTCCCATATCAGTTCGTGTCTCATATCTTTTTGTGTCCCATATCTGTTCATGTCCCATATCTGTTCGTGTCCCATATCAGTTCATGTCCCATATCAGTTCATGTCCCATATCTGTTCATGTCCCATATCAGTTCATCTCCTATATGTGTTAGACATTAGAACACATAGATCATTGGAGGGACTGATTGGGTGATTCATTGACCTTTCTTCAGGTCAAACAGCCCCAGCCAGTCACCTGATCAGGGTGGAGGGAAACAACCTGTCCCAGTATGTAGATGACCCAGTCACAGGCAGACAGAGTGTCATGTTACCCTACGAGAACCCCCAGGTGAGGAGCCACCCATCTGCATGGACCTCCAATAAACAAATGGTTTTTCAAGGTTTATCATGGACATCATTTACGTCTTTCACAGTTTCAATGTAGTCGACTGAGTGGGACCGTATTAATACTGATTCACTGGCTGATCCACACTGATGACCGGTTAGGGTTACAATGACATCACTAACTTCATCCTGGACACAAGTAATAAGCTGCATGTGTAGTAATAGGAGGTATATAGGATACAACCTCTATCCTACATCGTGGGTTTCACCAGTCACTTCATCTGATTGGTTAAGGGTATAAATTAATCAACGCTGGTCTCCCAGATCCTAAAGCAGAGATGTTCAATACAAACTGTTCCTGTGTAGTAAGGCCAGGAATGCCTACCACTGCAAAGTTGCTTGGTTAACACTTAAAATAAAACAGAATTAAGGCACAGTATGCTTGTTTAGAAGTCTTTCCATAAGTTGCCCGTGGTTTTTGCTGTTGAAATAATATGTCTCCAGGTAAAATAATCAGTCACCATGCCTACATTTAAATGGGTAATACTGCCACCTTATGGTAATAAATGATACAGCCGTGAAATTCCATCATCACTCATCATCATTAAAACCCGAACCCATTAATTGAGTTCCGCTGTGTCGTTGTCATACGTGCTGACAGAACGTGTGGGATATCGATTGATTGGCAGGCAAATGGTAACGATTTGTTCCTCTGATAGGTGGGGACAGAGTTCACCACTATCCTATATAACTTCATGTGTAACAGTAGCTGTGTAGGAGGGATGAACAGGAGACCCATTCTCATCATCATCACCCTGGAGACACGCGAGTAAGTCCAGAACACTGTGTGTGTGTGTACGTATCAGCCTGTGTCTCCTGATGAGAATATTATAATCCATAAACATTAATATTGTATATAAAATGGCTTATATAGAATGTGTTGACACAACATTTAATGGCACGTTGCTAAAGGCATACCGTTACTTATTATGTGTTGCCTTTGGGAAGCATACGAGTCATTATAATGTCTTATGAATCAACTCGCGATGTTATGTTTTTCTTTGTTGCTATTAGTGGTCAAGTGTTGGGACGAAGGTCATTTGAAGGACGGATATGCGCCTGTCCGGGGCGAGATCGCAAGGCAGATGAAGACCACTTCAGGGAGCAGCAGGCCCTGAGTGACAACGTGTCCAAGAATGACAACAATGGCAACAAGCGCAGTGAGTTGCCCATCTTAATGTGTCTATCTTTACAACTCTACATCCCTAGTCATTAATATTTGGTTATATAACCAAGTATCAGTGACTCTTAATGTCTCTATCTTTACAACTCTACATCTCTGGTCATTAATATTTGGTCATAGAACCAAGTATCAGTGAGTCGCCCATTTTAATGTCTCTATCTTTACAACTCTACATCTACATCTCTAGTAATTAATATTTGGCTGTGTCAGAAATGGCAACCAATTCCTTAAGTAGTAAATCAGGGTTGACCATGGGCCAACATTTAGCCATCATTTTAGTAAAACACGTCACACAGAAACATATTTTGTACTATACACATAAACTGTGTACAGCAGTGCAATACAGATGATGTAAACGTTTAGCTAATTCCATGATATTAAATCATTGTCTTTATTAGCATTCAAACAGACTCCTCCCAACATTCCCAGTCCAGGCATGAAGAGGCGGCGGCATGGAGAAGAAGAGATCTACTATATACCTGTAAGATACTATTGCTGTACTGTATAGAAATAGTTAATCATCATATATATTACTACTGTACTGTATAGAACATCAATAATCACCAATAATCAATAATGTCATGTGTGTTTGTGTGTGCATGTGTGTGTGTGTGCATGTGTGTGTGTGTGTGTGCATGTGTGTGTGTGTGTGTGTGTGTGTGCATGTGTGTGTGTGTGTGTGCATGTGTGTTTGTGTGTGCATGTTTGTGTGCATGTTTGTGTGCAGGTGCGCGGCAGAGAGAACTTTGACCTGCTGATGAAGATCAAGGACAGTCTAGAGCTTTTGGAGTTCGTACCACAGCAGCTGGTGGACTCTTACAGACAACAACAACAACAGCTACTCCAGAGACAGTAAGTGAGCCACACACACACCAATACATAACAATTGTAAAATTCTTTAAAAATATAAAGTATTTTAAGGGATATTTTCTTTCACAAAAGTGATGTCTTTGCTGGAATTCTGAGAATGTAAATCTCTGGGAAATGGAATGTTATGTTTTTCCTACTTTGGATTGAGCACTAAGATCACTTGTTGCTAGCTGCTTCGACTATGACCTGAAGCTCAACCAAACTGCATTACATAAATAGTAAACCTGCAGTTTGTCTCATTCAAATGCAGAGATGGCAGGCACCAGCTATTGCAGTAATACCATCACTTTCCCACAGATATACACAGTGTATGTTCATACTGAAATACCATACTGCGATTCAGTCTATGCACGTTCCCAAGAATTTCAGCACAATCACAAATATCTGTCTGGCTTTTATGAAGCCTTAATTATACACATAAGACATTGAAAATGACTAAATCAATGAGATAATCTACAGAAGAAATATACATTCAAAATGTAGTTCTTGGGGTGAAATAATATATTGGTTTTACTGAACCATGTTTCGTCTTATATTTGACACATCTGAATGAAGCACATTAGACAACAATAAGTTAAATCATGGTGACAGTAGTTATTTCACCCTAAATTAACAGGAGCGCCATTGGTTTCATTTATTTCCTAGTGGATGATCCGGTAAGATGCCAACCCACTCATTGCATACCCCGTGTTAAACATGTACAGTACTCATGTGTTAAACGTGTACAGTACTCATGTGTTAAACATGTACAGTACTCGTGTGTTAAACATGTACAGTACTCATGTGTTAAACGTGTACAGTACTCATGTGTTAAACATGTACTGTACTCATGTGTTAAACGTGTACAGTACTCATGTGTTAAACATGTACTGTACTCATGTGTTAAACATGTACAGTACTCATGTGTTAAACATGTACTGTACTCATGTGTTAAACATGTACAGTACTTGTGTGTTAAACGTACAGTACAGTAAACATGTACTGTACTCATGTGTTAAAACGCAGTACCAGTTAAACTCATGTGTTAAACGTGTCCAGTACTCATGTGTTAAACATGTACAGTACTCATGTGTTAAACATGTACTGTACTCATGTGTTAAACATGTACAGTACTCATGTGTTAAACATGTACTGTACTCATGTGTTAAACATGTACAGTACTCACGTGTTAAACATGTACAGTACTCACGTGTTAAACATGTACAGTACTCATGTGTTAAACGTGTCCAGTACTCATGTGTTAAACATGTACAGTACTCGTGTGTTAAACATGTACAGTACTCATGTGTTAAACATGTACAGTACTCATGTGTTAAACATGTACAGTACTCACGTGTTAAACATGTACAGTACTCACGTGTTAAACATGTACAGTACTCATGTGTTAAACATGTACAGTACTCACGTGTTAAACATGTACAGTACTCATGTGTTAAACATGTACAGTACTCACGTGTTAAACATGTACAGTACTCACGTGTTAAACATGTACAGTACTAACGTGTTAAACATGCACTGTACTCATGTTACATGATCTCCTCCTCTCTGACACCCAGGAGCCATGTGGCCTCCCCCTCATCATACGGCTCTCCCCTGTCCAACATGAACAAACTGCACGTGGTCCACGGGGGACACCAGTCTCAGCAGAACCCCCTCCCCAACATGGGGCACATGGGTGAGTGTCGGGGGGCGTTCTGGGAAATAGGTGTTGACCCCAGCTGATGCGTGTGCTGTCTTACTCCGTGTGTCACATTGATTTGCTCCTTTCACCTCCGAAGGCTCCAACATGCTGAACAGTCACCACATGCAGAGCAACGGTGACATGACCGGGGGACACGGCGGTGGCCAGTCCATGGTGTCCACGTCGCACTGTACCCCTCCCCCCCTGTATAACCCTGACCCCAGCCTAGTCAGGTACCTCACCCTCCAATGACACTCTTCTCTCCCACTGCTACAATGTTTGGACATATAGTACTACTAGGGACAGTAGTATGTGTTGCTGTTATATTCCGGTTACATTTGGAATTGGAGTCCTGTGTCATGACCCATTTTGATGCCAATCTGGGAGGTAGATTCTCTGCCAACAATATGCAACTGACCTGGTCCAGAACAGCCAAGAGCATTTTGGGTCATTTAATTCGGTTCAACGCAGTTATGGTTTATACATTCGGCATTTTGCAACAAACTGTGGGAACCTAGCGACACAATTTTAAAAAGCATAAATAATTCACTTACATTTTAGTCAATATTTCATCACATTGCCACATTCTGAGGTTTTGTGTTGAAATGTTTAAAGCATGTTCTGTTCATTTTTCATTTCCTAAAGGAATTGGGGTTCTATAAGTAGCCCCGAAAACATGTTTATGCATAACAGAATTCTGATATTATGTTTTTCAAATCAAATTAAGCAACTGGTTCTTTGGTTCTTGTTTAATTATTTAATTATTTTTGAATAAATCTAGGAATAGATTTGAAAATAATTATTGGAAAATTTTCATAATTTTCATATTTCCTTGGTAATTTGTTAGTGCCTTTTTATTACATTAATACGAAGACGTTTTGTTGTGTTGTTACATATTTCTTATAGCACTGTTTGTACCCAGACAAATAGCACCATCAGAATGAACATTGATTATTGTTGTATACTGTTTGTTCATTAAGCACATTTAGTTTTGTTTAAATTGTATGTGGACCATCGTTATTTTCATGTATTTATAATAAACGTTTTAATTCAACCAAATTGGCTTTTATGAATCATTAATACAACTGCATGCATATTAATGAAATAAAATGAATAGTCATTGAATTGTAGCCAATGAGTTGTTCTGTTTGTAACTGACCTTAATCTTTTTCTCAACTCATCACTTTAGCTTTTCAAAATGAACAGACAAGTGTGCGTGCAAATGTCAGTTCATGTTAACTTTACCATAAAACGGCAGCTCCGTTTTGTCGTAGATTGTGTTCACATTATGTAGACGACAGTATTCCACATATACCTACCATCTGGTTGCAGTGGAGTGAGCCCTCACTCTGGTCTGGAATTTAAGTGCCACTGCTTCTCTCTCCACACAGCTTTCTAACCAGTGTGGGCTGCCAGAACTGCATTGACTGTTTCACGGCACAGGGCCTACAGAGTCTCTACCACCTCCAGACTCTGTCCATGGAGGTAAAGACCACCATCCATCCCTCTATAACATAAACAGTATCGATCAATCCAGTATGGGAGGGAGGTACGCTTTGTTTGGGACAATGATCCCATCTTCCCCTCTCTCTGTCCGTTGCTCTGCCCCTCTTTCTTTCCTCTCTGTGTTTCTCTTTTGCTTCCTCTTTCTTCCTCCATCTCCCTTTCTGTTTCTAATCCTCTGTTCCTCATTCTGTCAGTTACTCCCATGTCTTTTCTTTTCAGGACCTGGGTGCTCTGAAGATCCCCGAGCACTTCCGCCTGGCCATCTGGCGAGGCCTCCAGGATATGAAGCAGGGGGGTGGGATGGGACCTCCTACTTCCTCCCATGAGCACTACGGCCAGCAGCTTCTTCGCTCCAGCAGCAACATGGCCGCCACCGCCATGTCCATCGTCCCCGGCGGCGAGCTGCAGCGCCAGCGCGTCATGGAGGCGGTGCACTTCCGCGTGCGCCACACCATCACCATACCGTCCAGCCGTCCAGGGGGTGGGCCACAGGCGGTCAGCGCCGCTGCAGATGACTGGGCGGACTTCGGCTTTGACATGCCCGACTGCAAGGTTTCCCGCGGCAACAAGCACTCCATCAAGGAGGAGTTCATGGAAAACGACGTCCACTAATGAGAAGGGAAAGGCAAGGAGAGAGAGAGAGAATGTGACACAGGGGACGAGAGAGAGAGGGAAAGGGAGAGAGGGAAAGAGAGAGAGTGCTGACGTTAATCAGGAATCTGGTTAAGTGTTTGGTGGGGCTGGTGACAACTAACATGTCGGGCCATTTTTGTATTTTTTTGCTGCATTTCCCGTTTTTGCCTGACTTTTTCTAAAGCCCTTCTGATGTTTCATTTTCCGTCTGTTTCGACTGAGAGACAAAGAAGAAACTGACATGGAGCTGTTATAAAACACTGGGTTATATGAGAACATTACAATATCATTGTAACTCAATAACTACCATATTTGTCTCAGCTGTAGTTCTGGACTATGCTATTGACAAGTTGTCATTGTCACAGTCCCATTGAGCTGCTGATCAATTTGCTCTGGAGATAACGAAGAGTCCAAGTTCTCCTCTGCCACAGCTGCAGCATGCTGACACACATCTTTAGTGTTTTCCAACCTCTCTCCATTTGCCTGTATAATCAGTCAGCACTGGTAATGTAGACAACCGTATAGTAACAGAGAGCCTGGAACAGAAATGCTCATTGGTCATCAAAAAGCTGATCATTTCACACTTACAGCTAAATTCTGTCTGTATTCAAGCCATCTGTCTGTATTCAGCTAAATCAAAGTGGACTTATTTATTTGTTCTCCTTTTCATGTAAATATGTACATATTTTCTGGAAAATGAATTTGATTTATGGTCAGACTCAAATGTGTATATCTGTTTAGTTAAAAATGAAAGATTTTGAAACGAACATGTAGAACCCACAAGATCAGAACATGACGCTGATCTTCCCACTGTGTTTATCAGTCACACCATCGTTGGCATATAGTAGAAGTTCACAGTTGTCCTACATTTCAACCCAAACACTTTGTTTTGTTAGATTGATAAGATGTTTAATAATCTGGTTCTTGTGTCTATAGTAGCTAATGTATTGTGTGTAGTAAATTATTATCTTCTGTGGCACGTTGGATTACTAACTTGGTTGTTAATCAGATTGCTGAGAAGGTTGTAACAATCCTGTACGGTACATTTGCCAGGCTAAATAGGTAAAAGTAGATGTATCTGTTGTCTGAAACTAAGGGAGCAAACTAAACACCAGTATTAGTCATGCATGTTTAGGAAAGCCACTTTCGGGTATGTTGTGGACAGAACAGTCCTAATGACAATCATAGAGGACAGACTTTTTCCTCGATGGTAAAACAGGTATTTGAATCAGATTAATTTGAGGACAGATGGGGCAGCACATGAAATTGGGCAACTGGACAATTGACGATAACGTCAAAATATCATTGCTTCATGTAACGCATAATTAGTACTTTTAACACGGCCCATTTTATATGGATTGTGTGAATGTAGGGCATAATTTAACCCCTGCAACTCACCAGAACATGAACAAGTTAACAGGTTGATGTATTTCATTATAATTCTTTGTAGAGTTCTACAGAATGTTTTAAGGAGTTGTATTTGAAATGGCAAAGAAAGATATTTGTATTAAATGTAGGTCTCACTGGGTGATACCTAATTGTGACGTTTGAACTTGACTGTTTCAGTCATCCCACTACTCTTATATAGCCCTGTAGATATTGCTTCCAGCGGATATGTTTAGTAGGTCACTAGTCTATGACATACCCATTATGCACTTGTAGTTATTGAGTTAACATAAAATAGAGTTTCACAAAATGGAAAATTAGTCCAGTTTCATTTCATAAAATGGGCCAAGACATGCTTTTCTAGGTCCTTTAGACCTTATTTGATCCCAGGCACATTTTGCCTGCAAAATGAAATAAAAGCTTTTTCTTTAAAGGTCTGCACTGTTATGCACCAACATTTCAAGTTCCTCGCATGTGTAAACCTATTTGGCAATTATAGCTGATTCTGATTCTAATAATGTGCTTTCCTATACTCAGTGAAAAGCAGTCTTTGAGTCCACAGCATCAGATACATTTAGTTAACAACCAACACATAGCCTGTAACAGAATAAAGCAATTTACTGCTTTATAAAGAATAAAGGATTACAAATAATGTAATGAACTTTGTGCTTATAATCAGTATTAGGCCAATGTCATAATTTGTAAATGGTAGATTGTTTTGATATTTCTGGAGAGGTAAGTGTTTCTTTTTTATAATGACATGTGTAACAATGTGCCGATGTAATAATATTGCTGTTCATATTGTTGTCAATTTCTTATTTGAGGTTGTATGTGTACAGTGTTTTTCTTGTAAATCATGAATATTAAAATGTGTTCTTTACAGGAACATAGGTTTGAGCAACCTATTTTGTAATTTTTTACTGACCAATTTTTTACTGACCAACATCTACTGTGTACAGTAATTACTAATTTACCATTTCAGCAACAGCCCTTAAACGAAAGGATCTGTTGTTGACTTCACTTCTATTGATCACTGTGCTGTACTTGTGAAATGTCAGCCATCTGTGCTTATTGTGATCCTGTGTGCTTATTGTGATCCTTGTGTATATCGCTCAGGTCATGTCACAACGGATTTCTCTGAATTTATGTCCATCATTCATACAACTTATAACAAAGCTAAACTGAGTACCGGTGATGAGAAAAATATTATTTATTTAAAAATTGACCGTCTTGTAAATCCTGATTCCTCAACCTGTTATGACCGATGTTCACTTCCGGACTGTTCTTTCACTAACATTATTTAATTCAGGTTAGTCGATTGAGTAGGAATTCTCATTTACATTCATGCATATAACTAAGCATATAACTATTGCAAGCCCACACCAAATTACATATTTAAAAAATGAAGGAACAAAGACTTAAAAAATATATTTTTTTATATTTTTAATTGTAGAAGTATGAGGTGTATAGGTAACTACTGTAAGTGGTTATAAAAACAAACGGAAGAAGGTGCAAAGTTGTTCACCGCATGTAGATCAGTTAAGACCGGTTTATGCAAACATTCTTAAAATAATATTCTTTAAAAAAGCTTTTAAAACTGGTTTATCTGGTTTTCCTGCCCAGCATGTAGTACAGAGACAGCAGTCATCAAGGTCACACATTTCTTTGCTCAGGTTCTAAATAGCTCTCTATCCTTGTACTGTGCCTTTGATACAATAGATTATAATGTCCACAATGTCTAGAAAATTAGGTTGCCCTCTCATGTTTAGGATTTTAAATTATTAGGACTGGCCCTGACCGGCTGAGTCATTTTTGTTGCTCTGACATGCTTTTAAATGTTTGATCTTCTGTCATTGGGATTTTAATTGTCTATGACATCCGAATCAAACATTTGGTGAGGTCTTTTTCAATACTTTTTAAAACAAACAGAAGCAAATCAACATTTTATGTGCTAAAGTTTGGATTAAATTCTGACATATCATATCGCTTTAAAAACAGTTCTGGCATATTTGAATATACTATCCTTTGACAGTCACATGATTGTCTATTGACACAAGTGACTGGCCGACTAATTGGGACAGTAATGACCACCAGTGAATTAGATAATGTATCTTCCCAAAATGGCCACTATGTGGCAGTAGTTGTGTAAATAAGGATCCAGTGTGTTCAATCGTTCATGTTTATGCTAAAATAACCTAAACCTTAAGACGTCCAACACAAGAAAGTGTATTTCCATTCACCATATATAAATGTAACCTATTCTGTAATCCAAAGCAATTTATTTTCTTGATTGCATAAATGCAGAACCTAGAACAGTGGTTCCCAACCACTTACTGTACCACCAACATAACTTTAATATGCTCTGGGTACCCCTGAAAAAATACTTGCAGTTAGTAATTGCATTATTATAACTAAATGATGGCGCGTGTCAGCATTGTTTTTCTCTTTTAAGTGGCATTCGAGGTGCTCCAGAAACCCTTGTGCATCTACCATCAAAAAATATAATCTATTGATCTATGAATCCTGTTTCTATGGTATCTGTCACACCAGCCCTGCATTTTCGAAGCCCTTCGAATCCTGCCTTCCGCACATTCGAGTCCTCGCGGAAGTACTGACGTGTTCACAGCTCTAGAGGTAGTTGGTAGAGAGCGGAGAGTGACACAGCGGCAGAATCAGGTAAGGAAATCCGTATTTATGTATTTTGTTTGTCTGTATAAATGCGTACATGTGTTCTTAGATTTTGGCGAATATGCAAGCGATATACACCAATACAATGTTAAAATAAACTAATTCTGTAAATTTGGTAACGACAAGCTATATGCCTATGTTAGCTAGCTAGCTGCCGAAAATGGCAATCAATCGGTTTCTAACCGGAAGTGAGTTGTCAATTTCACGCTAGTACTTCTGGGAGTTGTAGTTCTACTTCCAACTGATTTAGAGACTTTGAAATGGCATTGTTGACAGAAAATGACTCCAAATTCCATGTTTTTGAAACCAGGAATGTACTGTTTTGATTTTTGTCGTACATTGTGGGAAATAGAGTGAAACGAGCGTTGTCTTACCCACACTACTGTAGAATAGTGGCCGTTTGGAAACTACAAATACCATAACCAATGTTTTCGGGAGTGGGGGGGCATCAGTAGGTCTATGCGTTAGCTAGCTAATTTAGTAACTAGTTAGCATTTATTTTTTGCTACTTACTATCAAGCAAAAATTGCTTAAGCTAGCATAATCATTAACACAGAACGGAGAATAAAGTATAACTAACTAACCGTTAAAATATGTTTGCTAATGTTACCTTCATATAAATGACGTTAGATTCACACTTCAATGCTAAGAATAGTTAGCTTTCGCTAATGTCACAGTAATTGGTTGTTAGCGAAATAGCTGACTAGCTAACACAATGCTACTGTACACCACTGCATAACCCTAACATTTATTGGCAAAAAAAAATCGTCGTTCGTACACTATATTGGTTACCCAGCAGTATCAATATATATGTTAGAAATAAGGTAATAGTAAACTAAATAGTTACTAGTATTTATGAAGAACATGTCGGTGTTAGAACTGGCTAGTTAGGTAGCTAGCTGGTTGGTAAATTAGCATACCGGTGTGCTGATGTTAGGTTGATAAAGCTTTATTGGGTGCGACTACAGTCATTATTTGTTGTTGCTATATAATTAGAAGAATAATGATAACGAATTTGTCCATAATTAAGTTAATCATGTGCTTATAAGAATTGATACAAGTCACAATGTTGGCTACTGACATGCAATACCTTATTTAACGAATTGCTGTAGATCTTTTCCCAAACATATCTGCCCACACATTAGTAACTAGCAGCAACTGTAATAATTGTTGGCTTTACAAGGCATTGAGATGCAATGTTGTGTAGTGATGGCAGTTAAACATTCAGACTGATACTATTGCTACTATGTGGACTATCCGCCAGAGATGTTTCAGCTGAAAAAAGACAGCTGTCTCTGTAAATCAGAATGTTTTACACAATAATATTTGAAAGACTTGATTGGTTTTCCATCCTGTTTTAACGTTCAATGGTAGTAAGTAAAGATTCATGTCTGTGACAAAATACTAGTGACCAGACTGTTTGGGATGCCAGTTGGTAGTTGCTCTGACTTGATTTTATTTTTACTTAGTGTTTTTAATCTCCCCCTGAAGCGATGCTATAGGTTACCAATAGTCAAAGGTTCCATCCGTTGTGAACACAAAGCCAAAGGTGAATTCTATTCAAAGAGGACCTGTTAATAACAACAATGTTCTGTACTTTTACAGACACAATGTCAGAAGGGGACAGTGTTGGGGATTCAATCCATGGCAAACCATCTACAATCGGCAGCTTCTTCACACGGGTTGGACAGGTACTGTTTCAGGAGATTTCATTAAATAATATAAAGGAATGAACTAGGCTAAACCCAACAAAAAAACATGGCCACCACTGTTTTGATGTAAATAACTACTGCTCCCAGTCCCAGAATGTGCAGTATGGAAATGGATACAGTGATATTTCAAACCCCTTCCCTTTCTCCACATTTTGTTGTGTTACAGATGTAACTTCTTATTGATTAAAATGGTGTGATCTTGGCTAATAGTTTGGTATTGGTTTTAGACCAAATAATTATTTGCCTCATGTGTTCAGAGTCCTTCTGGGGTCATTTCAGAGGTTTATGATTTAGTAGTGGCTTCTGTCTAGCCACTACTGACTAAAATGAACCTGATGTAATCCTGGGAGCTTTAAATAATTTAGCAATTTTATTATAAAGTTTCCCATATCTATCTCAACACAATTCTTTCTTGGAAGAATATGAAGATTTCTTTGGACTTTTATTTTAGCACTTGCCGCAGGTGGACTAAAATCATGTTTTAGAGACATTAATGAAGATCAAGTGGCACACCTTTGAGTAGAATTTGGAGTGGCATAGCAATGGGTTTGAGTTCTTATATAAGAAATAAGATATTTCACAATTTTTTTTTCAATAAATCTGGACAAAATTAAAAAAAAAAAATGTTTTTTGCTTTGTGTGTGTGTGTGTGTGACTTCTAATATATAACGTTTACCATGCTTGTCTTGGTAATGGGTGTGTCTGTGGATAATTATTTGTGTCTTTTCTAGATCTATCAGTCATGGCTAGACAAGTCGACACCGTTCTCCATAGGGCGATGGGTAGTCACTCTTTCACTAACGGCCATCTACATGATTAGAGTGTACATATTACAGGTAGAGTAACACAACACACATGCGGCTCATCCTGGTCTGCATTAAAGAGATTGCTACATACAAATATGATTAGCAGGGCTGAATTTATTCCTTTTTGCACATGTCTGTTTTGTGACCCCTTATACGCTAGGAGGTGCTGCATCATGTTTATCAATTAATGAAGGACTTAAAATGATATGAAAGTTGACTAATGTGGAAGGACCTATGTGGGGTTTGTCATAGTGTGTAAATATGTTGTATAAGACATTGTGTGGCTTTACATGTGCTTTCCAAAGATGTGAAGTTATACTCTATTTTTAATTTTTTATCTGTTTGTGTTTGAAATTTAGATGAACTCTAAATATGTTTTTCTGTCTGTCTCCAGGGTTGGTATATTGTAACATACGCTTTGGGAATCTACCATCTCAACCTGTTCATTGCTTTTCTATCACCCAAAGTGGATCCATCAATGCTTGATGAAGGTAGCTTACGATTCACTGCACAGAATTTAACATTTTCTCTATGGAATTATGCTTATATTTATTTATTTATTTTCTCTGCTAAAATATTGAAAAATATTCTATTTTGCAAGGAGACCCTGAATATGTAATATACCGGCCTCCCTAGTAGTCCAGTGTTAGTAATTTTGACTAAAATCTCTAGGTGTTTATCAGGGGGGCTATGACAACAAGTCTGAACAGCCTTAAAGTAGGTTAAAAAACAAAGCCCAATATTTGGGTAAATGAAGTGGACATGGCAACAGTTTTAACGTTCTATGATGGTATTATTTGCCAGTCAGAATGAAGCCCAGCTCTCAATCCATTCAGGGTGAATAATAATGCAAAATGTGTACTGCTGTTTTGTTATCAGATCTGATTGTAATTGGTTAAACATTTCTGTATTCACTGTTCTTGTTTACATTTGATTGACGTGAATATGAATACCAGTTCTTATTGGGAGCTTTATTTTTCTGGACATCTGTAGATGAGGGCCCCGCGCTCCCCACCAAACAGAATGAGGAGTTTCGCCCATTCATCAGGAGGTTGCCTGAATTCAAATTTTGGTGAGTGGCCAAGTGACAATGTCATTTATCATGTCTTCCCAGTCTGGTCTTTCTGAACAGAGTTAAGCCACAGCTTTGTGCATGGCTCATTTGTGTACCCCCCACGTCCTGATACTCTGCGGTAGCTCATTTCACTTACAAATGTCAATTAAAAACCATAACAAATTGCTTGTTCATCACTATTGTCAAGGGCAAGGTATAAAAATATATACTGGAAATTCTTTCAGTCATTTACAGCAAAGACCTGGGAGCAATTTTGGTTAACTGCCTTGTTTTTTGTTTTTACCTGCCGGCTCTGGGATTTGATAAAGCAACCTTTGGGTTACTGTAACAGCTAGGATACCTGCCGCCCCAAGATCTCCCCTAGGTGTTTGATTTGGCTTGACATCTGGTTATTATGAAGGACCTATCATAAGATTCACATCATTTCAGTCTTTGCCAAACCAGTCAGTAATCCCTAATGCCCTGTAGATGGGGGCATTGTCATTCTAGAAGAGACCAAATCATTTATAAAGGAACTTATGTCACAAGATTCTTTCCTCTTGCCATCCATTTGGTCTCACTATTTAAGTGACAAAAATGTATTTCAATCTACCAATATTTCATTAGAGGTTTGGGACAGATGTGTATTAATAATGTCTAAATTCAGCAATGAAACTGCTTTTCCCAACATTGGGTTTGCTTAAATTCAACACTTTGATTTCATGTCTTGTGGTTCTTATATTTGTGGATTTATAGTTGATCCGTTTCTCAACAGTTCTACGTTTCTAACCCTCCTACTTATTCATGCACATAGTGGACCTGATCCTAGGTCAGAAATGTGTGCTGCTTTGTTAATATGTGCCCTGTTTTATTAGCATGGTTTTACAACTTATGTTATTTCAATTGGCACACATCCTTATCAGATAATGTTTTTTTGTGTTTCAGGCATTCAGCCACAAAAGGCATAGTCATCGCCATGATTTGCACATTTTTTGAAGCCTTCAACGTGCCAGTGTTCTGGCCCATACTCGTAATGTACTTCATCATGCTCTTCTGCATCACCATGAAGAGGCAGATCAAGGTATGAGAAAACCACTTGGCTGTGGCTAGATGTATCTCAAGTCACTCAAATTATTCTGTTAAAGCATTCTTTTGTTATAAATGTTTACTATTAATTGTCTTTTCAATCGTTTATGTTTATGAATTAAATAAATGATATGTTTTTCTCCTTGTCTTTTCCAGCATATGGTCAAGTACAGATACCTCCCCTTCACGCATGGGAAGAGGACTTACAGAGGCAAGGAAGATACAGGGAAACCTTTTGCTAGTTAAAATCAAACCCTCCTATTCCCCCTGTTCCCTTATTCAAAAATTAAAAGTTATGGAAAAAGTGTGTATGTGGGGTAACAAGGGTGAGTGATTGTCTGTGGGGGGAAAACAACAACAAAAAAACAAGAGATGGAAAAGAGTTTTGATCCAAAATGGTGACAGTGCTTGATGGTTGTGGTGCTGAGGATTTACCGTAGTCACGAGAGAACATGCTGCCTTTGGTTAATTATGGGGATATGAATTGGCCAGCCATCTCACAGCTTCAGGGTTATCGTTGGCTCTGGTCAATGGATGAAGCACAGTGCCCCCCTTTGCCTTGTAACCCCATGGGGTAAGTATAAACTCTGCTAGAGAGGGCGGCACTGGACTGATTGCAGTAGAAATGTCAGTTGTCGAATCTCAACAATGATAATTTTTTTCACGGCTGCGCTTGGCTTTGTCTAAAAGTTTTTTTTTTTACATTTTATCGCCGACCTGTTTTTGATTACGTATGATGTACCTAATCATTTATAACCTGTGTACTTACAGGAAGGTCTTAGGTTTAGAAATATTTTTTTTTAGTAAATATGAACTAAATATGACAAATTGAGATTGATTAATAATGCGTTTCTATGATCTTGTATGGTCCCCAAAAAACACCTAACTGTCATCTGTATTCTATAAGATTCCTTATTATTGATTGGTTATGCTTGTACACAGAATAATTATACCAATTCACAACCATCATTGAACCGTTGTTTATGGTACAAAATATGGACTTATGTATTGTAGGTTGGCACAATAAGTCAGCTAAGGGGGCAAATGGCTTTCATTACTCTGCTGGGACATGAGGAGTGAGTGTACTCTCCAGAGAATAAACCCCTATGAAGGATTAGGAAATGTGTCATGTCCATGATTTTAACAATACTAATGTTGAGGTTTACGAATGTCTCCATCTAGTTGTGTGGCTGATCAATTGTTGTCTAATCTGTTTTTAGTTGCCCTATGTTAGCCATTGAATCCCTTAAGAGTTTAGTCCCTCACATCCACTGTCATGCCAGCAGATGCTTTGCTTGTACAGTAGAAGGGACATGTTATAGTATCATTCAGCAGCCTGTAAAACGAAATGGCCGATTACTTTATGGAACAGGTGTCTGGCTCTAGATGAGACCATAAGAGAGTTTAACTTTTGTCTTTGTAACACCATTTTTAATATTTATTTCAAAAACTAAACAAATAATTCTTCCATCTGTGGTTCTGCTGAAAGCCTCTGTACACTACAGCCTACTGAGTTTCAAATCTGGGCTTCGTTTCTCACACATATGGTTGCCTAATACTCACATTCTGTATTTTGCTTTTGACAAATCTGTGTAGTTGTAATCATTCCAAACAAAAATATTTTCTCTTTCTTCTTTTGCAGAGGAAACATAAGAACATTGAAATTGAGAGCTTTTTATGTAACTAATGGATGAATGGGGGTTTGAACACTTTGCCCCCCACCCCTCACATTTTTGGGGCATTTTTATCAGTATGCTGGGAAAGTGTGCAGTAGTATTTTTGGTAACCAGAGAGACATTTTGGTTAACTTGGATCAGCACTGTAGTGAAGGATCAAAACATTTTTCCTGTCAAAGTACATTGTTTCCAAGGGTTGTCTTGAGGATTTATATATATATTTTAAAAATTCTAATTGTTTCGAAAAGTTTTCTTTTTTGTTTTTCTTAAACCACACAGTTTTAATTCATCCTATGCCATTTTAATTAAAAAAAACTGAATGAAAACAATACTGGTAAAATTGGATAATAGATTTATAAACTGTTTTTTGGAAAAAGAGATTGCATGTTCTTGGTTTCTCTTGTGCTGCAAATATAAACAAAGAACTTGATTTTAATTACTAAGTGTATTTGTTTTACTCCACATACAGTTAAGGTAGTGTTGTCCCTTCAAATAACAAATGTGCCTATTTCTGCTTCATGTATAGGATTTGAGATTTTTAATTAATTCTTACTTTATAAAAATAAGTCTCACCTGCTAAGTGATATATGTTGCAATGCGAGGGATTGTGTGTGTATCCATTGGCAGAACTTGTTGAAACTAGTTAATCATCAATGTGCAAATGTTCCATTTGTGAAAGGAAGGAGCTTCACACGGTCAAGTGAGAAGGTGAGCATTGTTTGATTTGACAGTCAAATGAGTCTCCAACTCCTGTACCACATTGTTCCTCCTTTAGGCCAGTACCAGCAATTCTTCACGTCTCATTGCACTTCGAATTATGGAAATTCACATTGCACATTTGGTTCAAGCCTGATGTAGTGGTTTATATTGAATTGTTGCATTTAATACATGCCTATGTTAAGTGGGGTACTTTCATCAGTAGACTCCCTGAGCATTTGCTGTGGACATCAGGCTGTCTATCGACGTTTGAAGGCAACTATGAAGCATCTGCTGGCCTTGCAGGTATTGCTCTGGACATTGAGTCATGCCCAACCGGATTCGTTTTGCTCTGCCACTAACTTTAAGCTCGATGGAGAATACATAGTGGGAGGCCTTTTTGACATTCATCATGCCGACCCATCTGATTATTATGGCACCTTAGTGACTGCGGATTGTTCTCTGTGAGTACGGAACCCAAACATTTAAAATGGCTTCAAGGCACAGCCAGATAGTTTGGCAGTGACGTCAGCAAATATTGTCTATAAACGTGAATTGAACTGTAGGTAATACAAAATGGGATTTGAAAACCCACATGGATTTGAACACAAAAGGCCAGCTGTGAACCAAACTTTATTTTAACTTCTGCGTTATGGATTAATGTATTACTGGCCAACTAAGATTAAGATTAGCTGAGCTGCCTGAAATGAGCACCAATTGAAGTATATAATGATCGATGTATGTTATATAGGACTATCAAAATTGATTTTTTTAAAATGTACTGCATCAGTCAAAGGTTTCTACCAATCGAGGGTATTTCTTAATTTTTACTGTTTTCCACATTGTAGAATAATAGTCAACACATTAAAACTATGGAATCACACATGGAGTTATGTAGTAACCAAAAAAGTGTCAAACAGAAAAAATGGGTATCATAATGTGGATTCTTCAAAGTACCCCTATGCACGTTTTTTGCAGTTTCATAACCAGCTTCTTGAGCTAGTCAACTGGAAGGTATTTCAAAAAAGTTTTGCCTTCTTAAATTGTGGATGTCATTCCTCTTAATGCGTTTGAGCTAGCCAGTTGTGTTATGGCAATAGGGTAGGTATACAAAACACCATCATTATGTCTGTACACAAGGGTTGTATTGGAATTTGGCAAGTGAGGGAGCCATACTTTTCAGTTGTATCTACAAGGTTAAACCGCTGGCTAGTTGAGGTATGAGAGGAATTCATATTATGTCCAGAAAAGCTGAAATATGCAACAAAAACAACAACAGTCTATCTTTAAGACATGTTTAAAAACCCTCACATTTTCAGTTATGAAATATATTGTTTTGGCCAGTAGTCATGCTAGGAAACATGTACTTACTGTTTACACACTGTTTCTCTTTCCACAGAAAAACTTTAACCATGGAAAGTTTTCGGATGTTTCAGATGATGAGGTTCGCTGTTCATGAGATCAATAACTCTAGCCTTATCCTGCCAAATGTATCGCTTGGTTATGAGATATTCGACTACTGTTCTTACATATTCAACTTTCCGACAGTCTTGGAAATGATGTCCAGAAACGAATCAATTGAAGTTTTAAGGAGCTTCAATGATTATGTTCCCAAAGTCATAGCTGTGGCCGGCCCAGTTGGGAGCACAGAATCCATGACTGTCGCTCCTTTGTTTGCAATGGATTCAATTCCCATGGTAAGTATTGGGAATTACTTTAAAATATCACAGTTTGATAACTTTAAAATATGTCTTCCTTAGAGCTTGCGTCAATAAATATATTTATACATGTTCTCCTTCTCTGGGGTTGATTGCTACGGCTGAAGGACGAGGAAGTAGAGATGTCAAAGATTAAAGAAATAATTAAATAAAAGATTAAAACAATAGGTTAGTTAATAGTGATATGAAATAAAGATTATTTGGAAAATAAATATTTCACTACAAATTCATGTCATGTTTTACAAATGTGTCACTAATATTTATGTATGTATACATTTACATTTGTTGCATGTATTGTTTAACCACAATAAAAAAAAATATTTTTATGTATAAATATATTTATTGACATATGTATTTATTTATTTTTAAATTTGATTTTGGCAGTTCTGGTCCTCCATATTCAGCAGGCCCGGCACCACATTGGATTTTTTGCCGAGGCCTGATATCCAACTACCTTTTGATTCATGTCTAAAATGCAATTCTCTTTCTTCACAGGTAAATTTTGCCGCCTCAAGTTCTGTTTTAAGCGAGAAGAAGAAATATCCTACATTCATGCGAACGACACCAAGTAACAAAGAAATTATACACCTAATCATACAGATTATAAAGCACTTTAAATGGGACTGGATTGCATTTGTCGGCAGCAACAATGAATACAGTCAAAATGGCCTAAGCCTGTTTCAAAGCGAGCTGAAAGACACAAGTATCTGTTTGGCTTATGTAGTTAACCTCAATGAAAATTCGAATCACTCAGAAATTCTTCACACCTTAGACAATCTTAACATAAAGGTCATAATCGTTTATACTGTGCCGCTGTATGTTGTTCCGTTCATCAAATCAGCAATCAAGTACAACATACAGAAAGTATGGATTGCAAGCGAGACTTGGTCATTAAACAAGGAACTCCCCAGATTAAATGCAGACCTGTCTATTGGCACTGTCATTGGGGTAACAGAGACTGTCGTGCCGTTACCTGGGTTCTACAACTTTGTTAATGTGTCACAAGCACAAAGGAATGAAAGGCAGAAAACATGTAAGAAAACCGCATATGGACAGACGTGCAATCAAGAGGATGTTCGTACTAATGCCACCACAGAAGATGTCATCAACATAAACCCATCATATTCTTTTGCCATTTACTCTGCCATTTACACTATAGCCCACGCATTGCATAGGGTGTTACAGTGTGACGTAGAGGGATGCGGTGACAATGTGACTGTGTATCCATATATGGTAAGCACCCAATTCAACAGTTTTTTTGTTTTCTTTATCAGTTTCCTGACTTGGAAACTTTCATTGACAAGTTGTCAACTAACACTTCATTATTACACAGCATCATTATTAGTCAAGCATCTTCATTAGCCAAGCATCTTTATTAGCCAAGCATCTTCATTAGCCAAGCATCATTATTAGCCAAGCATCATTATTAGCCAAGCATCTTCATTAGCCAAGCATCTTTATTAGCCAAGCATCTTCATTCACCAAGCATCATTATTAGCCAAGCATCTTCATTAGCCAAGCATCTTTATTAGCCAAGCATCTTTATTAGCCAAGCATCTTTATTAGCCAAGCATCATTATTAGCCAAGCATCTTTATTAGCCAAGCATCTTTATTAGCCAAGCATCTTTATTAGCCAAGCATCATTATTAGCCAAGCATCATTATTAGCCAAGTGATTTTGAAGGGTTCCAAGTCTTATATAATTTACTTCCACTTACAGTAGGCTGTTAAGATCTGTAGAACATATGTGGGTGATCTGAAGAGGGCTGTGCACAGGAGATGTCCTCGCAATCTGACAGATTTGGAGCGCTTTTGCCAAGAAGAGTGGGCAAATATTGCCAAGTCAAGATGTGCCATGCTAATAGACTCCTACCCGAAAAGTCTGAGCGCTGTAATAAAATCAAAAGGTGCTTCAACAAAGTAGTAGTTTAAAGGTGTGCACACTTATGCAACCAGGTTATTGTAAGGTTTTCTGATTTAATTTTTCCCTCTTGAAGTTTTCAGTTTGTTTTTCAATTGAACATTTTAGGTCACATTAAAAGTGGTAAAAGTACTGACATGATTTTCCTTTTTCTCGTTTTTTCACCCCACAAAAACCTGGCATTTTAACAGGGCTGTCTAGACTTTTTATATCTGTATGTCTTAAAATGGTTTTCGCCTAATGAGTTTGCACTTTTAGCATTGGAGGACGAGTGCTAGTTGAAATGTTTATTGTCATGTAACACTACATTATTTTCTGTCTTTAGGTTCTACAAGAATTAAAGAGATCAAATTTCACGCTATTTGACCGACCTATTTCTTTTGACCAAAATGGAGATCCAACATCCTCTTCTTATTCTATTGTTTTCTGGAACCAAAGTGGCATGTCCCAGAAAGTAGGCTATTATGTAACTGATCCAACTTTGAAAGCTCGCTTTTTTATTAACGAGACTTTAATTCGCTGGCATGACAATGAAGTAAGTAATATCCCTGGTTAAAATGTTTCAGTTGTTGATAAAAACAAATATTTTTCATCATTGTGCTTTATGGTAAAGGAAATTCCCTTTAATAATTCGTTTTTCTCAAGGTCCCTTTTGCAAGGTGTTCCGATGAATGTTCTGAGGGATATACAAGGAGAAAGGAGGGATTTCATGTATGTTGTTTCCGGTGTGAACTCTGCCCAAGCATGACCTATGTTAATAACACAAGTAAGAGCTATGTTAATATGACATTACTTGAAGATTTTAGTTTCTGTATCCGTTTCTTTGGTGTTTTACTTCCTAAGAAAGAGATTAATACCTTTCACCTGGTCCCAAAGTAACACTGGTTATGATGTAATGCTTGTACGTATGTCAAGCTGAAATAAGTATTGTCTTCTTGTCAAACAGGCTCATACAATTGCAGCAACTGTAAGGAGACGGAGTGGTCCAAACCAGGAAGCACCCATTGCAAACAGCGGTCAGTGGAGTATATACCCTTCACCGACCCTTTTGCCATCACACTGGTGTTATCTACTGTCATCCTGCTAGCACTGACACTAGCCATTTGTATTCTGTTTGCTTACAACTATGACAAGCCGGTTGTTAAATCAGCCGGCGGGCCTATGTGTTTTCTTCTTCTGGGCTGCTTGAGTACAAGTAGCATTAGCGTTTTCTTTTTTTTCGATAAACCAACGTACATGAAGTGTGTTTTCAGGTATTTTCCCTTTATGTTGTTATACAATGTCTGCTTGGCCTGTTTCGCTGTGCGCTCCTTTCAGATTGTTTGCATTTTCAAAATCGCTGCAAAGTTTCCCGAGATTCACAGGTGGTGGGTGAAGGTGAACGGACAGTGGTTGGTCATTCTCATCAGTTTTGTGTTTTACCTGTCATTGCTAATCACAATCTTCACTACCAGCCCTCCCACACCGGTCAATGACATGGTGTCCTATGAGGATCAAATAATCCTAAAGTGTGCCATGAAAGATGTCCTGTCCATGTTCTTGTCAGTCACCCTAATCATGTCAGGCCTTTGCTTTATTTTCTCATACATGGGGAAAGATCTGCCCAAGAACTACAACGAGGCCAAAGCAATCACCTTGTTCCTGCTTTTCCTTGTACTTACGTGGATCGGTTTCTGCACAGCATGCATACTATACCATGGAAAGTACATTGAGTTAATCAATGCTATGTCAGTCATATCTAGTGAATATAGCATCCTAGTCTGCTACTTCCTCCCTAAGTGCTACATCATTATATTTCAGCCCCATAAAAATACACAGAAGTATTTCCAAGGGATCATCCAAAGTTATACCCAAAACATCAGTAGTCAGTAATGGAAGATAGTGCTTTTGACAGTTTTTTTCTCTTTTGAATTATATCTATAGCTACATACATAAGGCTGAAACGATAAGTACATTGGGCTGAAACAATATTTTTGTTGTCACAAGTCGTTCGATATCGTAGGACCTGTTTTAAGTGCCTGCAAAAACGCGATTAACCAGTGCAGCGCTGGAGCGGTATACTGTAATGTAGCCTTCCTGTATGCAATCGAATAGAAAAAAACGTATATTTCTAAAATATATTGCGCTAAATGTCAGCTTGCAAACAGTGCTGAACAAGTAAAAATGTACGCATAATCTATAGCGCAAGGCGAAACTTGCTTTCCATGAGCAAACATTTATAAAGGAATCATCCCGCACGAGAAGAGATGGAAACGGTGAGAGATGAGTGTGCTCTAACTGGAACTAGTAAGCAAGCTGGCCAGTTAGTGACAAAAGTAGATAAAAATGCATTACATTGTATTTCACGCATACTGACGCCGTGGCAACTTGTCCACAGACAGCAGTTAGACAGTTCAGTGCATATGACCATTGTAATGAGACACATTCAGATAGTTCTAATAATTGTTTGTAGATAAATATTTTAGTCTGTGTCCTGAAGCATCGAGGGCATTTGTGATTTGAGTGGGACAATTTTGGACAAAGAGATTGGCCTGTTCAGTTGTCTCGAAGAGCAATAAAATGCTTTTCAGAAGATAAAAGAGATTTCTTTCTTGTTTTATTTATTAGTTAGAATAAGTATAACTCAATGTTTTAACAAATCGCAAAAGCTGAATTATCATTCAAAGCCATCTTTGGGAAAGTAGATTATTGGTCGAATAATCCAAAAATTGGTAGATTAGTTGATTATCAAAATAATCATTGTTGCAGCCCTAAACATACACTGCCGTTCAAAGATTTGGGATCCCATTTTGGTTCATTGAAATAACATTTGATCAGAAATACTGTGTATATTGTTGTTAATGTTGTAAATAACTGTAGCTGGACACGGCTGATTTCTAATGGAATATCTAGATTCCGTTCAGAGGCTCATTATGAGCAACCATCAGTCCTGTGTTCACCTTGTGACACCTTGTGTTTGCTAATTGCTAAGTTTATAATTTTAAGAGAATAATTGATCATTAGAAAACATTTTGGCAATTATGTTAACTCTACTAAAAACTGTTGTGCTGAAGCAATTAAACTTTTCTTCTTTATATAAGTGTATCTGTAGCATCAGCAATTGTGGATGGATTTGACAAAAACGTGTCAGTCTGTTCTTGTTCTGAGAGATTAAGGCTCTTCCATATGAGAAATTGCCCAAAAACTATTTCCCAGAAACTATATGAACATATTGTACGACGAATCTGTACTACTTCCTTTACAGATATGCAAACTGTCTCTAATCAGAATTGAAGGACGAGTGGGAGGCCCCGGTGCAAAACTGAGCAAGTGGAAAAATACATTAGAATGTCCAGTTTGAGAAATAGTTGGAGAAAGCGACCCCAAACTTTTATACAATTATGTGTACAACTTATTACCTCTATTTTTGAACGTACATTTTTTTGTTAGTATGATTTATTTTATGCATTAATGAAAGTATTTGTATTTAAAATAATATTCGTATTAATGCATGAATAGCAATATGTAGTTAGTCAAATTGTTATTATGTAATGTTATTAAAATTTAAATTATTTAATGTCCTTATGTTGTGGTTTCTATTATTTTACTAGTCCTCTGCTATGTTAATAACACAAGTAAGAGCTATGTTAATAACACAGGAGCTATGTTAATAACACAAGTATGACCTATGTTAATAACACAAGTATGACCTATGTTAATTACACAAGTATGACCTATGTTAATAACAGAAGTAAGACCTATGTTAATAACACAAGTATGACCTATGTTAATAACACAAGTAAGACCTATGTTAATAACACAAGTAAGACCTATGTTAATAACACAAGTAAGACCTATGTTAATAACACAAGTATGACCTATGTTAATAACACAAGTATGACCTATGTTAATAACACAAGAGCTATGTTAATAACACAAGTATGACCTATGTTAATAACACAAGTAAGACCTATGTTAATAACACAAGTAAGACCTATGTTAATAACACAAGTTAGACCTATGTTAATAACACAAGTATGACCTATGTTAATAACACAAGACCTATGTTAATAACACAAGTATGACCTATGTTAATAACACAAGTATGACCTATGTTAATAACACAAGAGCTATGTTAATAACACAAGTATGACCTATGTTAATAACACAAGTATGACCTATGTTAATAACACAAGTAAGACCTATGTTAATAACACAAGTATGACCTATGTTAATAACACAAGTATGACCTATGTTAATAACACAAGTTAGACCTATGTTAATAACACAAGTTAGACCTATGTTAATAACACAAGTATGACCTATGTTAATAACACAAGTTAGACCTATGTTAATAACACAAGTTAGAGCTATGTTAATAACACAAGTTTGAGCTATGTTAATAACGAAGTTAGAGCTATGTTAATTGTTGTGGTTTCTATTATTTTACTAGTCCTCTGCTAATACTAGGAATTAAATACAAGCTTAATTCTTAATAATGCTGCCCAATTATTGGCAAAAGAGCTAAACTGGTTAATAAAATGATCAATTAGCTGACCAAAGAAAGCAAAATTTGGCAACCTGTCAGGTTATCTATTACATTTCCGGTTCTCTTGCTATCTGCAGATTCGTAATCAAATCTCATTTATTTGTCAATTTTTTATTTATTCATATTGTGCCATGAAAGTGTCACGGTGTGGTGAATTTTGTTCCACACGATGAGTTTACTGGGGTGTGCTTCCTGTTTTGCTGTGAGTTGTTTTGCTAATGCACAGCTGGGGTCAGTTAGCTAATCATTTGGGGTATTTAGGTTACCGTGAAATATGGCACTTTGTTGGAAATTGTTTGTTCCAAGTCACGTGTACGTAGTAGGTGTGTGTCATGTTTGAGCAGTTTTGTATATCTTAGTAACCCACTACTTTAAGCACATTTTTTGTTTCTTTGTGTATTAAATAAACACCATGAACGTGATCCTCTGGCTCTGCTTCTGGCTCACTATATCTGCTGCTGGGCTACATTGCGTGAATAATGATTCTTGCGCGGAGATAATATATTTCTGATTAGCTGCATTTACACTGGTTGTTCGGGTGAGGGTTGGTTGACCATCTCAACAAATTAGATATACCTTTTCAATCATCAAATGGATGATGCGCCGTTTAGATGATGGAGGTTTTCTTTGACAGAGAACGCACACATTATTTTCCCCATTTGAAGGAATCTGATTAGTTTTCCGCATATCACACAAAACATAATTCATTTTCTACATTAAAAGAAAAAAAGGCTATTTTTGAAGCATTACTTTTTAGAACAGCCATGGACTTACAAAAGGAATAATGTGCTTAAATTTGTCATTTTACCCAAAACAACACATTTTCAGTATTGACATGGCTAAACTGTGAAAACATTATATGTTGGCATTTACAGTTTTTAGCAATCCCTTTGACCATTTTCTCAGAACCTTAATGTAATTTTTCACAACTCTAGACACAAAACTCACAACCGAAGATCAAAATGCACTTTTCTCAAAACTCTAACACGTTTTTTCAATTGCTTGGATACAATACACCTAAACTGAAGATCATTTGTTCATTTAACTTTTATCACCGGTTCAATATGATACAATGTAACATCAAAGTACTACTATTTTAAAATGCGATTCCTACATTACGTTTAAAATGATAGTCTGTTCATTTCATTTGACAGATCTAACTATCAATTGATACAACTAGTCAAAATGATAAGTATTTGCTGCATTACTCTTAATGCATAGTTTTATGGAAACTGACAAACAATATTCCACATTTACAGTAAATCATGAAAGATTCAAGATACAGATATTTTTTGTCACCAATTAGCATGGAGCATGAACCAATTAAACTACAATATCCATGGATGTAGCCTTATATTTTATCATACTGTAATGCTTCAACAGACACTGTGTCTATGGTCCCAAATACTGCACCACAGTTTTAGACTATTTACAGTACTGACAGTACTACACTGTATAGATGCAGGCCCTTGTAATTGCTTGTCCAATTCAGCCAACCCGTTACTGATGGTTTAGTGCACATTGTGAAATGAGTATATACATAAAGAGTTGATTTGGATCCAATTGCAAGAGCATAGTGATTCGTAACATGGAGACAGCAGGTGATCCAGGTCACAATGGAGGTCAAGCAGTGGTGGCAGGAAGACGAGAAAGACGAGGAAGACGTGTTGGTCAAAGGAATGGCATGGCATGGCAGGGACCCTTTCTGAGAGGTGGTCGTGGGCCTTGTTTGAGAGGTGTGGGGGAACGTGGTAGAGGACAAGGCCATGGACCAAGACAGCGGCAGCAACTGCATAGAGTGTCCAATAAAATTCAAGCAAAAAAATAAAAAATCCAAGATGTTTGGCTGATGAAAACATCCAATGAGATGTAGATGAGAACCAGTGGCCAAATCCACAAAACAGAGTTGATGACAATGTAGAAGTACTGTAATCACTCCTGTTTTGTTTCTTACAGTACAAGCAAGCAAGTTGAGGAACACTGCATTTGATGTTTTACAGTACTGTCTCTATTTTTCTATTTCATAGCGAATTATTTTTGCTTTGATTCAAATAAACATATGTTGTGATTGTATTCTATTTCATTACAGTAATACATTTCAAATTTTGTTCAATGATTCCACTGTGTTTGTACTATTCTCTTTACCACAGAAGTACATTTACAGGGATTCATTTGCTTGTAGTACCATAATGGAACATGTATCATCAATTTTGTACACCAATATCTAATGATTGGACAAACAACTAACTAGTGAAACTATGGGTATCTTTTGTCTGGGTGATCTAAATCAATGTACCCATGGTATTCCATGATAAATCTATTGTTTGAACCATTGATTGTGCAAATGCAAGGTATCTTTAAAGATATGAATGCACAATGCAATGTTTTGAACATTGGAGAGCCTGTGTTACAAGTGTTTACTGTTGTGAGTTTTGTGTATAGAGTCGTGGAAAATGACATTAAGGTTCTGAGAAAATGGTCAAAGGGATTGCTAAAAACTGTATTTGGCATGTAAAAGTAAAATTAGTTAATATTATTGAGTTAGTGTCACAAAGCTTCAGGTGTAGTGCAGGGAAGAACTAGGAGCAGAGTTGAATAAAAACATTCATGTTTTTTTATATGAACGGAAAAAACACTAGACACTGAAATAGAAATGAAAGTGTGCGAAATAGCGTCTTATTACTAACATAAACCTTAGTATAACACTCACCGCAATTCAACGTGACTTTGAAATTATGTTAAGCAAAGTGCCAAATTAGCCACAGAACTTAAATAGCCCAACAGATTGCTTACTCACCCCAGCTGTAAAACCACCCAACCGGAACTAGTCGTGTGCACCCAACTAAAATCCTGGAGTGGGAACAAAAGATTAACCATTCAAGACAGTTCCCGCCCTACGGGTCTGGCTGCCAGACAGGCCAAGAAATGTCCAGTATAAAGGGAGGGAGGGCGGGGAACCACCGAGGAGGTGGTTCCAATAGGGGACCGGTTTTGGCTCGCCATCAGGGACTGGCTCTGGTTCTGGAGGCAGAAGCCAGTCTTCCTCTACCTCTAGCAAAGGGGTTATCCCCCAGTCCTCCCCAAACCACCAGTGGAGAAGGCAGAGGCCAGTCCTCCTCTGGGTCCAGCTCTGGCATGCTGTGTGTGGGGACCGGCTCTGGTACGCTGACTGCAGGGACTGGCTCTGGCATGCTGTGTGTGGGGACCGGCTCTGGTACGCTGACTGCAGGGACTGGTTCTGGTACGCTGACTGCAGAGACCGGCTCTGGTACGCTGACTGCAAGGACCGGCTCTGGTACGCTGACTGCAGGGACCGGCTCTGGTACGCTGACTGCAGGGACCGGTTCTGGTACGCTGACTGCAGGGACCGGTTCTGGTACGCTGACTGCAGGGACCGGCTCTGGTACTCTGACTGCAGAGACCGGCTCTGGTACGCTGACTGCAGGGACCGGTTCTTGTACGCTGACTGCAGGGACTGGCTCTTGTACGCTGACTGCAGGGACCGGCTCTGGTACGCTGACTGCAGGGAACGGCTCTGGTACTCTGACTGCAGGGACCGGCTATTGCATCCCATTGGTATTAAAGTTGCTGTCACATTTTCTATATAAAAACCTACTGCTGCAAATGTTTTGGCCAGACTATGTCATTGTTAAGTTTATTTTTATATACCACATTTAAAACAAGAATAGTTGTACAAACTGCTAAACCGGATATCAAATCCAAAAAATAAACAAATGCAATGATTTGTAGCAAATATAAAGGAAAGAAAAGAAACCGTAAAAGAAATTGGATGTCAAACTCAGATGGGATTAAATGCCAAAGTGAAAAGATGTGTCTTTAGTCTCTTGAAGTTGTGTAGAGTCGGCACAGCTGGAATGTGAACCACAGCAAAGGCTCTGTCACCTCTATTTTTGTGCCAGGATCTTGGGACATCCAACAGCATCTGGTTGGTCGATCTCAGAGCTGTATTAGGGTTATGAGGGTGTAGGAGTTCAGACAAATAAGGAGGCCCCAATCCATTTATAACCTTAAAAGCATGCAATAAGATCTTGAAATCAAACCTAAAGCGGACAGGATGCCAGTGGAGAGAGGCTGGGACAAGTGTTATATGGTCACGATTTCATTTTCCAGTTAGAAGACGAGCAGCTGCATTTTGTTCTAATTGCAAGTGACGAAGGGATGACTGTTCAATACCCACATAAAATGAATTACAATAAGCAAGCCGAGAAGTAACAAAAGCATGGATAACTTACTCAAAAATCTTTGAAAGGGTCAAGTCTTTACAAAAAAAGCAAGTTTTGACCACTCAGCTAATCTCAGCATATATTAGGGAGCTATCGAAAAAAACACCAATAGATCCCAAGAGGTCACCCATCAAGTCAACATGTCCAAATGTAACAATCTCAGTTTTACATTTAGTGTGAGAACGTTTATGTCCATCCATGTTTTGATGTCCTTTAAGCAATCCAGAAACTGCAGCACAGAATCTTCACTTACAGTTTTCATTCGCAAGAAGATTTGTACGTCGTCAGCTAAGCAGTGAAAATAAAAATCTTATGTGCTTGCGTCGTAACAACTGCTCCACGGTAGGTGCGTGATAGAGGAGTGTTGAGATTGAATCTGGCTTCAAGCGCATCTTGTCAAGTTGTTCTGATTTATATACAAAGGTTGTGTAACCATTAAGTCTTTAGCTGGTACATGTGTGCTTTTAGGCAGGGGCGGAAATCCCGGGGGGGACAGGGGGGACACGACCCCCCCAATCCTAGTTAGACATATGATATGTCCCCCCCCCCAATAAATCACTGTCAACATAACTGTGTAATTTCAATATTATCAATAATACGCAATGAAAGCACTTTGCTGATTATGGACACTATTGTGCTTTTTTAGTTTCAAAAGATTGCGAACCCTGCCCTTGGTCCCACAATGGTTTGATCCACAGGCAATGTTAATGTTGTCTCGTGAACATTAGGGCGCGATTAACACTAGAAGCGCCAGAGCTGTTTTCACTCCTTAAATCGCCAGAGCCCCCGCGCCCGCTGGCGTCATTAGCATACGAATCATCCCAATTAGCACCTACATTCTCCTCCGCAGCTTCCCCATCCATTCACCGAGTAACCTGCCATCCATCTACAGCATCAGATGATCTACTGTGTTATCATCCTGAATTAAATGAATTAGGATGAATTATGAAGTAAAACATTTTACTAAAATAGTATGTATTTATTGTCTTATGTAGGCCTAACCATAGAATACTAATATAAACCATGATTTTAAAATGCACAAGCTATGACATTTAAATGTGTAAAAATCTAATAAATGAAAACCCATCAATCTGTATGTCCTATTTTGATGTAGTAAATGCTGAAGCATTTTAGATCACAAGCGATGTGCAATCAAATGATTTGCGTATGATTGGCTGTAGCTATAGACATATTGCAACACAGACTCTTGAAATAAAAACATTAGGCTACAGTGTATAATTCGATCGTTTTTATTTGTAAAATGTATTATAGTAATTACAGTCCAGTAACTAAGGCACTGTAGACAATAAAACACGTATTTTAGAACACAGTTTGTATATTGGTCACGGTCGGGCTGTATATGAATGGGCTAGATGAATGGGCCGTATGGATGAATGGGCTGTATAGATGAATGGGCTCTATACATACATGTGATTGGATGAATTCGTTCTGTTTATTTAGTGAAACATATTTTTTCTTTATAAACTTACCTCTTTTTTCTAGTTCATTCAAATTCAAAAAAGTCTTCGCAGTCTTTTGTCTGCCTGAGCAGGACACGCAAACTAACCGGTTGCACCGCATACAGTGTTCATTAGTGTTGTTGCGAGTGCACATGAGACAGCAGCAAACTAATCCGTTATATATATCCAGTTTCATATAGATCAGACCAAACGAGTCCCGTTTCATATAGATCGGACCAAACGAGTTCAGTTTCATGCTCTTTCTGCGGTATGCGTCCCGGACTTATGTATGTCCCACGTCCTTCTCTGTGTGCATGAAACTCTGTGAGTAACTTTATTTATCGCTCATTTGTAGTAAGCCTAATAGTAATTAGGGTTTATATTCGTTTAATTTCGATACAAAACGATATTTTGTTGAAGTCTTTTGTAGGCTATATGAATACACTGAGGTTTATTCGTATAGCCTACTTTATTATTGAGTGCAATAGGCGCATAACACATGGAACTAATAAATAATTACAAATTAAATGAACGGGCTGTATACTTTGATGTAATTGGATGAATTCGTTCTGTTTACTTAGTGAAACATATTTCTTTATAAACTTACCTCTTTTTTCTAGTTTATTCAAATTCAACCAAGCCAATCAATCTTTTGTGTGCGTGTATCTCGCAGTCTATTGTCTGCGTATCGCCCATTCAACCATTGGCGTCATAAGCCCAGTGAGGTGTGATCGGTGTCTGGGTACCGCAATTAGCCCGTCTTGGGTACCAACGCCCAGCGGCGTGGGGTTTTGGCGACAGGAGAGCAGTTTAGGTATCAAAAAACATGTAAATAGTGGTTTTTATATAGTGTTCGGTTTGTGATTATGCAATTCTGAAAACGGGACAAGGTAAAATGCACGTATTCAGGAAAAGTCATGGAAGGACGAGACTGTAGCTTTTCAACATTATATATTTATTTCAAT
Source organism: Dallia pectoralis (assembly GCA_029465975.1). Lineage (NCBI taxonomy): Eukaryota > Metazoa > Chordata > Actinopteri > Esociformes > Umbridae > Dallia > Dallia pectoralis. The sequence continues at coordinate 13,603,197 of CM055728.1, read as the reverse complement.
TACTAACTGCAACGCCCGCGGGCGTGGGCTGTTGGCGCTTCTAGTGTTAAGGGGAATCGTGCATTTCTCAGTTTACATTAAGCCAGGCTGAGAAAAGGTGGGTTTTTTATAAGTCACTACAGTACAAAGTTAAAATGTTTTCGATTATATTTAACGTTGTAACTTTAAATATATTTAGTACATTGTATAGTGTTAATATTCATCTGGGAACAATGTGGCTGATTTGCTCGGGAAGAGTATGTGAACAAGTTACAAATGAATCTGTGTTAACTCCTGTATGGCGTAACTGTGCAGACGTGTTTTGTCTCTGTCCCCTGTATATAGTCCTCGTTTGTCCTTGTTTTGCTTCGTATATGTTTCTGCAAGTTACGAGCTAAGCAATTGTTTCGTAAACATTTCTTTCCTCTATTTTTTTTCCTGATGTTTTTGTTTTTTCAACTTTCTCCTGCGTGCAACGCAAACTTTGTTAATCACGCAGAACCGACGCCGCTTGACGCGGTCTACACGTATTGTCTGAGCCAGCCGGATAGCTTCTCCGCCGCAGCACACCACCAGCCCGGCGGCCTCAAGTCTTTCCACTGCTCTCTCGGACCATACAATACAACCGGACCTCTTCACCGTACCACCGGATCTCTCTCACTGGACATTGGATACCGCGCACCGCCGGTTCATCACAGACACAGCCCGCTACCTGGAACGGATCCGGCTAACGAGCCTCCGAGCTAACGAGCTACGGCTAGCTAGCGCCGGTTTTGTTCCGGACCCGGACTATAGTCTCTCCTCCTGCTATCGTTGGCTCCCCACCATCAGCACAGCGATTGCAGGACTCTCTTCTACTGCTCTACTGAACTTTCGGACACACTGAACTTTCTCTGGACATTTGTACTGCATTCATCACCGGACTTCCAGCTAGCCTGCTAGTCAGCTGCTACTAGGTAATACTGCCGCGCCGCTGGGGGTATAGCACTCACCGGCTAGCCTGAAGACAAAAACAACATCATCCAGGTACTGTGTATTGACTGTTAGCTAGGGCCCAACTTACATTACTGCCTTGCTCAGTCTTAGCCTACCTAGCTGCGTTCTATCTGCTTCACTTTATATTGAAATATGTCGTGTTACTTGTTGTTTTTGCTCACCATCACCGCCCTACTTCCATGTAGATTCCCCAACCCCCCCTCTACATTTCTGATAACTCCATCTCCTCACTGCCTACTGAGTCAGGCACCTCTGGCATATCTTATCTGTCCAGAGATGCAACCTCCTTCTTTATTACTTCATATTTAGGTCTACCTCCGCCTAAAACAAATACTGTGATTTCCCTAGCTGCCCATACAGCACTGCATTTAATGTACTATGACCAGATGCCCATTCCCTTATTCAATACTACTCACTGCTCCTTACTATACCTGCTTGCTTACTACTGAAGGCTGTTTTCAATAAATAATTTAATCCACATTGCATTGTGTTTTGTATATCTGTTTCAGTGATCACTGTTTTGAATGTCATTGATTGATGTTCAGAAACCCTTAATCAAAAACAATGTGCAAAGTGCAACGACAAACAAACTACAGTTTATCAAACATTTTTTTTTTCAAAGAGGCCCAATAACCTCTATGTCTTGGCCTCACCAGTGTCCTGTATCATATCCAAATTATGTTGTACACCTTCATAATCTACAGTCTATGGTTGTACAGCATGAAACTTCGGTTCATTTTCTGCCCGAAAGCGAATTATTTGCCGGGTTTCCTCCGGCGTCCCTGTGTGATTCGGGACGGTATGTAAAGCACTTTTATCGCTATTCCAAAAGCAACATGTTATGCACTGATATGAATTATCTGCTAAAAGAGTTAACTGTAGACAAACATGCATTGAGTAAAGGTAGTCAGAGAAATACGGGACAAATTAGCAATGTATCTTTGGCGTTAACTGGCAAAAAGTAGCGATTTTAAAAAAAACTTCAATTATTAAAATGGTTAAAAATATATATATACAGGACTGCGTAGATCACAAAACAATTGTGTCGTAATTTTTAAATTCGTTATTTAATCCGAAAATACTACATTTATGGGTCTCTTTTGCTGATCTAGCAGCCATTGTTGACGTCTCGCAATGTGTTCTGGGTACCCCTTGGTTTCAAGTGAGCTCTCGGAAAATCTTGGTTTCAAGGGGTATATAGCCCTTCGTCTTACCCCTTCGTCTTGATCAAAATGAGTATTCGGACAGCACTTGGTGTCGCGCGAACGCGCAAAACTAAGGGGAAGGGGTAAGGGGGAGTATTAGGATTGGGCCTTACTTACAGCTCTGGCACACTCAGCCAACCCTGACATCTTAGCTGTGTCAGAATCCTGGCTTAGGAAGTCTGTAAATAACTCAGAAATAACTATTCCCAACTAGAACATCTTCCGCCAAGACCGCACAACTAAGGGCGGTGGAGTAGCAATCTACTGCCGTAAAAAACTACAGATCTCAGTCATCCTGTCTAGGTCTGTCCCCAAACAGTTTGAGCTTCTAGTCCTAAAAATTAATCTATCCAGAAACAAGGCTATTACTGTTGCTGCCTGTTACAGACCCCCCTCAGCCCCGTGCTGTGCCCTTGACTCCATTTGTGAGCTGATTTCCCCCCACCTTTCCTCTGAGTTCATACTGCTTGGTGACTTAAACTGGGATATGCTTTACCTCAGTCACCTTAATCTCTAAGTTTGATGCACTCAACCTCACACAAATTATAAATCAGGGTTCCTACGGGTGCTTGAAATCCTTGAAAGTGCTTGAATTTTGATGATGTGTTTTCAAGGTTTGAAAAGTGCTTAAATGTTGGATAAAGTGCTTGAAAATGCTTGAAATTGTAACTGTATTTATTTCACAACAAATATCTAATCTGCATGAATAGTTCGTTATTTAAATGGAGAAAAAAAATGTTGGAGATAGTAAAATGAAACCTGCTGCGCTCGCTTATGCATGTGTGACTGCGATCTGCCAGTCTATTCCTGTGTTCCTCCCCCATGGTCAAGCCTCTGTCGAGAGAGGGTTTTCTGTTAACAAAGAGGTGATGGTGGAGAACCTGCAAGAGCATTCTCTTATTGCTCAGCGGATCATTCATGACCATGTGAACCATATTGGAGGGCTGCTCAACATAGTCTACACGAAGGAGCTACTCCTCTCTGCAGCTGCTGCCAGGCAGAAATAATATATGGATGACCAAAAACGTCGAAAAAAAGATGAGCTGACTGCTCAGAAGAGAAAGGGAGTAATGGAGAAGATAGCAAATATTTTGGCAGGATAAAGTCCACCAAAGTCAATTTTAAGTTGATTTTGTTTAAAACATTAAAATATCTTGTTGAGTTGATTAAATTAAGTTAAATATGCACTTGAGGTATACCATATACATAGTTGTTTCAAGTTGTTTTGATTTGCACAATATTGTTAAAAGTTCAAAAGTGAATCTGATTGACTACTTCAAAGACGAATGTTTGCATTTATTTTGTTTTCAAATATCTGATCCTTCTGCTGTTTCAAAAGACAATTTTGTCTGTTTATAGCGTTTATCGCTAATGTGATATAAACAATAGATATTAAATTTGACTATGTATTTAATTCACGGTGATTAAGGTGCTGGAAAAAGCTTTAAAAAATACCTTGAAACTGCTTGAAAAGTGCTTGAATTTGACCTTGGAAAAGGTGTATGAACCCTGTAAATGAACCTACCAGGTTTAATCTTAAATCAGAAACCATGGGGACCCTCATAGACGTTGCCCTGACCAACTTGCCCTGTACATATACCTGTTTATAACCAGGATCTCAGTGATCACTGCCTTATTGCCTGCGTCCGTAATGGGACCGGGGTTAAACGACCACCTCTTGTCACCGTCAGGCGCTGTCTAAAACACTTCTGCGAACAGGCCTTTTTAAACGAACTGAACTCTATACCTTGGGAGAACATTAATCTCATCCCATCCGTAGAGGACGCTTGGCTGTTCATCAAAAGTGAATTCCTCTCTGTCCTAAATAAGCATGCCCCATTTAAAAAGTTCAGAACAAAAGACCGATACAACCCCTGGTTCACCACTGAACTGACCTCACTTAACCAACAGAAAAACACATAGTGGCGTGTCGCACTAGCATCAAACAAGCCTCGTGACATGCAACTCTTCAAAGAAGCCAGAAACCGGTACACCCAGGTTGTTAGGGAAGCTAAGGCCTGCTACTTCAAAATAAAAAATTTGCATCCTGTCAGACCAATTGCAAAAATTTTTGGGACACTGTTAAGTCACTGGAGAACAAGATCACCTCCTCTCAGCTTCCTACGGCCCTAAAATCAGGTACTACTGTAACCACTGATAAGACCAAGATTTTAGAGAACCTTAATAAGCATTTTGCTGAAGCCGGCCATGCTTTTCAACTAAATACACTCACCCAAACTAACTGCTCTACACCTCCACCAGCCACATGCCCACGCCTCTCCCCACTCTTCTCCTTCACCCTTATCCAGACAGCCGATGTGCTTAAAGAGTTGCAAAAGCTGGACCCATATAAATCAGCTGGGCTTGATAATCTGGACCCTTCCTTTCTAAAATTATCTGCCAACATTATGGCTGCACCCATCACCAGTCTGTTAAACCTTTCTCTCTCATCTTCGGAAATCCTGAGAGATTGGAAATCTGCTGCAGTCATTCCTCTGTTCATAGGGGGAGACTCCCTTGACCCCAATTGTTACAGACCTATATCTATCCTACCCTGTCTTTCCAAAGTCTTTGAAAAGCTGGTTAACAAGCAGATTGTCAACCATCTTGAATCCCATCATGTCCTTTCCGCTTTGCAATCTGGTTTTCGTGCTGGTCATGGCTGCACTACGGCTACCGTAAAGGTCCTGAATGACATCATAGCCGCCATTGACGAAAAGCATTACTGTGCAGCGGTCTACATCGACCTGTCCAAGGCATTTGACTCAGTTAACCATCGTGTTCTCATCAGCCGACTCAATAGCCTGGGTTTCTCTCGCGACTGCCTTGCCTGGTTCTCTAACTATCTCTCAGACTGAGTCCAGCGTGTTAAGTCAGAGGGCCTACTGTCGGAACCCAGGGCTGTTGCTACAGGGGTGCCGCAGGGCTCGATTCTCGGGCCGACTCTTTTCTCAGTCTACATCAACGATGTGGCTCTCGCTGCTGGAGACTCCCAGATTCATCTCTATGCAGACAATACAATCCTGTACACAGCGGGCCCCTCGTTAGACACAGTGCTCTCCAACCTACAAGAGAGTTTTAATGCCATTCAGTACTCCTTCCGTAGCCTAAAGTTATTATTAAACTCCAGTAAAACTAAGTGTATGCTGTTCAACCGATCCCTGCCCACACCCGCCCGCCTACCGAACATCACCACGCTGGATGGGTCTGAACTTGAATATGTTGATACATATAAATATCTAGGTGTGTTGCTAGACAGCTCTCTCTCCTTTCAACCGCACATTAATAAACTGAAATCTAAAATTAAATCCAGAATCGGCTTCCTCTTCCGCAACAGGGCTTCCTTCACTCAGGCTGCCAAACTTGCCTTGGCGAAAATGACTATCATCCCAATGTTCGACTTTGGCGTTGTCATCTATAGAACAGCCTCAAACTCTCTGCTGAAAAAACTGGACGTGATCTACCATAGCGTCATACGTTTTGTTACAAATGCCCCTTACAACACCCACCACTGCAAGCTTTATGCATTAGTCGGCTGGCCGTCACTAACTACTCGGCGTTTAACGCATTGGTACCAACTTATTTACAAGTCTCTGCTTGGCAAAGTCCCACTGTACTTAAGTTGTCTAGTTACCATTGCGCTACCCACCCACAGTCTACAGTCAAGTAGGTATATTGCTTTAGTGACCCCGAAAGCCTACACAACATTCGGCTGCCAATCCTTCCAGTTCGCAGCCGCCAATGACTGGAACGATTTACAAAAATCCCTAAAATTCGAAACCCTTATCTCACCAGCTGCCTTCAAACGGCTCCTGTCTGAGCACCTGTCAGATCTCTGTACCTGCTAACGGCCCACAACCCCCTTCTCACTTTGCCATGCCCTATTTGCACCTGTACTGCTGTCATATCTGTATACACTGTTGAACCACTCTTTGTGCTCAGATAATGCCCAATTGATCTTTCCCATAACCTCATTTCCTTTACTCCCATGCACTCTATCGACCAACCTGCTAGAGACACTTTATTCTGTATACCTGCTAGGCACACTTTAATCCTTTTACATTCCGTGTTAAGATACTCATTGTATTTATTTTTTTATTTTATTTTTTATATATTTATTTATCACTGTATCTATGCTGCTCAACTGTATTTCATATACCTCATCCTGTTTAATCTTGAAGCTGTATTCCTTACTGTGTCCCACTGCTATTTGCACTCCTGTGTTTGTGTATTCTGTGTAACTATATGTTGTCCTGCACATTTTTTCGCCTTATCTTGGCCAGGTCGCCGTTGTAAATGAGAATTTGTTCTCAATCGGCCTACCTGGTTAAAGAAAGGTTAAAGAAAAAATTAAATAAAAAACACAGGACAGAAAAGAAAAGGGCATTTCATATAAGTGACCGGGTAGCAGGAAAATACAAAAGGGAAACGGGTAAAAGTGGCCGGGGAGCTGGAAAAACAAAAGAAACAAAGGCCAGAACATACATACATACAGCACAGACATGAAACGTTACAATATATATATTTAACATATTACAATGTAGGCTATCCGTTTACAATTACAGCAGTAATATGGGTGTCCCCCCTCAGGAATTGCTTCTGAGAAAATGCTATATTATTGTCCCCCCCAAAGTTGCTAACAGATTTTCGCCCCTGCTTTTAGGGTAACACATTCCTGAGCTTTAACAAAAAGCTCTTAACCACAAGATGTCGCTAGAGCACAACAAAAGAAGGGAGCACTTTCCTCCTCCACCAGGCAATGCTTGGCAGAACTGCGCCACCCGATGCTATACCCCTGGACATCATCAGTAAGCTGGAAAACAGGATTAGTACACTACACCCCAATAATGCAGCTGTATAGGACAGTGACCCATATTCCACTATGGGAATGCTGACTCCTCCTTCATGAAACAAAGTATTACTGCCAAGTGACAGAAAGTTACCACTAAAGGACAGTATAGTTACCAGTATGGGGCAGTATAGTTACCAGTGAGGGGCAGTATAGTTACCAGTGAGGGGCAGTATAGTTACCAGTGAGGGGCAGTATAGTTACCAGTAAGGGGCAGTATAGTTACCAGGAATTGCTATATAGTACATATACGGACGCAAAAGCAAAGATCCCAGCACATGTATCTCCACAAATGAAGTGCTTCGTCATGTGGGAAACTGGGAACTACATTCCAAATGTAAATCTATGAGATTGAATAAACAAGCGTTCCACTCGGCTCGTTTTAATGCACCACTGTACTTTATACTGCATTAAGACATTCTGCATTTGTGTTTCTTAAAAGAGCCCAATGAAACAACGGATTAAACAAAGAGTTGAGCTGCTCGAGCCAGCCTATTTGCTCTATGTCTGTATGCAAATCCAGCAGGCAGTCACGACGATTAACCAAATACGCAGCTGTGATCCGTTCAGCTCGCCAGAGCGGCAGATACGCCAGCTACCCTGAACAGGCACTCTCTTTCTCCGCCTTTTATTCATTCATTTCATCCCTCTGAAAATGAGCTTATAGTGTGCATGTGATCATACTCGGGAAAAACTTGCTTGTAAACCAGGTAACCTCGCAAGAATAGGAATTAGGCAGGAAAACACTGACGATGCAAATTCGCTTGCTGCACCGTGTGTTTAGGGCTGCATAGTTAAATCGTCCTGAAGATCCAACTTTGTTTTCCAGACCCTCTTTTGTTGTTGTTGCAAAGCACGGGGGAAAGTCTTTCCGAAAGCAGGGAGGAAACAAACAATGCACTTTTATTGCCTAATTACTTTCCTGGCTATTCTTTTGCTTACTATTCAACTTCTGTTTATGATTAATTCACATTTCCCCCATGTGAATACAGTTCAAATCCAATTAAATTGGCAAACATTAAAAAGGAAACTGACATTACCTCACGTAAACAACTTTACAAGCTAACAAAACTGTCTTTGCTGTCTGTATCTACCAAGATGCCTTTTCTCTAAAGTAATAAACGTCAAGGCAGTTATTTTTGTCAAAGCAACAGACATAAGGAATGTCACATAAAGTTCCCTATGCTGTACTGTAAAATAAAATTGCTTCCATTCTACTCATTCAAACTTATCTGAAAATAGTCGTTTAAAATGTTCGCTTTCATATATTATCTTTTCTATTTAGTGCAGATAAAAGAAAGAGACAAGAAAAGGAGCCGCTTGTTATGAACCTCCAGGTGACAGTACTGGATTCCAGCGCCTTATTTATTGAAGTGCGATATTCAGAAGCGTTGAGGGACAGGCAGTGTTTTACAAGACCAGGGGAACAGAACCAGGATACAGTACAGAGATTTAGGCTAGAGACAAAAACGAGAACAGGAAAAACAATGATGAAAACCAGTGTCACAACTAGAGTACAAACTGTATGAACGACGGCTCAGTAATGATGTGCAAACAAACAAAACCTCACAACCAGCACAGTGAAAACAGGGACTACATACACTAGTGGTAGTTGATAACCGGTGCTAGTACTCAATAGGCTGGTGTGTGGTGGTGGTGGCGATTTGCGTTGACTTGACTGGTAGCAGGTGTCACACTGCTTTTGACTGTTGAGATACACCTGAAGACTCTTCTAAGCATATCTCTAGGATACCACTTTACAAAGAGTTGTGGATCATTTCAAATCATGATGATCATTACAGACCTTCCGAAAATAGTCAGAGAACATTTTTTTTTTTACAAATGTTTGACCTACATTTTAAAGAACAACCAAACATATTTCCATTTCCATATAATGCTATGGTAGTGTAATTATAGAATAGAATAGCCCAGCTGCTTTAATATTGTATAAGTACCAGTATTTAAACATCATATAAATCACTTTTATTTCCCAACGGCCACAAGATGGGGCTAGTTAAATGTCATAGTGTAAGTGTATTTTGTATCTATCATAAATGCGTTTATTCTGCATCAAAATGTTACTGAACTAAATATAGTCAACATATTTTACCTAATAAACACACACACATAAAGCACACTGCTGCATTCTTTTCCTGGGTTCAGTGTGAATGTAAAACACAGCCCTTAATAAACACAGCCCTTATACACACAGCCCTTAATAAACACAGCCCTTAATAAACACAGCCCTTATACACACAGCCCTTAATAAACACAGTCCTTATAAACACAGCCCTTAATAAACACAGCCCTTAATAAACACAGCCCTTAATAAACACAGCCCTTAATAAACACAGCCCTTATACACACAGCCCTTATACACACAGCCCTTAATAAACACAGCACTTAATACGGTTTAATTCCCAAGGAGCTTCTTCTCTGTTTCGTCTGCTCACACACAAAGAGTCATGTCTGTATTACAATTGAAGTCAAGTGTTTTATCTTACACTTTTGTTACACACTCTGGATTTAGTGGGATGAAAACAAATTGATGTTTTCAAATGATGAAACGAGATGCTTGTATTGTATGGTAAGATTTATTGGGTCCATGAGTAAGCCATTTAATGGGAGATGTACAATATGCTATGACAGATGCATACATCTCAATAGGTTTAGAAAAATAAATAATTAATTATACATGATGATTGTTTGCAACTTGCCCCTCAAACAGCAAAAAATAGGAGAAAAACTAAAAGGAGAGATTGGTAAGCTCCTCCCTCTAGCGTCTACAAGCGGCAGAGCTGAAATAATGTTTGTGAAACTCTAGAATCCCTATCAGCTAAATATATAACAACAATCCAGCTATAATGTTTGGATTGAGACTATTGTTTTCATTCTATCCTGTCTGTGGAGCTTTTGGAACATCATGTAAAGTCTTGGTGTGTCTGAATGATTTCATTAGATTTACTTCCTGGCTTCTTCAGGCGTCATATTGTCCGATAACAGAAACAGTTTACAAATGTAAATACAGAGCCTAGAACCATCTCCCAAGTCCCAATCCTATGCCTAGATTTGATATTGTGACTACATTTTATCTGAAACAAAATACAGAAATATAAAGCATGCCATTACCTTACCTTATCTGTTTCAGAATCCCCATAAAAACAATTACATGTACTTTTAGTCCCTTAGTTCCAGCACTTTGTTCTTAGGGAATGTAACAGTACATAGTGAGAATGACAAAGTGCAGTCAACTTATAACAAACAGTGGACAGCGTGCGGTTCTGAATCGTGAATGAAGCACTGACCACTGCATAATCAAATAGAGGTGGCAGCAAATGGTGCTGAAACGTGAAGCACTGACCACTGCATGGTCAAATAGAGGTGGCCAGCAAATGATGCTGAAATGTGAAGCACTGACCACTGCATAGTCAAATAGAGGTGGCCAGCAAATGGTGCTGAAACATGAAGCACTGACCACTGCATAATCAAATAGAGGTGGCCAGCAAAAGGTGCTGAAACGTGAAGCACTGACCACTGTATAATGAAATAGAGGCGGTAGAAGTTTACATAGAAATACAAATCCTACATGGGTGTCACGAGTTTGGTGAGTTTATGTTCTAAACGGGAAGTCTTAGTGGGGTGCACTTCCTGTATCAGGTGATTGTTTTGTTGTTAGCAAGGCTGGGGCTTGTCACACGTCGCACGTTGCTTAGCCTTGTTTGTTAGTTCACATGTCAGTGGTTCTTGTATGTTGACGGCACTGTTCTAGTTGAGATTTGTAAGTCACTTAAGAAACACATTTTATTTCTCTCAGTGTAGGCTTTTTCTTGTGTCGTTATTGTTTTATAAAAAAAAAACAAGTACCCAAAAACGTTGTTTATGCCTCTGCATTTGGCTCTCCACTGCACTTTCCCTAAAAGATTTGTGACAATGGGAAATGATTCATCCTAATAAAGTAGCCCTTGCTCCATAACAGTGCTCTGAGGCAACAAAAGAAAAGGTACATTTTTGCATGTATAGAAAATACAATGTTGCCAAAATGTATTGAACATGCTGCTCTACACATTCACACAGACAAATGCATTTATTCACATACTATTTTAGACATCATACGATTCATTTGATCTTACCAGTTGATCACACCATGTGCCCACTAGGTTGCTGCTCATAAACGAATGTCCCGCCCCCAAACAATGCATTATGGACACTCCCATATGTTATTGGATTGGGTTTTAACATGTTTACAGGCATTGTGTATAGTAGAAATAATTCTTTTTTTTTGAGGTTTTGGGGATTTACAGAGTTTTGTGTGGCCTGCCTGTGTGACAAATGCAATTACATTATACTAGTAGAAGAGTCATACCTTGTAAATGTCTGTGTATCAGTGTTCGTTTTAAAAAATGTTTTATGGGTAAGACATACCATTAGGTTCAAGAAAACTTGATAGCTTTATATTTTCAAGTTAAATTAAATGAATTCTTGCTTATAACGTTCTATAACAACTCAGTTCAGTAGAAACAAGCCTGAACCACCTGTGACAGGACCAAGCATGTGGTAATTGCTATGTTGTGTCTGTATATTACTGTGAGGCTCAGTTGACGTATATCAGCTATTCATTTGTAAAAAAGAATTATGCTTTTAGTGAAATATCTCAATAATATTTGGGGTTATTTTTTGCAAGTGTTGAGCTCCAGGTAGAAAGGTATGTTTTAAATTCATATAAATGTCTTGATGACCTACCAAAAGTAAATATTCGGTCAGGAAGTATTTTGCTTAGTCAAACTAGTCAACCCCACACTGTAAGAAATTGCTGTAAAAATACAGCCGATTTCCCACAGTAACACACTGTTTTCCTGAATTACAATATTGTACTGTAGACAACTGAGAATGTGAGGCGGGGCAAGGGAATGACATGCAAGAATGATCCAAACAGTCTGCTACTGTAAATTCTAAAGCAGGATATTCACTAGAAAAAGACAAATAAAGACATGTGTATCAAAATATTGAAAATAGGCTGCAATTGGTAACTTGTAAACAAGTATTAGTCATCACAGCAGTAGTTATAGCCATGTAGGGATATTTTACAATGGCTTTGCTATATTTTGTCTGGATATCGATATACGATATATATCCCAATAATTTCTCTCGCAACATTAAAGGGAAGAAAACCTGAACGCTCTGCCTGACTTTAGTGTACATCTGTGGCAGTGCTTCTCTTGCAAAGTAGTTGCGAATGTGAAGCTCATATCTCGGGTCAATCATTTTCAGCAGCATTTTGATTCCGACTTGTTCAACAGTTGCAACAGGGACCATATTTTTAGCAATGTGATAGGACACCGCTTTCGTTATAGTACACCCCTTGTCACTTTTCTTTTCATAAGGCACACTGAGGGAAAATGTACGGTGGCCCTCAAGTGCAAAACACACACAAAAATATGATGGCATCCCCCAAATGAACATGCTCCACCAATATAAAAAAAATAATACCCCAATAATTAACACACGTTCCCTCAAATACGACTAACCTTCCCCCACACATGAACAAATTACCCCGAAAATGAACACACTCCCCCCGAATACGAGTGAAGTTCAGTGAACTCCCCCTAAATAGGATGACAATTCCCCCAAATACAGAGACACGCTCCCCCACAAGTGAAACAACATTACATTAACTCAGTACGGAAAGGGCGGGTGCAACACCTTGTCGCTGATTGGATGCACAGACACAAACAGGAAATAAGAAGTTTGATGGTTTTGGAAGGAAGAAAAATTAGTGCAAACAATTCTGCAAGTCATGTAATTGCACTAATTACTCTTTATTTTAATCAGGGACATTCTTATGAAATCATCTTAGATATGCTGTCAAAAACTGTACAAAAACTCGGCAGATCAAAATGCTTTTCACAATAACCAGTACCGCTGCTAGCCATTTTGGTGCACTAAGCATGATTCCATTATGATGCCCCCCCAACCAACACGAGAGAAAAAATTATTTTTCGCGTTTTTATCTTCATTCGTTTTCTCCTTACTCCTGCTGTCTTTCCCCAAAAATCTACAGCCTACTATCAAACTTCGTCAGTATTTGGGGGGAAGGGGGCACCATGGTTACGTTCTAGCGCAATTAAATACTCTTGTTCCGCACGGTTTTTTATAAACATCCCTAAAAAGTGCTAAAAATATTTATATCGGGAAATAATATCGGCATTATAATTATTAGACTATTTTAGGTGCCCCCCCCCCAGCACTTGAACTTGCGGTTGCGCTGGCAGTAAGGGCAATACATGCTTGCAACATTTAGTGGACTTCTTAATGTAATGTCGTTTCACTTGTGGGGGAGCGTGTCTTTGTATTTGGGGGAATTGTGTCGCAATAGGGGAAATATGTCATCCTATTTAGGTGGAGTTCACTCGTATTCGGGGGGAGTGTGTTCATTTTCGGGGTAATTTGTTCATGTGTGGGGGAAGGTGTGTTAATTATTGGGGAAATATTTGTTATATTGGTGAAGCATGTTCATTTGGGGGATGCACTCATATTTTGTGTGCTTTGCACTTAAGGGCCACCGTAAAAATGAGGTTTGCATTGAGCATTTTTTCGGGGCTGGATCTTTTTCGGGTTGTTTATGGCATGCGGCTTCTGCAGACTTCGCGCAGTTTCACACACTCCGTTGTTTTCGGTGGTGAAAAAGATTTGAAGTGTTTCCACCCCTGGCTGTAACCTGTTTATGGCACTCCCTACATATGACGTTGTTTTGTTGCTCATCTGATACTTCAAATCCGAACCATCTTCAAAAAAAGCCAATGCTTTTTTTTACGAATCAATTGACCCTTCGCTTAGCCACGCCCTCCTTAGTTACTGTTGCTACGCCTGGCAAGCTTTCGAGCCTGGCACGTCTATTGCAGTATGTATGCACCGGTGTCAGACATTCCCAATGAGATATTTAGTCCTTTTTGGCGAACAGGTGAAATATCTGAAAGAGCAAGACAAAAGGGGCTGCAGTATGCATTCGAGGGATATATCCACGACATAATATGCAACCGATTAGAGAATAACGTCTTTAAAATTGAAGCGAAAGCCTAGGTCCCAGCGCAAGCAGCAGCTGCCTCATACGCTAACCATTCAAGTGGAAAACACACCCATTGAGAAACAGCTATGTTCATGCACAGCAGTAATAAAGTGTACCTATAGTGAACACATGATGACTACTGTTAATGAACTGATTAAGTTCGCATAGCAACATTTTCCTTGGAGTTCCCTATCAGGGAACTTCGAGCTGCGTGAAAACGCTATGGGAACGCTCTGCGTGAGTGCGTCATGAAGCACATGTGTAATCAGTCCAATGGCGTGACGGAACGTCACAGACGGGTGACGTCGCGACCAGGAAGTCATAAAAGCACACCTAATTACCGGCACCTTCAGTTTTTTGTTGCTTCAGCAAGTGCATGTTGTGACAGTCCTCGCGGGTTTCTGCTATTACTTTGTTAATTCAGAAATTTTCTTTGCATTTATGTACAAGAGCTCACCGCGATTATGGCAACCGAGCGGCGTTTCAGACAGTGTGCTTCTCCCTGCAACCGCTTTCTCACGGGCCGGGACACACATGTTCTGTGCGTAGTTTGTTTGGGAGAGGAGCATGCCCAGCTAGCCTTGGAAGAGGCTAGCTGTAAGCATTGCGACCGTCTCGCCATCCGCACACTTCGCTCTCGCCTGGCGCTTTTTCAGGAAAGCGGCTCGGTTCGCGTTCCCCGCGGTTCAGGTCCCGCCGCTGCCGAGGCACGGCGCCGACTGACGTCGTGGGGTTCGCAAGCGGATCTAGCATGCGGTTCCGAGACGGCTTCTGCATTTTCTCGGTCCTCGTCTGCTAGAGCCAGTGCCTCGGCTCGGGGTTCGGAAGCACCCGTGCGGGTTTCTTCCGCCCTGGGTGAGGCACCTTTTTCTCAGCCGTCCAGTTCTGAGGAAATGGAGGTTGAAAACCTCGAGGCGGAGGCTGAATTGTTGGTTCAGTCACCTGCGAACGAGGAGCTGCTGGAGGTACTCACCCGAGCTGTGGGAAAGCTCAACATCGAGTGGCCGGCTGACAGGCAGGAGTCTGTTTCAACTAGTAAGTTGAATGAACGATTCTTGCCCTCCCGTGCTTTACCTCCTCGCCGGTGTTTGCCTTTCTTCCCGGACCTCCACACTGAGGTGTCGAGGTCCTGGAAGAAGCCGGTGTCGTCCCGGTGTTTAATCCGCGGACTCATATGTATTCGAATGTTGCTGAGGCTAATGTTCATGGGTACGGACCGATGCCGGTCGCGGAGGAGATACTGGCGAGCCATTTATCTCCCGCGGCATCGTCTCTGAGGACACCGGCATTGCCCTCCAAGGCGTTGAAGACTACTTCGGCGCTGGTGGGCAAAGCTTATTCGGCGGCGGGTCAGGCAGCTTCCTGCCTCCATACTATGTCTATTCTACAGGCATATCAGGCAGAGCTGCTTAGCGACGGGGCTCAGGGGGAGACTGTAAGTCCTGATGAGGTTCGAGAACTTCGTCAGGCGGCGGATTTGTCTCTTCGTGCCACTAAGGAGACGGCCAAATCAGTGGGCCGTGCTATGGCAGCCTTGGTGGCTACGGAGAGGCATCTCTGGCTGAGCCTCTCTGATATGAGAGATAGGGAGAAAGCCTTCCTCCTGGACGCGCCTCTTTCCCCCGACGGCCTCTTTGGCCCTGCTATTGGCTCGGTCGTCGAGAGGTTTCAGGAGGAGAGAAGGCAGGCGGCTGCCTTCCAGAAATTTCTCCCCGTCGTAGCCGCGTCGCGGGGGCTGTCGGACGGGGGCAGCCCCGCCCGGCGCCGAGCACGGCACACCGGGCGCAGCAGAGAGTGAGTGTCGCTACTCGGGCGCCCCCACACGATGAGTGGGCCGGGGGGCGACGCTCACAGGCGGGGCCTTCGAGGGGTAGGACAGTTCCGAGGCCTGTCGCTACATCCAAGAAGGCTTTGTCTAAGAGACCCTGACAGGGGGGTCAAACCGCTGGGGGTGGTCCCCACCAGGGGAGTAGTGAGCTCCTCCTGGTGCCCTCAGCGGGGTGGCCTGGGCGAGCGTTTTCCCGAGGGGCGCTCGCCTCCTCCGAGGAGGGGCCCAGAACTGTCGGACCAGTTGTTCCCTGCCAGTGCGCTGTTACAGGGCACTGTGTCTGCAGTACCTGTTACTCCAGAGGCCAGCCTCGAGAGGCTGGTACCCCTAGTAGATTTTCTGGCAGAGTGGAAGACCCTGCCGAATATATCTCATTGGGTCCTGCGGATAATCGAGAGCGGGTATGCCATCCAGTTCAGGACGCATCCGCCTCGTTTCAATGGGGTCCTGCCCACAGTGGTGGGCCCAGAGCAGGCTCTGGTACTGGAGCAGGAGGTACAGACTCTCCTGCTAAAAGGGGCTATAGAATGAGTTCATCCTCTCAGCAGGGAGTCGGGCTGGTACAGCCGGTACTTCGTTGTTCCCAAGAAGGATGGGGGGTTGCGTCCTATTTTAGACCTACGTCTGTTGAATCAGACGGTCGGGAGACTCAGCTTCAAAATGCTCACTCTCAAACAGATCGTATCACAGATCAGGTCCGAGGACTGGTTTGTCACGATAGATCTGAAGGACGCCTATTTTCACATCTCCATCCTTCCACAACACAGGAAGTTCCTGAGGTTCGCTTTTGGGGGCGAAGCGTACCAGTATCGGGTTCTTCCGTTTGGCCTAGCACTCTCTCCCCGTACGTTCACGAGATGTATAGACGCTGCCCTGGCGCCGTTGCGCCTCCAGGGCATACGCATCTTCAATTACATCGACGATTGGTTGATTCTGGCTCCGTCGGAGCATCTAGCGGTTCGGCATCGAGACGTCGTTCTGGCTCACATCAACAAACTGGGGTTGAGGCTCAATGCTGGGAAGAGTGTGCTGTCGCCGGTACAGGTGACCACTTTCCTGGGCGTAGTCTGGGATTCGACCACGATGCGGGCACATCTGTCTCCTGCACGTGTGGCGTCGATCCTTGCTGCCGTCGAGCAGGTGAGGCTAGGCCAGTCACTCACTGTGAAACAGTTTCAGAGACTGTTGGGTCTGCTGGCAGCAGCGTCCAACATTATTCCTTGCGGCCTGCTGTTCATGAGACCGTTACAGTGGTGGCTCAGAACCAAGGGGTTCTCCCAGAGGGGAAACCAGTTCCGCACGATCACTGTTACGCGGCGTTGTCTCCGCACGCTGGTCATGTGGAGGAAGCCTTGGTTCCTAACCCAGGGTCCCGTGTTGGGAGCTCCGTGTCGTCGTGTTACACTAACGACGGATGCCTCCCTCACCGGCTGGGGGGCGATCATGAGTGGTCGCCCAGCTCAAGGGCTCTGGCGGGGCCATCAGCTATCATGGCACATAAATTGGCTAGAGATGCTGGCAGTTTACCAGGCTCTGAAGCACTTCCTCCCAGACCTAAGGGGTCATCATGTTCTTGTCCGGTCGGACAACACATCGGTGGTTTTTTACATCAACCACCAGGGGGGTCTGCGCTCACGCCCACTTTACAATCTGGCCCGCCAGGTCCTTCTGTGGTCCCACGGGAAGCTCCTTTCTTTAAGGGCCATTTTTATCCCTGGGTACCTAAATCAGGGGGCAGACACCCTGTCGAGACAGGGGCCGAGGCCCGGGGAGTGGAGACTCCATCCCGAGGTGGTGGAGCTCCTTTGGTCGCACTTCGGTCGGGCCGAAGTGGACCTATTTGCGTCCAGGGAGACGTCACACTGTCCTCTGTGGTTTTCGCTGACTCATCCAGCCCCACTGGGGCTGGATGCCATGGTGCAGGCATGGCCGAGGTCACGCCTGTACGCTTTCCCCCCGGTTGCTCTGCTCCCAGGAGTTCTGGAGAGGATCCGTCAGGAGCGGGTCAGTCTACTGCTTGTAGCACCGTACTGGCCGGCCCGAGTATGGTTTGCGGACCTAATATCTCTCCTCGTCAGCTCTCCGCTGGAGATTCCGATCAGGAGGGACCTGCTTTCCCAGGCGCATGGGGTCATCCTTCACCCCCGCCCGGAGCTGTGGAAACTATGGGCCTGGCCTCTGGGGGCCCGCCTCTTAGTTTCAGGTCTCTCGACTGAGGTCGTTGAGACCATCCTTCACTCCAGAGCTCCAGCCACAAGGAAGGCGTATGCCGCCAGGTGGAAACTGTTCACCTCGTGGTGTAGAGAACGGCAGGTAGACCCAGTTAACTGCCCAGTGTTTGCAGTACTGGAGTTCCTGCAGCATCGCTTCTCTACAGGTCTATCCCCATCCACACTGAAGGTGTATGTGGCGGCTTTGTCCGCATGCCATGTCCTCTAAATGGGGTTTCTCTGGGGAGACACCCACTGGTATCACGCTTCCTTCGTGGCGCCCGGAGGCTGAGGCCAGCAGTCGGCATGAGGGTGCCATCCTGGGACCTGGCTATTGTTCTAGAAGGCCTCTCCCGTGCTCCGTTTGAGCCCATTGAGGAGGTCCCTGACAAGTTCGTGACCCTCAAGACGGTCTTCTTACTTGCCATCTCTTCTTTGAAGAGGATTGGTGATATGCAAGCGCTGTCGGTGGCGCCCTCTTGCTTGGACTTCTCACCCGGTATGGTCAAGGCGTTTCTACTACCTTCACCCGGGTATGTCCCCAAGGTCCCAACTAACATCGTTGGGCCTATTGTACTGCAAGCCTTCTGCCCTCCTCCTTTTTGACGTCGGACCAGAAGAAGCATAACCTCCTCTGCCCGGTGAGGGCCTTAGACGCCTACGTCCACAGAACTGCCCTGTGGAGGCTGTCCGAACAGCTGTTCGTGTGCTTTGGACCACCCAAGAGAGGGGGTCCTGTGTCCAAGCAGAGGATGAGCAAGTGGGTGGTTGAGGCCATCTCACTTGCTTACGAGTCGGCTGGTCAGTCTTCACCCTTGGCTGTTCGAGCCCACTCGACCAGGAGTATGGCGGCTTCAAAAGCCCTTTTGTCAGGTAAAGTGTCTCTACATGACGTCTGTGTTGCGGCAGGCTGGTCCTCACCGCACACGTTCGTGAGATTTTACCAGCTTGACTTTAGCTCCACGCCAGGGGCGCAGGTGCTTTCGTCCGAATGTGCGCTCTGACTTCACATGGCGGACACTTGCTCGTATGGCGAAGTGGGTAGTGGCGTTCCCATAGCGTTTTCACGCAGCTCGAAGTTCCCTGATAGGGAACGTCTCTGGTTACGTATGTAACCTTAGTTCCCTGAGGGGAACGAGACGCTGCGTGTCTGTGCCATACTCCCAGCATGCCCTTGGCACTTGCTTCAGCCCATCAGAAACTGAAGGTGCAGGTAATTAGGTGTGCTTTTATGACTTCCTGGTCGCGACGTCACCCGTCTGTGACGTTCCGTCACGCCATTGGACTGATTACACATGTGCTTCATGACGCACTCACGCAGAGCGTTCCCATAGCGTTTTCACGCAGCGTCTCGTTCCCCTCAGGGAACTAAGGTTACATACGTAACCAGAGACGATCTCCGGGCAAGCCCCCTGATGTCCGTCCTTAGACCTAATACCGGGAGAGCTGCGATCGGATTGGGGTACTCAAGGGTAGGGCGTCGATTAACAAAATGCTGAAATACATTTTAAAGTATTTCAGTGAGCCTCCGTATTGCCTTTAATCATCTTTTTTTTACGTTCAAATATATGCATTATGAACAAAGAACCGTCATTTTCTAAGCAATGCTGTGCTGAGTAAATTTGTAGCGTTTCTGTATCATCAGCTGAACGCAATTACTTGTGCGCCCGAACTCCAGAATAACGGTAAAGGAATGCTTGTATCGTGTTCCATGCAAGCGCCAGGTGTGTATAATTACATTTGTTTGACTTTAACGGGGTTCGAATTAATCTGCAACAGAAATAATGATTCTTTAAATTAATATTTGAGAAATATGCGATGATGTCCATCTCTGTGTTATTCGATTGTAAAGAAATTAGAAACAATTTAGTAAGACAGTAGCTTTGGCAATCGTGGTTTAATTCCAGCAAAAACTATTCCTAGATTTGGCCAAACGGAGGCATTTGGCAAAACATTGGACATTTTGTTGAGAACTAGATTTGTTTCATAGCCTATTTGTTTTGTCGGTTTTGCTAAACGTATATTATGTTCTGTAATGTTTGTGTACATGAGTCTAGTACTATTCAGGCATGCAGGCATATGCGTATTCACAAAAATGTGCCTAATGTAACGTTGAAGTGTGGTTTGCCTGATTGTAACAGAACCATCCAAAAGTTTGCATCTTTTAAATCGCACACTTATATGCGTCTAATCTGATGTTAGGGCTGGCTTGGCTTGTTTTCTACATTTGAGTTAACATGTCAATACAAATGTCAAGGCTGTCCTGTCTCGGGGTGAAGGTGTTGAGGTTGCTCTTTGTATTGTCCAGCTACTGATGCTACTCAATTACTTGAAGATATGAACTCTAGTATTTTTGGTGTGTTCAGGTGCTCCATGGGAATGAACCCAGACGTTTTGCCTTTTGGAAATTATGTTTGTACAATTGTACGATTATAATTATGAACTACCTGATCTAATTTGTTGTCCTTTTCATTTACATATATTCTAAATAAATGGATCATATCATATCAAACTCTTTTTAACATGTTTGGAATGTCTTTTTTAACCTGTTCATCTGGTACATTAGCATATTGTGTAAAATGACATAAAATGTTAGCATATTTTATTAAATTGACAGTATATGTGTTGTACTGCAACAGATGACAACTGTACTTCTAAATACTTTTGGTTACTGTAGAAATGACAGTAAGGAGCTGGCAACCTTGCTGGCAGCACTTTACCGTAATTTCTTAGAATAACAGTATGTAGCTGTTTTGACCTTCTACAGTAAACAACTGTCATCCTAAACACGGATGGCTACTGGAGGAAGACAGTAAAGAGCTGGCAACCCTGCTGCCAGCATTTTACTGTATTATATCGGATAAACAGG
This sequence comes from Dallia pectoralis, assembly GCA_029465975.1. Lineage (NCBI taxonomy): Eukaryota > Metazoa > Chordata > Actinopteri > Esociformes > Umbridae > Dallia > Dallia pectoralis. Next base: position 13,582,198 of record CM055728.1, on the reverse strand, counting down.
ATTGACCTGTTTTGTACTTCTACAGAAAACAACTGTAATTGTAACTACAGTATCCCTTCTGTAGAAATTACAGAGAATAGCTGGCAACCCTGCTGCCATCACATTACTGTTTTTCTACAGGGAAATTTCTTACAGTGCATATTAAGGAATACTTCCCTGCAGACTTTACATTTGGTATTAGAGCATCTTTTCCTCTGGTGCAATTCTGCGTTTTGTCTCGTCATAACAGTCTGTGTCCTTAAGGCCTACCAATGCACCTACAACAAAGAGAATATCCCTATTACATTCCAAATTGATGTTCAACCCTAAAATCAAACAGGGGTAATTCACTATGTAAGCCCACGGCTTGACATTTGTACCTTTTTCTTCTTATAACTGGGCTTCACTGTGTTGTTGTGGAAATTGCTGCCGTCAGAGATCAATGACAAGGCAATATACAAGATGTCCTACTGTCTCTATCAGTACAACAATATACAAGATGTCTGACTGTCTCTATCAGTCACAATATACAAGATGTCTGACTGTCTCTAGTCAAGATGTCTGTGTCTCTATCAGTCGCAATATACAAGATGTCTGACTGTCTCTATATACAAGATGTCTGACTGTCTCTATCAGTCACAATATACAAGATGTCTGACTGTCTCTATCAGTCACAATATACAAGATGTCTGACTGTCTCAATCAGTCACAATATACAAGATGTCTGACTGTCTCAATCAGTCACAATATACAAGATGTCTGACTGTCTCAATCAGTCACAATATACAAGATGTCTGACTGTCTCTATCAGTCACAATATACAAGATGTCTGACTGTCTCTATCAGTCACAATATACAAGATGTCTGACTGTCTCTATCAGTCACAATATACAAGATGTCTGACTGTCTCTATCAGTCACAATATACAAGATGTCTGACTGTCTCTATCAGTCACAATATACAAGATGTCCTACTGTCTCTATCAGTCACAATATACAAGATGCCTGACTGTCTCTATCAGTCACAATATACAAGATGTCTGACTGTCTCTATCAGTCGCAATATACAAGATGTCTGACTGTCTCTATCAGTCACAATATACAAGATGTCTGACTGTCTCTATCAGTCACAATATACAAGATGTCTGACTGTCTCTATCAGTCACAATATACAAGATGTCTGACTGTCTCTATCAGTCACAATATACAAGATGTCCTGACTGTCTCTATCAGTCACAATATACAAGATGCCTGACTGTCTCTATCAGTCACAATATACAAGATGTCTGACTGTCTCTATCAGTCGCAATATACAAGATGTCTGACTGTCTCTATCAGTCGCAATATACAAGATGTCTGACTGTCTCTATCAGTCACAATATACAAGATGTCTGACTGTCTCTATCAGTCACAATATACAAGATGTCTGACTGTCTCTATCAGTCACAATATACAAGATGTCTGACTGTCTCTCAGTCACAATATACAAGATCAGTCACAATATACAAGATGTCTGACTGTCTCTATCAGTCACAATATACAAGATGTCTGACTGTCTCTATCAGTCACAATATACAAGATGTCTGACTGTCTCTATCAGTCACAATATACAAGATGTCTGACTGTCTCTATCAGTCACAATATACAAGATGTCTGACTGTCTCTATCAGTCACAATATACAAGATGTCTGACTGTCTCTATCAGTATACAAGATGTCTGACTGTCTCTATCAGTCACAATATACAAGATGTCTGACTGTCTCTATCAGTCTGACTGTCTCAATATACAAGATGTCTGACTGTCTCTATCAGTCACAATATACAAGATGTCTGACTGTCTCTATCAGTCACAATATACAAGATGTCTGACTGTCTCTATCAGTATACAAGAGTCACAATAGTATATACAAGATGTCTGACTGCCTCTATCAGTCACAATATACAAGATGTCTGACTGTCTCTATCAGTCACAATATACAAGATGTCTGACTGTCTCTATCAGTCGCAATATACAAGATGTCTGACTGTCTCTATCAGTCACAATATACAAGATGTCTGACTGTCTCTATCAGTCACAATATACAAGATGTCTGACTGTCTCTATCAGTCACAATATACAAGATGTCTGA
>CM055728.1:13233754-13579591 GCA_029465975.1 Dallia pectoralis | reverse complement strand
AGCGTTCTAATGATGAATCAGCCTTTTTTTAACAAACAAATTGTAGAAATATGTTGACAACAGTTGCTTTCCAGTCTGCCAGATGATAGAGACAAGGACCAAACTCATAGCTGCTGTTTCTCTTCGTTATATATATATTTATTATGTTCTACCATAGCCAGTAATCCCACAGTTGTCTGAGGAGTATTGCAGTATAATTTGGGATGCGACTCCATTATCAGCCTGTCGTCTGATGGTGGAGCTGGTCCTTTATCCCACCAGTAAGCACATATATAGCTATGATATGGGGTGGGGCTGGTCCTTTATCCCACCAGGAAGCACATATATAGCTATGATATGGGGTGGAGCTGGTCCTTTATCCCACCAGGAAGCACACATATATAGCTATGATATGGGGTGGAGCTGGTCCTTTATCCCACCAGGAAGCACACATATAGCTATGATATGGGGTGGAGCTGGTCCTTTATCCCACCAGGAAGCACATATATAGCTATGATATGGGGTGGGGCTGGTCCTTTATCCCACCAGGAAGCACATATAGCTATGATATGGGGTGGAGCTGGTCCTTTGTCGCCTCACCAATGTTATAAGGCTTTGTAATCCCTGGCTAACATTAAATCCTACTGTAATTGCTCCCATCCTAAAGCAGGTGGGTTAGAGTGGAGATATTTTCTGTTCTCCAGGCAGCACACAAGGACAATAGAAGGGGATTTAGTCCCCATGCAGAAGGCTGAATATCTCTGTGCTTCATAATAGAACGGTGCCAGTGCTGCTGACTAGATTGATGCCGTACAATGGATACAGACACAAGCTTTAGGATCACACGTTTGCATTAAAGTGTGTGTGTGTCTGTTTGCCTGCCTGTCTACAGTAGGTCCAGTCTGTTTCTGACTGGCTAAAGCTGCTGTTACAACCAGTCATTGTATGTATCCCAACTGCTCGGTCGTAGGGCAATTACAGAGCAGCAGCATGGTCCAATCAACACGCAGCAGCACGGTCCAATCAACACGCTGCAGCTGGCCAGCAAGCCGCGCAGCATCGTCCGTTTCCCGCGGTTACATTGTCGTTCCAGGCATCCATAATCTGACAACAATCTGTCTGAGCAGAAGATGACTTTACCTGCCCACACATGACAATGGTTTGCTAGAGTCCCACCACAGTGTCATTGGACATAGTATGGAGGAGTTAAGATGTACTAGGAAACAAAGCAACCGGGAGATGTTACCTGAGGGCACCTGTTTTATTTAGAGATAGTCTCTCTGTATAACTCCATAATCCAGGGTGTCTGGGTTTAATGACTTTCTCAAGTCTCATCTTAAATCTTTAGAATTATGTTGGTAGTTCTTCAAAAAGAGACTCATACTGGCAAAATGATGAGCAATATCCAAATGTCCTTTTCACACTGTATTCAGTCGTCATCTGTACATGTGCTTAATTCGAAACAAAACGATTGTCATTGGTTTAATTATTGGAAAAATGTTACATGTTATACTTGTGTATCTAATAAAACTTCTGGTTATTAATATCTGCAACTATAGATTTTCTCTTAGGACAAAATTAGACACCAAACATACACTAGAAGGTTGAGGTAAAGATGCAGAGAGGAAATGCTGTATTAAATCATGAATTAATCATTTAGGCTGATAAGGATTTAGCTATCAGAAATAATTCCAATCATCTTAAACCAGCCCTGTGCCCCACAAAATCTGCTCATGGGACACACCAAAAACTATGTGACCATCAGAAAAAAAATTATGTCAAGAAAATCAGTAAATGCATACATGAAAAATAAATCTATCCAAGTGAAAACAAATCCAGTTGTTTTTGAAGATAGAAACCTCACTAACAATAAAATAAATCAGGCCTGTTAATTATTTTTTGTAATGTTAACTTGGTGCCTAGATTCCACTCATCACTGCAGGACGGCAGGAAGTGGCCACTAGAGGGTCAATCCCTTACACACTAGATAATTTTTACTCCCGCAGCCTTAGAAAACTAAAACCTGCAAATTGACAAACACACAGCTGTATAATACACTGAATAATATATAAAACACAAACTGTGCAAGAAAGTATTAATAAGATTGTAAAATATTAGTTGAATCGTAGTTGTCAATTTGCAGAGCTATTATTTAGTTAATGGAACCACATCACTTTCCAATATATCAATGGTATTAATAATGTTAATGACAAGAGAAATGTGTTGGTTGGTGACACTTGGCAAATGACACTGCCTTTATATCTAGCCTCAATGGTATGTGTTTATTGACAACATATACGAATGCTTGAGGTCGGTTACATTTCAAGGCACAAAAACGGTTTAGATTCTTAAGTTCAGCTTGTTGGGAAGCCCGGGGCCACAGGAAGTCTTATGGATTGAGAAAAATTGGGCATCCCTGCCAAGTAGGTAAGGCCCTTCTACTATATGTAGGTCATTTTCAGCATCAATAAATGTAATACTAAGATCCCCACGTGTAGGGATGGGAATCGAGCATCGTCACACACGCGCTGCGCATTTTGGTTACGCAGAAGCGATCTAAAGTGTGGTTATTTCACTCGAAAAGACGCCAATGCAGTCATTTGGAACAGTTGTAAAAGTTTAATTTCGGCAAAGGGGGGAACTACCTCCAATATGCAGAAGCATTTGGCCACACAGCACGCAATTCGTTTGCAGGACTGTCGTGTGTTTGATTCTCTACTACTCAGCGACCCAACAACAACAAGTGAGTCAAGCAGCTGCGGAGCTAATGAGACGGCATCTGCTATAAATGCCAAAGGTAACCTGTCTATTTAGTTAATGTGAGCGCCATTTCATTGTGTAAACTTTTACTATACGGATAATAATCTCTATCGTCAATCATTTGCCCAAGTTGATAGTTGTGGTCTAAGACTTCTTTCTATATTGTATGTCAGTTGAGTTGAATTTAGTTTCAAGTTGAATATTCCCAAAGGAACAAGCTCTTCCTTGACTGTCTGTGTTTTTTGTTTTCATGGCACTTAAATGGCAGTTTTTTTTTTGGCTGGACCAATGAATGTGAAAAAATCTATAGGTCCCTGGACTTTACTTTGTAGCTCACCTACTTTTAGGTTTGTTCTGAGGTTGCTGCACATAATTTGTGTATACTCTGAGTATGTGCGGTGTTCTTATCAGATATTAAAGCAAGTTAATACAAACAAACAAATTTGTAATTATTTCCTCACCCAATGAGAATCGATAAGAGAATCGATAAGGAATCGGATCGATAAGCAATATCGATAATGGAATCGGAATCGTTAAATTCTTATCAATTCCCTTCCCTACCCACGTGTCACCTTTGAAAAACCAATATTGAAGATATGTTAATTAAATTAAATACTGTAGGCCAGAAAAACATAACAGACTGATATTCCCTGTTTTATACATTTTTCAACACACATATTTCTCTTCCCTGCCTGCCCTTAGAAGTGGATTTATTTCCTGGACAAGCATCCTCCATCCCGGTTACATTTGCAAATGTTCAGGTAATCCCAGGGTCATGACAGACAGCACAAAAGGCTTGGTTGGATATAATGGAAACACAACAAAACATATTGTTTTTTAGGGTGCTAAAATGTTTGGATGGAGGTTAGGGAAATTAACGAGGAGCGAGCAGACACAGCGTGTCGAAATAGATTTTAAATTCAACTGTGTCCCATTAGATTTTTGAAGATCGTCTGGTGGCAGGTACGAATCATTAGTTACACCTTATCATTGTAATTAAGGGTTTTATTTAGCTACCTTGCTCACTTATACATATAATAGGGGCTCTCTAGCTGTGCCTGCGAACCCGTGGCGAGGGTGAGGGATTAAGGGGGTACACAGGAATTTGCCAAAATGGACCGACCCAGTGTCAGTTATCTCCCTTTAAGGTGTTGTGTGGTGGCAGGAATCAGGCGCAGGCAGGATATCTAACGTTTAGGGTTTTAATTGGAAAATAACGAACGGTAAGAACGAACGATAAAACATCACCTCTGTGATTGAAAATAAAGTGCACTTTAACTGGCGTCTCCTGAATAGCACAAACAGATACAAGGCACACTCTCCAACACAGGAGACCTGAGACATAACAATGAAGAACAAGACCAGGAAGCCGGGGAGAGACACTTATACACATACTAATTGATGATTGGAACCTGGTGTGAATGGGTGGACAAGACAAGGAAATGAATCTGGGTTCATAGATGTTGACCGGGTCACACGTGAGCTGTTTCTCAATGTCAAGGATGCTTCCTTGGTAGGACTGTTCCTTCCAAGTCATTTCCTTCAGAGGCTAGGCGAGGCTCCTCTTTAGGATTCGAAGAACACGTAAATGGAACAGGCTAGCAAGTGCACGTCATGCGTCATTACATTAGTAAAAATGTCTGTTTTTTTTCGTGCTGTGGAGGTGGAAAAATAATTACAGACGGATGGGTCTTAAATCAGCCTGTATTTGCTGTAACAACCGCCCGCTATACATTATCCCGCTTATTACATGACTACTTACTAAATAAATAAATAATTTTACACACAAAAACATATTTAAAAACGATTATATTGCCTGAGTGAACTGAACTGCGTCCATAGTTTTTCATGGCAACGCTGTGTTATACTTAGCAGCGGTCTGCTATCAAGAAATAACAGACCGGACCGGAATTCAACCAAGCCATGTAATAATATTTCCCCAACTAAGTTTTTTTTACCCTATTGAGCAAAATTATCCCTTCAGTCTTTCTCTAACTTACATTCTGAAATGTGTGTGCTTTCTGCACAAGTATTTATTACATTCAACACAAATGGCAAAGAAGCGCATAGGATTGTGGGTGATATGAGAGCGCGAAGGCTACACATATGCATCCTTTCGTGTACATGGCATATTTTCCGAACGAAGGACTCATCCTTGGTTGAAATTCCGAGGATCCTCGACATTGGAACAGTCCTTTGACGGATGTTGATGACGTAGCATCCTCGAAATTCTGGCTTCTGAGGATCCTTCCTTGACATTGAGAAACGGCTGTGGTGTTGAGTCAAACCGAGTCACACGGGGTGAAGACATGAGGTATTCAGCCCACTGTGATACACAGAGATAAGTCTGGTACATAGGCTAGAGGAGACATACTGTGATACACATAGACATAGGAAAAGTATGTTCTTTGACATAGTGGTCTGAAGAATCAAAATGCACAAATACTGGGAAATATTAGGTGCTTCCAAAAGCTGTTTATCAGAAATTGTTCCAAATTGTTTGTTAGAATAGAATGGTTTTTAGTAGAACCCTTTCCCTTACAATTTATTTTTTTCATATATAATATTAATATATTTATTAAAGAACCCATTTGAAACCCTGTTTTTTTCTAATGCGTAAAACCATCACACATTTTGTACAGCTATTGTTTTACATTTAACATGATATATTATATTTTATAAGTTACTCAAAGTTACTTAAACTTTTTTAAGATTCAAGATACATGAGATCAACTTGCTGTCACTCAAATCCTCTGCTCTAGACAAGCAAACATTTTTGGACAGACTTTTCCCCTCTGCTCTGTAGCTCTTCAGAAGGACCTATTATATCTGTGGTCCCACAGTGAAAGGGGAGAGCAGCTCTACGGATACCTGGCCACTTACCCCAGAAGCCTCTCATTTACAGGGGCCACGTACCCCAGAAGCCTCTCATTCACAGGGGCCACTTACCCCAGAAGCCTCTCATTCACAGGGCCTCACTCGACATTTCCTTCTCATCTCAAGTGTGAAACCACCAGCGATGTGGTGCTGACCTCCAGTGTCATAGGGACAAGTGCTAAGATCTGATTTATGCCTGTTTCTGACAAAAAGACAGCAGGGATTGAGGAAGAAGATGATCATTTGGATGTACTTCCGTAGCTGAAGGAATTCCATCCGACAACAATCATGTGATATGATCTGCCTCACCAGTGGAGAGGTGCGAGCAAATATTAACAAAAACACAATGGACAAAAATACATTTTATTTATTATTAACAATGTTTATTTGAATGCGGAGATGGAAGTCAAAATTCAACAAAACTGCCTGTATATTTCAAATGACGTTGTATGACACCTACAACAGTATAGGAATCTCAACCGTAGTGAAAAAAATTGAACTGCTCTTCTTTTATATAGCTCCCAATTTGCTTCGACTCTAAATCCGAAATGCACAATTCAACATGTTTTCTTCTCAGCCAGATGCGTAATCAGGTATAAACAATTCCTTTGGCCTGGATTAAGAAAATATATGAGAGAAGAGGGGGGCTGGGGTGGAACGAGAAGAGAAGCGTCTGAATAGATAACCATTAAATATGATTCCTGCGATAAGAAGCCATCATTTGTCTTTTAGAGATAACTGCAGGGGCTGCCTGTAGTTCAACCATGGCAATTTGCTGTTTGTTTTTTCTTTCCCCTTTTTCGAACTGTTATCTCATCTTTAGAAAGGGGGCTCATCTTAGTTAATTTTCTTCTCTTATTCTTTTGTATCATACATAGAAGGTGAGATCACAAGCTTGCAGAAGATAGAAAATGGGCCTATTTTATACCACAGACAAAATACACATATTTTAAAATGTATTTCATGGTAATTATGTCAAGTTTCATGGCCACAGCACAGTTCAGAGGCGCAGCGTGGGTGCTGTAATTTGTATAGAAATTGTAATCATTTGTTCATTTCAAGGTAGAAATGGCATTTTTTACATTTAAATTGTATCCTGTTTGATAGGCTATTATTGAGAAAATTTTTCTCTGTGTATTCAAGTTCATGACCATGCTGTATGCGAGATAGGAGCTCGGTTCGTTTTTAAAAAGGTGTAGGTTGTATTCTTTTGACTAAATAGGTGGTCTGGTTTCTCATTTATTCATGTATTTCACATATTTTGGAAAAATATTAATTAGTTAAAAAAAGATATAGGAGGAGACTTCTGCTTTTTTATTTTTTTTTATTTAATAATAGTTTTAGTTAAAATCCCAAAGGTGTTCATTCTCTGCCAGCTTGTTGTTCCTGGGTCGCTCTGAAATGGAAGGTATTACAGATTGGGCAAAAAGATTTTTTATCAATGAGACTGATTGAGTGCACTGGGTTAGGGTTAGTAGAGACCTCCATTTTCCTCCCAGATTAATACAGAGGATGATGCTGGTGTGTGGGGCTTAGACAGTGGTGCTCTAGAAGGAGGCACAGAAGGTGAGAGGGTATGATACATTATACCAGTGGTTGGTACTGAGGACTTATCATACATTCTAGGGATTGGTGATGTTGGCCTAGCAGATGAAATAAGGTCGGATTTTAGAGAAACTTCAAATTAAAGAATGGGGGTAGTTTTGTTGCCCTGTTGTAGTCAGCAATAATCTAATCTGTCTCTGAAATAAAGGGCGGCCGGGAATGACAGTGGTTTGTTAAAAAGAATACATTCTTCCCCCGAACGATTACTCACAGCTTAAGTGCACTACTTACCATTCCAGGCTATTAGCCAATCATGGAGATCTGTCTCCGTAAGGTGATTGTGGAAATGTAGGAATCCAGTGGAATCCCCTCAGTGTCCACCAGACAGCTGCGGCTCAGGTATATAATGTATCCTGGAATAATTATGAGGCCAATGGCCTATCGTATTCAATTTAAAATCCTCCTGCTCACTTTTAAATCTCTACATAGTTTAGCTCCCCCCTATCTTAGCAACCTGATCCATCCCTACAAACCGGCACGCTCACTAAGATCCTCTGACTCTAGCCTTCTTGTAGTCCCTAAGCACCGGCTAGCTTCCATGGGGGCTAGATCGTTCAGTGTTGTTGCACCAACACTGTGGAACTCTCTCCCTCAATCACTCCGCTACGTCTGTACTCTATCTGAATTCAAATCCTTACTCAAAACCCACTTATTCTCTAAGTGTTATTTGTAAGCTTGTATTTAACTGTTGTTGTCCTTCTGTGTATTTTTGGTGGTAATGTTTGTTATTACTGCTTACTGTTGTATGTCCTGAATTGTAAAGCGTCCTTGAGCCCTGGAAAGGCGCTATATAAATAAAACGTATTATTATTATCATTATGAGATTTAGTGCCATGTTAGGCTTTGTAAGTGCTTTCATTGGGATTTTTTCAAGCGTTTGACACAGCAGACATCAGAACGACCCAATTCCCCAGGGGGCTAGTGAGTAGGGCGGTGAGGAAAGGAATGAAGGAATAGGGAAGGAGAGGAAAGGAGTGTAAAGGCCAGGATGGGAGAGCTACACTGGAAACTTCTTCAAACACATTCTGCCCATTCCATACTTACTAAACCAAAAGAGTAATTGCTGAGAAGGTCAGGAGCTTAGGTCCTTAATATGAAAGGCATCGATATTACTTTTTACTCTCTAACAACGTCTATTAAATTATAGAAAGCATCTTTGACACTATACATTACATATGTTGCCTACCATTTTACTTATGTACACACGGTGACATGGGAAAGTCTTGAGACCCTTTTAGTTTAAATGTATTTGTCATACAGACAAAATGTGTAGTTGATTTATTTTTTGCCATCAATCCACTCACAATGTCCCACGATGACAAAGTAGATACACATTTTACATATATACCCATTCATTTATTTAGTAATTAAATACCAGTTGTCCATAAGCAATGGCCCCTCTAAGCAAATATCTCACCTTGTAGAAAATGCTGCCCAACTTTCAGCATGTCATTACAGGGAGCTGTATACAATTGAATTTACATTTTTTTAGACAGCACACATTAGGCTAGTGTGGTTATTAAAGATGAAGCAGTCAGCTGGTATTCTGTCTATAATGGAGTGCCCAGCTCTGACACCTGATCTTGACCCTATTTAGCTGTTGCCGGAGCATCTTGATGTATGGTAGGTAAGAAGTGCCTTCCAACTGCCAATCAAACTTGTGCCCGCTAACTAGATTTTTCACTCAATGTCCTTATATGAAACATATTTCATGTAATTTACAGTGGCATAATTCTGAAACAATGTAATTGGCATCAATGGAATGTGTGCCAGTCAGTCTGCTTTGTTTTTCTACCGTTCAGCCAGTCAGATATATGCATCATTTGAGACCATTGAGGCTCCTGGTAAGTTGGAATGTTTGCGAATATTAACAAGTACGTTTATTTATATAAAACAATTCCTGCATTAAAGTAATTCAATGTGCTTTACAAATAAAGAAAATATACATTTTATAATCATCCTCAAAATAGTTGTCAGATATGTTAAATTATTAAAGCCTTGCATTAAAAAATAATTTATGGATTTGTATTGAGAGGGAATTCAGGTTTGTGGTGAAAATTTATTCACATAGAATCCTTATAGAACTGTGGAAATGTGGGTACCTTCTGTGCCACAAAATATATAGCTAGATTGGTTATTTAGGACATTTTATTTGAATTTAAAAAATGTATAATGATACATCCGATTTCTTTTATAGTTGTTGAAAATAGGTGATCATTGAGAAGAAAGAAAAAATATTCTTTGGTGTCAGCAGTATCCAGGTGGAATCTACCTAGCTTAGCAAGTTATTGGCCAAAAACTGGTTAGAAGTGAGTTAAACCACCTCATTGTCCTCAATAATCGCGTAGTTAGTGGGGCAATGGTAATTTATCAGTAGAGCCCTTTTTAAGTTGTTCGTACTTAGAAATAGTTAGTACAGTAATGTTTTGTGATTCACCAGCTTTGCCTCGAGAGGGGAAGGCATCGTCTGAGATCATCAACTGCAGAGACATCCTGATCACAAGTTGCTCTAGCGACTCTCTCACACAATATGGGTGCCCTGCAACGCAGACTAAGGTCATCAGATGAGCAGGCCCTCAGATAGCAGTAACCTTAATGACTTACAGGTTAAATAAGAAAAGGCATCTGATTGGTTTAGTGCAGAGCTTCAGAGTAAAATATGCTGCCATCTTCAGCTCAACCAAATCCTTTGGGAGAGGAGACAGGGCTTCTGATTATGAAGAAATTGAATATAAATTGAACATGATGAAATTGACTGGAAAATAAATAATGGTTAGCAATAAGCTACTGGTGAATTGAGGCTTTTCTTATTGCTGATTGTGACAGCTGTTTTTCTATTGGCCATGCTAGATTACCCTGTTCTCTTTCAGACCCTAGTGACGTCCTTTGATATGACTGTTATGGATATTGAGAGCGTTAGACTACCATAGGTTGGTGGGTGTTTGTTGCTTTGTGTCGTTGTTGTTGCTAGGTACTACTTAACTCTGGTAATGTTGTTGCTCTAGGAGTGCCTTCCCAGAGTGTTGTTAAGGCCAGTTGGATTTATTTAGGATGTCATATAAAAGCAGCGCATCTCTTAAATGAAACCATCATGAAGTGATATCAGGCTATTAAGTGATACTATGTTTCTGTTATTCAGAAAGCCTAAATTGATAATCCCTGTAGTTTCTGTAGCTGTCCATAAAATGTGGATTTGAGATCTTGATAAAAGTGTGTGTTTCCACTTGATACACTGTCCGGTGTGTTTACGTGTGTCCGTAAGAAACATTAATTTGTCCTGATAATATGTTCAAGGGTCAGAATATCTCATTCCATGCCAAATTTGGCCAATCTTCATGAGCAACAAATATTTTTATAAAAACCATTGGGTATGAGTAAATACATATATTTATTTATACCATAAATTACAGCATTTTCATGAATTAGAATTATCAAGACAAAATGTAAAAACCCATTAAAAAAACAAGGATATGATTCCGGAAGTAGGATCTATAACATACTGTATGTCATACGTTATAGTGTTGCTCTGACTGACATTATTTATTGTGGAAAGTTTTTGTTTTTTTGACCAAGAAAATGAGACAATATCCATATTTTCTAATCGATAACATAACTGGTAAATTGAAGGGTATTGTTTATTTTCACTAGTCATATTTTTTGAGTAAAATTACAATCTGTATTTTTTTACATCAATACAGCATAGTAAAAAAGAGAAAATGAAACCAACAAATATTCAGGAATGTAACACAAATATACACATTAAGACTGAAGAGGTGCAGCATTCACAAAAAGCATCAACGAAATTCAAATTCAAACAATCTGATCATAATAATGAAGTTTTTGTATACATAAAATACATATGTGTATATATATATATATCTATATAAATAAAAAACAACCCAATTGTATTGTATAAAATGTATGATTTCTTTTTTTTACCAAACCGCAATACAGCTGGTTGAGTCCAATAGGATCAGATTGATATGTTTTCATTACCTTATTTACTATATGTGTGGGGCGAGTTGATCAGACTGAGTACTACACCTTTTAAGAGCTTAGAGTCAATTCCTGGGATGCAAACAAGTAACATACGCGTTATGAAAACAGATTGTATTGCAAAAATATCCATCAAAATCTGGGAATGGTTCTAAATGAAGTAAAGTGAACAAATGATCTCTGCCCATTATTTAGGTGTTTTTGTCAAGTGTTTGATCTGAAATTGTATTCTGTTGTTCAGGTAACCTGCAAGTTCGGAATGTTGTCTTATTGTCTTATTATCAAAATATATTGGTCATTTTTTGGTCAAGAGTATAATATTTAAAAAAAACACTAACCATGAAAACGCTTCCAAACACCCTTAAAACGGTCGATAGTTGAGTGACCTTGGCGAAACAATTTCACTCAAGACAATCCTCTGGTCCCTGTGGCCAAATAGCCTCAATTATCAATTGGGTCCAGCTTGGCGTTCCACAGTCTAGCCTCCTTCAGGACTTTTGGAAGATTAGAGACGGAGGGTCAAGTTCATGACATAGATGAATATTGCCAAGCTGCTGTCAGAATTTCTCAACCTACTTCCTGTCTTTCTTTCTCCAAATCCCTTCGGTCTGTTTTATAAGCCAGCAAATGGAAATGAATTAATCTACAAAATAAAAAGAGCCTAAACAACATTGTAAGAGGAATGATAGTTTTGAACAGCAATACAAACATCCAGAATAATAATGACAACTGACAATAATTATAACACTGGTAGCTTTAAGTAGCAGATGGTACAGTTTCCATATGGGCCCATTAACCCCTTAACTCTCCATATTTGGGTTGAGAATGAGACAAGGGATTGTGAGATACTGTGGAATGGTGGGAAGAAACAGGAAGTGATGCAGTAGTACAACAGATCCAAGCTCCTCCACGTAAAATGGCTGATTCGAACTCAGGCCAATGTTCTCTTCAGTGTTTGTGTCTTCTGTCTTGTCTCTCACTCCTACACCAAAAACCTACAGGAACATGTCTGCGCACACACCATTGGCTCTCCAGTTTAAAATGGAGTCGGTTGTGTGAGAGACCGGGGTGTGAGATGCACTGGTCAAGGAGCTGGTGTTGGGGAGATGGGGGTCTGGTCTAGTAGGCTTGTCCGGTCTCCACCTGCAGCAGCCCCAGGACGGCTGAGTGGTCTCCTAGCTTCATCCTTCGCTGGGTGGAGAGGCTCACGTTCTTTGCTAGGTAGTCCACAGCATCTGGGAAATAATGCACGGATCATTAATTTTCCGCAGATATGCTCGGTATATTCATTCAATAAATTCAGCAACAATCAACGACCTTCGACGTTCAAAAATTGGAATGTATTTAGAAGCATCTTGAAGCAGCCGCCTCACCGCTTCCACCATAGTTTCTTTGACACCTGTGCTACCTGTGTTTGAACGTCCCAGCGGGTGTGTTACAGAGATAACATTTGTCTGAGTGTGTGACCAATAAAAACCCATCCTGTCCAATACGACCAGAGTGTGACTGACTAAAAACAACAGCCCTCGGGGTGGTCGGCCAGTGGGACAAACAGGCAGGGCTGGTGACTGGGCGGATCTCCACCGGTATATCAAGAGCACGTGTGTGTGCTCTCACCTGCGGGCAGACACAGGGTTATGGAGTCAAACCCCAACTACATACCTTCCCCCATGATAAAACCAAGGCCCCACTAGTTTCTCACACTGTTTCAATTTCCACACACAAGCTGAAGCGTTTAGAAATGGGTGATTGGCTGGAGGTGTAGCCAATGAACCGGAGGGTCATGTGGGTAAAAGAGGATAGGCTGGAAACTAGGAAACGACACCGTAGTAACACTAAGGACCGCCCACTGGACCCTGCCTTCCTAGGGAACAACATTACAGAACGTTATGGAAAAATAACGATTGTGTGGACATCCTGATTAGATTTGTCTTCCTGTCTTTCCTTAAGGGCTTTGCTGCGTTGACGCCTGTGTCTCGGACGTTATATGATGTGCACGCCTCAAATGGCTCGTTTGAAATTGTGTCCAATTCTAATGACTGATATTAGGTGGGAATGTGTCACAGCCTATCAAAGACTTTAACCGAAGGCCAGCTTATACAGCCTCACACATAGAAGCCACAGCCAGCCTGCAGAAGATGGATATTAGCATGTCGGCATTAGAGCTTATTGGCACGACTTGCCTTCTATTTATAAGCATGTCTGGCCTGTCGCTCTTTTTGACACCCCTCCTCAGTGCAGGTGATTTGAACACCTTCTTTTGTAGAACGAGGAGGATGTGGATGGAGTGTGACAGGAGAGAGGCGCAGAGTGTGTGTGTGTGTGTGTGTGTGTGTGCAAGCACATTTCATGCGCGTATATGTTTATGTGTGTCTTTAGGTACTATAGGCTGTGCCAGACTGCTGTCAGGGGTGTTGACGGTAAGCAGCACGCGTGTTGTTAGCCTGTCAGGTAGCGTGTTAGCGTGATGAAGAAAGGAAGCTGTCAGACGGATGAGGTCTGACGGTAGGAGAGGCACACCTGTGGGCGGGGAGGATGTCCGCCGACCTGTCAGTCACCATGACAACTGGGGAGGGAGGTGGCTGTGTGGCACTGGGAGACATTTAACTCCACATTCTCCAGGGAAGCTATTTTCTCCTGTCAGCCAGGCGATATGTCTTAAATAAATCCTCATCTCAAACCCCACCCCCACAACACACACATATACACACACATACACTGTCGCTCGCCTAGACATACCCACGGAAGCATAAACAAGTGCACACACGTTGCAATTTGAATGGAAGTTGTGGCGTTTCTTATAAAAAACATGAAGCCTGCTACTCACTCTGTCCATATTGGCTGTACTGGTATCCGGCGGCAACGGGGTCTACACTGTAACTGGTGGTGCTGTAGGTGGGTGGGCAGTAGGACTGGGTAGAAGCCATACTGTCCACCGTCTTGATGGACTGGTCCGATGAGCGCTGGCTGCAGCTGGCGGAGATGGAGTTGGATGAATCCAGGCTGCCGTGGAGTGGCGAGATGGAGAAGTCATGCTGGGACTGAGACGGCACTCCACTGGGGTTACTCAGGATGCTCATGACCTGGGGGAGGGTGGAGGAGAGGGTGGAGGAGAGGGTGGAGGAGAGGGTGGGGGAGAGGAGGGTGGGGGAGAGGAGGGTGGGGGAGAGGAGGGTGGAGGAGAGGAGGGGGGAGGAGAGGGAAGGAGGAGAGGGTGGAGGAAAGGGTGGAGGAGAGGAGGGTGGAGGAGATGGTGGGGGAGAGGAGGGTGGAGGAGAGGGAAGGAGGAGAGGGTGGAGGAAAGGGTGGAGGAGAGGAGGGTGGAGGAGATGGTGGGGGAGAGGAGGGTGGAGGAGAGGGAAGGAGGAGAGGGTGGAGGAAAGGGTGGAGGAGAGGAGGGTGGAGGAGAGGGAAGGAGGAGAGGAGGGTGGAGGAGAGGGAAGGAGGATGGTGAATACAGGTTAGAGTGCTGCAGATGAATGTATTATTGGAATTAGGATCAATAAAACAAGCGCACCCATATAGTAAGTTGGACATCAATAATACACATAATAGTGGGATTCTCTTGTCAACAAGCGCCCCTATTTGCACAACAACTTAACGCATGTGGCAGGGCCTTCAAGCCATCACTGATTATCGACCCAAGCACCCATCCCCCTCAGCCTCTGATGTCTCCATTACCAACGAGCTGAACACCTTCTATGCTCGCTTCAGCAGAGTCAACGCAAGCAAGCCGGCTGGTCCTGACGGTGTCCCCAGGCGTGTGCTCAGACCATGTGCTGGGCAGTTGGACGGGGTCTTCACGGACATTTTCAACCTGTCACTGTCCCCAGCGGTTGTCCCCACGTGTTTCAAAACCACAACCATTGCCGAAGAAGTCGACTGCGTCATGCCTAAATGACTTTTATTGGCTCACTGTAAGTCCCGCCTCTCTCCACCTCAGACGCTAACAGGTCTACTGAGGACGCCTCCACCTCCACTACTGTCCACTCTGCCCTGACCCACCTGGACAAATCCAACCTAAGCTGTTTGCCCCCATGACATCAGGCAAGCGTTACAGATCTCTACTCACACGCACCAGCAGGCTCTGGAACAGTTTCTTCCCTACTGCTTTATGTGGTTCTCCTCTTGCTACCTCTTGCCTACACACTGGTAGCCTATTTATTATATTTGCCTTTTGCACAATGCTTATCGTTTGTACTATCCGTTTTCCACTTGCACAGATGTATCCCCTAATCTATAGTATCTCCTAATCTTTAGTATCTCAGGCACGTCTCCCCAAGAGGAGCTGTTACCCAGAGCTCATTAATGATTCACAGAGTTTAATATCCTAATTAACCATGTGCTGATGATGACGTGCCAAATCAATGTGTGTGTCCACTCTGATGATGACGTGCCAAATCAATGTGTGTGTCCACTCTGATGATGGCGGGCCAAATCAATGTGTGTGTCCACTCTGATGATGGCGGGCCAAATCAATGTGTGTGTCCACTCTGATGATGACGTGCCAAATCAATGTGTGTGTCCACTCTGATGATGGCGGGCCAAATCAATGTGTATGTCCACTCTGATGATGACGTGCCAAATCAATGTGTGTGTCCACTCTGATGATCAGGTGCCAAATCAATGTTAACCATAAGGTGAATAGCATGTATGCTTATTTTAACCTATTAACAGTTCCTTAAATTAGCTCCACCTGATCTGGCATGGGTCACTGATGTGAAGACTCCATGTGAAGTACAGTAACACATGAACACAGTAGCAATGCATTTGTTACATAGATACATGCATACATAAATACACAAGCACACACACACATACCAACACACACACACACACACACACACACACACACATGCACACACCCACACACACACACATACACACACACACACACACACACACACAGACACACACACACACACAGACACACACACACACAAACACACAGACACACACACACACACACACACACACACACACACACTACTCTGTGCCTCATCTAGCTATAACATAAGGTTCCTGTTGTATCTCGCTATGCTCTGGCACACTCTGCTTCCCCTGTGTGCTCACCGCTAAACCAATTAGCCAATTATGGAGTGGTTCACACAATCAGGTCCACATGCAGAAGGAGCCCCGGTGAGGAGCGGGCCATTTTAAATCGGGTCCACATGTAGCCGAGGTCCCAGCAGTGACCAGGGCCATTTTAAATTAAGGTCACAGGAGGTCCCTGATGGACAATGAGGTGATCAGTTATGTTAGTATGTTTATTCTGATGTGTTGTTAACCCCTGCTCTTCACCGAGCACAGACAGGGACTCACACATGTGTGAGTTCCTATGTGCACTGCAAACAAGTGCTTAGGGTGTACGATGCACAAATTATTCACAACAGAATGCAGGGGACAAGCATGCACTGATGAGCCAAAACATTATGCCTAATATGCTGGCACCAAGACATTATGTCTAATATGAAGGTTTCCTGTGGTATCTGATACCAAGACATTATGTCTAATATGAAGGTATCCTGTGGTATCTGGCACCAAGACATTATGTCTAATATGAAGGTGGTCTGTGGTATCTGACACCAAGACATCATCTCTAATATGAAGGTGTCCTGTGGTATCTGATACCAAGACATTATGTCGAATATGAAGGTGGCCTGTGGTATCTGGCACCAAGACATTATGTCTAATATGAAGGTGGCCTGTGGTATCTGATACCAAGACATTATGTCTAATATGAAGATGTCCTGTGGTATCTGACACCAAGACATTATGTCTAATATGAAGGTTTCCTGTGGTATCTGGCACCAAGACATTATGTCTAATATGAAGGTGACCTGTGGTATCTGACACCTAGACATTATGTCTAATATGAAGGTGTCCTGTGGTATCTGGCACCAAGACATTATGTCTAATATGAAGGTGTCCTGTGGTATCTGACACCAAGACATTGTGTCTAATATGAAGGTGTCCTGTGGCATCTGACACCAAGACATTATGTCTAATATGAAGGTGTCCTGTGGTATCTGATACCAAGACATTATGTCTAATATGAAGGTGACCTGTGGTATCTGACACCTAGACATTGTCTAATATGAAGGTGTCCTGTGGTATCTGGCACCAAGACATTATGTCTAATATGAAGGTGTCCTGTGGTATCTGACACCAAGACATTGTGTCTAATATGAAGGTGTCCTGTGGCATCTGACACCAAGACATTATGTCTAATATGAAGGTGTCCTGTGGTATCTGATACCAAGACATTATGTCTTATATGAAGGTGTCCTGTGGTATCTGATACCAATACATTATGTCTAATATGAAGGTGTCCTGTGGTATCTGGCACCAAGACATTATTTCTAATATGAAGGTGTCCTGTGGTATCTGATACCAAGACATTATCTCTAATATGAAGGTGTCCTGTGGTATCTGGCACCAAGACATTATGTCTAATATGAAGGTGTCCTGTGGTATCTGACATTAAGACATTATGTCTAATATGAAGGTGTCCTGTGGTATCTGACACCTAGACATTATGTCTTATATGAAGGTGTCCTGTGGTATCTGATACCAAGACATTATGTCTAATATGAAGGTGTCCTGTGGTATCTGACATTAAGACATTTTGTCTAATATGAAGGTGTCCTGTGGTATCTGACACCTAGACATTATGTCTAATATGAAGGTGTCCTGTGGTATCTGATACCAAGACATTATTTCTAATATGAAGGTGTCCTGTGGTATCTGACATTAAGACATTATGTCTAATATGAAGGTGTCCTGTGGTATCTGATACCAAGACATTATTTCTAATATGAAGGTGTCCTGTGGTATCTGACACCAAGACATTATGTCTAATATGAAGGTGTCCTGTGGTATCTGATACCAAGACATTATTTCTAATATGAAGGTGTCCTGTGGTATCTGACACCTAGACATTATGTCTAATATGAAGGTGTCCTGTGGTATCTGATACCAAGACATTATTTCTAATATGAAGGTGTCCTGTGGTATCTGACACCAAGACATTATGTCTAATATGAAGGTGTCCTGTGGTATCTGATACCAATACATTATGTCTAATATGAAGGTGTCCTGTGGTATCTGATACCAATACATTATGTCTAATATGAAGGTGTCCTGTGGTATCTGGCATTAAGACATTAGTGTAGCTGTCCTTTGGTATCCACTGTATACACTGCAAATAGAGTGCAATTCATCAAATACTGTCTTCCTTCACCGCATAGAGTGTAAAAGGTACACTAAAATAATAGGACGCCTGTCTGTATGGGGACGAGTAATACCCAGTGCATTCCGTGGTACCCAGGGGATCTGGCCAAGCCACTGGAGGGCTGAAAGTAAAACATAACAGGGTTTTACTGCAGCCTCCACTCTTCTTTAATCTGCCCCTGACATTAAACACAGCACTATCAGCTATCAGCGCTGAGCTAAATATGTTTCCAATTAGAATTCACCCTGCATTCCCCACACTCTTCCTCAACTGTCATGGCTCTCCATTTAAAAAAGAGCCAATTATTTTAATGGTATCATACTGAATTTAAAGAAAGATACTTTTTTATCTCATAGTTTTTAGTCTTTCTAGAGAGCGGAAAGTCATTAATGAGGAAGGATGAAATTGTGAAAGGGGAAATAGACAATTTCCAAGAGGACATGTTGTAACGAAACTGTTAGAAATATTTGAGTAAAGTACTTGTAATCCCCGATCGTCATCCAAGCCAAGCCACCATATTCTCTTTAATTTGGGTTAATATCCCCCCACGTCCCGTTGAGGGCATTTAATGTGTGTCTGAGGAGCGTTTACGAGGCTTGGGTCTCACCAGGAAGGCGCTTTAGAGCCTGTTAGAGGGGTAAAGAAAACCCAGGAGGTGTGAAAGCCCCTGTGTGGGGGGGCGAAGGGGACGAGGTAAAGGGGCCTGACACCCCTATTCAGGGTAACGGGTAAGCGTTCTGTCGCAATGGCGAGCCCATTGTTGTCTTCAAAGCCCAAATTATTCAAATCTTCATATTTAGCATAACCTTATTGACATCAATTAAATCAGCAAATCGTAGGGAATATTTGGATAGCAAAGCGAGAGGTAGAGTGAAGGCCTTTATATAAGACTCAGGGAGAGATTTGGAGGGATAATGTTGGCTTAGTTTTCTCCAGCTTCTTCAAGTACTGATGATGTATTCTAAGGCTGCAACGGCATAAAGGTTAGATAATTGAAGTCCAGGTTAGTGTTAGGGCCTGAGAGATGGACAGTAATGAGTGACAGAGAAAGAATGAAGGAGAGAATGAAAAAGATAATTGTTGGTTTGGTGGAGTGGAATTACAGTGACCTCAGCCATGGCCTTGCAGTAATAATCTATTATATTCTGCCCCTCTAGTACCACCATCACGGAGTCAGTAATAATCTATTATATTCTGCCCCTCTAGTACCACCATCACTGAGTCAGTAATAATCTATTATATTCTGCCCCTCTAGTACCACCATCACTGAGTCAGTAATAATCTATTGTATTCTGCCCCTATAGTACCACCATCACTGAGTCAAAATCAATATTCTTTCCGCATGTTGGAGTGTAACCTCTTAGTATCTGATATGACTGATGTGAGGAAGCTGGGAACGTTTGCCAATCAACCAGGCTAACAAACAATATCCCCAGGCTCTCAAACTCAAACTCCTAGACCACAACAAGGGTATGGAGATGGGGGAAGGGGGGTTGAAGAAAATGGGATGGGGGACAAAGCTACTCTCAAGTTGTGCAAACTGGTCGAAAATACACATGCAACTTTTCCTCTTTTTGTAACAATGTGTTCGCCAGCACTATCAACCCTCAACATATCTCTCTCCCTTACTCCCGTCCCGCTCTTCCCCCTCCTCTCGCTCTTCCCCCTCCTCTCGCTCTTCCCCCTCCTCTCGCTCTTCCCCCTCCACCTGCTATTCCCCCTCCTCTCGCACTTCCCCTTCCTCTCGCTCTCCCCCTCCTCTCAATCTTCCCCCTCCTCTCGCTCTTCCCCCTCCACCTGCTCTTCCCCCTCCTCTCGCTCTTCCCCCTCCTCCCGCTCTTCCCCCTCCTCCCACTCTTCCCCCTCCTCTCGCTCTTCCCCTTCCTCCCGCTCTTCCCCTTCCTCCCACTCTTCCCCCTCCTCCCGCTTTTCCCCCTGCTCACACTCTTCCCCCTGCTCACACTCTTCCCCCTGCTCACACTCTTCCCCTCTCTTCCCCCTCCTCACGCTCTTCCCCCTCCTCACGCTCTTCCCCTTCCTTCCACTCTTCCCCTTCCTCCCACTCTTCCCCCTCCTCCCGCTCTTCCCCCTGCTCACACTCTTCCCCCTCCTCACGCTCTTCCCCCTCCTCACGCTCTTCCCCCTCCTCACGCTCTTCCCCCTCCTCCCGCTCTTCCCCCTCCTCACGCTCTTCCCCCTCTTCCCCCTGCTCCCGCTCTTCCCCCTACACCCGCCCTTCCCGCTCTTCCCACTCTTCCCGCTCTTCCCCCTCCTCCCTCTCTATCCCCTACTTTCCCTTTCGCCTCCCTCTCATTTTGGGAAACATTCCCTTCAGTAGCTTGGTTTTCATTTGTCGTTTGTCTGTGCGTCTGTGAGTTCTGGAAGGGGAGATAATGTAAGCCAGCACCTAGTTTAAAGGACACTGCCTCGGGGTAATTCATGACTACTATGTCTCTCTCTACTACACACACACACACACGCACGCACTCACACACACTCAGGCACACTCAGGCGCACACACAATATAGGCTAGATTACTTCATAAATAATAATGAAAATTAATTCTCTCAACTTCTGAGCCTGCTAGCCTCGGGTAATGTAAACGGAGAAGTGTAAATGGATACAATGTGCATCCTTTCAGATAAATAGTCAAATTGCAACATAAAAAGGACGCCTTTCATACAATCATAATTTCCTGAACTGTTAAATTATATTTGTTGTCTCTGTATGACTGTTCGACTAGGAGCTTGCTCTTTGTTGGGTTTTCGGCACCAAGACAGACTGTTTTTATTCCTCAGCTGGAGCCAATTGTAAATGTTACGGAGGCGGAGCTAGAACCCATGTAATGGACCTCTGTTTCTAATGGACCCCAAAATACAGCAGTAGTCTGACAAGACTGGAACTGATGCACACTATTTGCATTCTAATGACATGTGCTTTTTAATCTGGAATAAACACGACGCTGGTTTGTGTATGCCGTGATGTCAAGCTACGCCTTCTGAACTTCTACGAAGAAGGTGTAAAAAGGGCAGTTGCGGTACACATTTCAAGGTTGGCTGATAACGATTAATCAATCACTACCTCTTCCTACCCTGTTCGTAATCCTCTGGCCTTGACACAAGTTTGTTGCCTGCACTGCAACACTGTACATATTTGTTGTTGTCCTTGTCAAAAAGGAAGTGGGACAGACCACTCAACCCAAGGCCTCGGTTGGTCATTCACAGCCGGAGTTACATAGAGTGAACTACAGTATGCTGTTGTATTACATAGAGTGAGCTACAGTATTCTGTTGTATTACATAGACTGAGCTACAGTATGCTGTTGTATTACATAGAGTGAGCTACAGTATACTGGTGTATTACATAGAGTGAGCTACAGTATGCTGGTGTATTACATAGAGTGAGCTACAGTATTCTGGTGTATTACATAGAGTGAGCTACAGTATGCTGGTATATTACATCGAGTGAGCTACAGTATGCTGTTGTATTACATGGAGTGAGCTACAGTATGCTGTTGTATTACATAGAGTGAGCTACAGTATGCTGTTGTATTACATAGAGTGAGCTACAGTATACTGGTATATTACATAGAGTGAGCTACAGTATTCGGTTGTATTACATAGAGTGAGCTACAGTATGCTGTTGTATTACATAGAGTGAGCTACAGTATGCTGTTGTATTACATAGAGTGAGCTACAGTATGCTGTTGTATTACATAGAGTGAGCTACAGTATACTGGTATATTACATAGAGTGAGCTACAGTATTCGGTTGTATTACATAGAGTGAGCTACAGTATTCTG
This sequence comes from Dallia pectoralis, assembly GCA_029465975.1. NCBI lineage: Eukaryota > Metazoa > Chordata > Actinopteri > Esociformes > Umbridae > Dallia > Dallia pectoralis. The sequence goes on along the minus strand of CM055728.1, from coordinate 13,557,339 downwards.
GTGTATTACATAGAGTGAGCTACTGTATTCTGGTATATGACATAGAGTGATCTACAGAATTCTGGTATATTACATAGAGTGAGCTATAGTATACTGGTGTATTACATAGAGTGAGCTACAGTATGCTGGTGTATTACATAGAGTGAGCTACAGTATTCTGGTGTATTACATAGCCAGTAAATCTCCAAGCACAATACCAATTTCTGGAGGTTTCTACATTTAGAGTCCAGGAATTTCAATCTAGGGGGATATTATAACGGTTGCAAGTTGAACTGAGTTGGAGAACTCCCAATGCCACCAGGTTATCTCAAATGCGCAGAATGGCATCTCTGTCTCTAACCCGGATAACAGCTTATGGAGGTTTAATATCTTTGTGGAACGCTTCTTGTGTGGGTTGTATCTTCTGAATCTAGATAATGTTTGTAGTAGGTTGAGACCTACAAATGTTTCGACTTTATCTGTACGGCCATGAGAAGGTATCTCCCATTATCAATAGATGACACGGAGGTCTTTGTTGTAGGCTTTTCCATGTGGGTTGAAATCTCATTAACGTAACATAAGTGTAAGAGTACGTCGCCCATATGGAAATGAAAATGAACCCAGCAAGTGGTGCAACTGTCTTTCACAGATGACGCAGAAATGAAACAAGCTAATTGAGAAGCGTGGCGGTATTAAATCTAGAATATGTGATGCAATCAACAGTAATTACGAGATCAGCTCATGCTATTCTACGGCAACCAGATGGGTTCATTGTCAAAGACAATAATCCTGAAGATTCCAACACCCCCATCGTTGAAATAATGATTTTATGAAGCATGCAGACAAATCAGCCCCAAACGTTAAGCAACGCTGTTAAAAGAAAATACAATTCCAGCATATCTTATGCAATAGCAAGTTAAAACAGAGATAATGGTGACCTTACATAGTTATATTCAAATGTAATTAATTTATCAAATTTTCTATTTTTTTTTTTTTAATTAAATCAGTCAGTAGCACCAGGTGAAAGTATGTGTCTTTTCAGATAAACAACTGGGATATTTTCTGATAAAAGTTGAACATTAGTTGAACATTTTCTCTAAGACGATACCCATGGAAGATTTTGTGAAATAATTACATGCAAAAATACAATACATATTCCAATTCAGTCACAAGTTAATTAACACCTGTACCCTATCACCAATCACCTGTACCCTATTCCCAACCACCTGTACCCTATCACCAATCACCTGTACCCTATCACCAATGACATGTACCCTATCACCAATCACCTGTACCCTATCACCAATCACCTGTACCCTATCACCAATCACCTGTACCCTATCACCAATCACCTGTACCCTATCACCAATCACCTGTACCCTATCACCAATCAATCACCTGTATCCTATCACCAATCACCTGTTCCCTATCACCAATCACCTGTACCCTATTCCCAACCACCTGTACCCTATCACCAATCACCTGTACCCTATCACCAATGACATGTACCCTATCACCAATCACCTGTACCCTATCACCAATCACCTGTACCCTATCACCAATCACCTGTACCCTATCACCAATCACCTGTACCCTATCACCAATCACCTGTACCCTATCACCAATCAATCACCTGTATCCTATCACCAATCACCTGTTCCCTATCACCAATCACCTGTACCCTATCACCAATCACCTGTACCCTATCACCAATCACCTGTACCCTATCACCAATCACCTGTACCCTATCACCAATCACCTGTACCCTATCACCAATCACCTGTACCCTATCACCAATCACCTGTACCCTATCACAAATCACCCGTACCCTATCACCAATCACCTGTACCCTATCACCAATCAATCACCTGTATCCTATCACCAATCACCTGTACCCTATCACCAATCACCTGTACCCTATCACCAATCACCTGTACCCTATCACCAATCACCTGTACCCTATCACCAATCACCTGTACCCTATCACCAATCACCTGTACCCTATCACCAATCACCCGTACCCTATCACCAATCACCTGTACCCTATCACCAATCAATCACCTGTATCCTATCACCAATCACCTGTACCCTATCACCAATCACCTGTACCCTATCACCAATCACCTGTACCCTATCACCAATCACCTGTACCCTATCACCAATCACCTGTACCCTATCACCAATCACCTGTACCCTATCACCAATCACCTGTACCCTATTCCCAATCACCTGTACCCTATCACCAATCACCTGTACCCTATTCCCAATCACCTGTACCCTATCACCAATCACCTGTACCCTATTCCCAATCACCTGTACCCTATCACCAATCACCTGTACCCTATCACCAATCACCTGTACCCTATCACCAATCACCTGTACCATATCACCAATGACCTGTACCCTATCACCAATCACCTGTACCTTATCACCAATCACCTGTACCCTATCACCAATCACCTGTACCCTATCACCAATCACCTGTACCCTATCACCAAACAAGGTGGGTAGTCTGAGTCCGAGTCACTACGTTTCTATATGAATGTAAAACTCTCTCCCTGCATCTCTCACTTTCTGACTCTTACTCATAAATGTCTCTCCTACTCACTGTCTACTCACTTCATCCCTGTTTCTTTGTTCCACCATTTCTATATTTTCTCTCCTCTTGGTTCTCCCGCCCGATCTTGAGCGCTCTCTCTCTCTATGTCCCTCTCTCTCTCTATGTCTCTGTCAGAGGCACGTGTGGTGAGACAGGAAGCAGATGACAGTAGGGCTCCTGGATGAATGTCAAGGCTTTCATTGGCTGGAGCACATTAATAGAAAGTAAGAAGCAGCATTGGCCGAAATTAAAGACAAATGGTTAGAAGCTGAGGCTGGAGCTGAGGCTGGGGTTGGACCTGTGACTGGGGTTGGGACTGGGGTTGGACCTGTGACTGGGGTTGGGACTGGGGTTGGACCTGTGACTGGGTCTGGGGTTGGGACTGGGGTTAGGACTGGGGTTGGGATTGGCTATTGGCAGCTATGATGCAACTGAGAAGAGATTGGCAGTTCAGAATAAATATAGAACAGAGAGAAGAAATATATTTCAGGATGAAGGAGAGAAGAAAGACATATCAGGAAGGAGGGTTGGGGGTCTTTATTGTGATTCAGTAATTGATTCAAATTAGGCGTTTGATTTACAGTGACAGGAACTCGACAGGAACTCGACAGGGACAGATGACGGCGATTAGCATGCGACCGAACAAGCTGTCGTTTTACCAGAAAACGTTTAGCTATGGGAAACTCGGTCCATATGTTCCCTTTAACAATCAGTGATCTGCCACACTTCCTACCCCTGTGAGAAAGGCAGATGAACACTAAACGACTGAGGTCTGACGGTTAGCTCCGTGATGCAGCTGTCACAGGACGGGAAAAAACACCTGGCAAGTCTGATTCAAAAGGAATTCGGAAGCAATATATGCACATATTATGATTAGACACAAAATGACAATCAATATTAATCTTCTCAATGTTTATTTTTGTTTTCATATTTGTTTACAGCACTGCTGACACATCTTTATTTATAGAACCTGACTCCTGTAAACCAGTGAATCCGTGTCATATCAGACAGCTGCTCTGAGCTTCCTAACCACCCTAAAGTGTTAGCAGGCCCTTCACTAACCAAAGGTTAACCCTCCCGATGAGACTCCCGTATCTGGGAAAGGTGTAACAGAAATTCAATCACCCTGTATATATATATGACATAAATGGTATTGGGATAGATTCAGGAATGCCAGGAACATGGGGAGCATTCTTTTCTCACCCCACCCCTTCCCCCCGGGGCACAATCCACTCCCTGATTTGTCTCTCCACTCTGCTCCATCGCTTCCATTTAATTAAATTGCGGCCTTTAATGATTTTGCCAGAGAGGGCTTTTCTCCCCAACCCCGCCACGAGAGACGGTGCTGCAAGCGGATGGTTGAAAGTGGGAACTTACTGAAGCGAGGAGGATCCTGGGAGGGAGGCGGCAGGGAGGGAGGCGGCAGGGAGGGAGGCGGCAGGGAGGGAGGCGGCAGGGAGGGGGGATGGCTCTGGCAGTGTTGTTTGCTAAAAGCAGAGGGGAGTTGGCCCAGTGGAGAATGTCAGGTCAAATTGTTCTTGACAGTGCTAATATAGGCACGGCGTAGCTCATAATTACATGTAAATAAACAGTGAAATGGCTCTCAGCAGGATACAGAGTGGTACAGGGCTGCTGTTAGCACAAGCCAGCTGGGGACCGCTGTCAGAGAGAAACACACAATCTCACATCTATGAAAAAAGAGTTACTTACAATGTCTGAAATGCCGGCAATGGCATCAACGTACTGGGCTGGTTGATGCAGACTGAATGCTGCAGATACCATTTAAGCTAATTAATATTTCACATTTACCTACATGCTATTTGTGACCAACAGGTAACACGTGCACTCTGCTCATCATCAGTCTCATTTACCCCCAGCTATCAGCCAATCGGCATAAATAAACAACACACCGTCTACACACACACAGTATATGAAATATGACAATATGATCAGTCATAAGTTTCTGTTATACAGAGCCAATAGCCCATAATGAGGAAACACAGATTGTGATCCTACAGGTACGTTCAACTGCCTGGGTCCCACAGTGTGTGTTAGTCAACTTAAATCTTCTAGGATTTACTGAATTTCACATTGGCTCCTTCTGAGAGTTAATTATACATCGCTTTCCCTCATATTTGCTATTTATCTGGATGCTAAAACCTTCCAATTCAGTGCAGGAAATCTCTCTCACCCCCATACAAACACTCTTGCATTTAAATAGCACTTTTATTGTCTGTCCTTGCCTTTCATCTAAAGTATAAAAGAGGGGGAATAATTTTGCTTTTTTGGCCGTAGGGGGATATAATAGTATCTGGAGGAGCTCCAATGATACCAATTAATGTTTTGCCACAGAAAGTCAATCGCTGTCAATTAATGAGCGACCAAGTCAGCCAACGACTCCATATATTTATAATATCACCCCGTTTGATTGCGTACCTGAAAAAATCGCATCATAAGTTCAATCTTGGCATTAGCAACCTAATATTTGAAATGTTATTACATTGCTGTTGTTCAGTATTTACTATGTTTGGTCGAGCAATAGCCTTTTCCCTCCACTAGGAGGCAGAGTGTGAGAAATGGCCAGAATGAGTTGGAGCTGTTGAGGCCATACTTCCATTGGAGGAACCCGAAAAGAGAAGATAAGGACTTCCCATTCTATGGAAACGCTGAACCTCTACTAGCACCCACAAGTATTATTATCAGACCAGGAAGAGCCCTATTTTCCAATTTCCACAAAGAAGAAGCCTGAAATGAATAAATAACTAACTGTATGAAAGAAAAGAAATCAAAATACATTCCGCCAGTGGATATGATTAACATTTCCCAGATCTCGTTGGCAGCAGGTCTCATTTTTTTCTTTTCTAAAGCTTCTTACTTTTTTCTTCTTGCCAAATTGAAACAGCGTCTGTATTTAGAATGAGTTCTAATTAACAAGTACACAGCCCCCGTCTCCCCTTCCCCCCGCTGTTCTTCTCTCTAAGTATGGAAGTGATGTAAATATATGCATTTATCCTTTTTGATTTGTTGACACTGGAGCTTGCCAGCTGACACGGTGCCCAGTGAAACAGCTTAATACCCAAGTTTCAAGTTCCAGACTCAGGATGCAGAAGTCTGTCTCCTTGATCTCTCATTGACATCTAGGTGCTCCGTGTCTTGTCAAAAGCAGGAGGCTGGTTGAGACGGAACACGGAAGACAGAGATAGAAAATGCTTTTCCTCACCCCTGGTACATTTTCATTTTTTGTGCTTCTTAAATGTAATACATTCCTGTTTTTGTTTTTGTTGTTGTTGTTTTTAAGTGCTGCTGTGCTAATGGTAAGGAGGGAGGGACAGAGGGAGGAAGGGGGAGGATAGGGTGTGGGAGGAGGAATGGAGGGAGGTGAGCCCTGTCCCCTTATCTCGGGCAGACAGTTGTCAGGAATCACTAGCGAGGCCTGAGTTAGCGCGCACGGCACAGGCAGGCAGGCCTGGGGATATGGATCAAAGGCAGAGCCAGGGAGAGCTCTGATCCCCCAGTGCTGAAACCCCAGCCTTATTTAAACACACACACACACACACACGGAAGCACTGAAATGAATACCATGCACAGAATGCACACACACACACACCCACAAACACAAGTACACAAACTGTGACATTAAATGCTAGCCAGATCTCCTTCACCATTCCAAAACATCAACCTTCCTCCAACACCACAGCAATAAAAACTGAAAAGATATCTTGACTTTGTCATTTCTGTGTGTGAGTTTTCATTGATCCTTATAATGAATTTGGGGATTTAGTTGAGGTTTGTTTTTGTGTCAACACCTTCTGTGATGTGACAGTTAGAGAGGTACAAACAGGGAGACAAAAAAAGAAATACGGATTAACTATAATGATTCATGATCAGAAATAATTACAAATATACAAAGTACCGTCAAAAGTTAGGACTAGTAAACTGTACTGTTTACAGGCTTGCAGACCTTTGGCATTCCAGTTGTCAATTTGTTGAGGTTGTCTGAAGAGATTTCACCACATGCTTCCTAAAGCAGTTCCCACATGTTGGATTGGCTTGATTGGCACTTCTTACATACCATACAGTCAAGCTGCTAAATATGGTTGAGATCTTATGACTGTCCCGGCAACTCTATTATAGACCGATAACCAGCACACTGCTTCTTCCCTTAATTGTTCTTGCATAGATTTGTTCAGGCCTTTGCATCATTGTCCTTTTGCAGGAGGAAATTGGCTCCAATAAAGCGCCATTCGAACCCATAATTGCTGATGTTCCAGATACTCAATAAGTCTAAAGAAGGACAGTTTTAGTGCCTCTTGAATCATCAGTAGTTTTTATCTGTGCAAACATGATTTCAAAAGACAAATTCAATGATCAATTTGCCTTTTAAAGTTATACATTTAGATAATCAAACACAATGTGCCAATGAAACAGCTGTGATGGTTGCTGATAATTGGCCTCAGTACACTTGCGTAGATATTCCATTAAAAAAATATTACAGCTACAAAAGTAATTTCAAATATAAATATTTAATGTCTACACTGTATTTCTGATCAATTAGATGTTATTTTATTGGACAAAAAATGTGCTGATCTTTCAGAAACAACGTCTATTCTGGGTGACACAAACTTTACTGTATTAGTACACTAGCTAGAATAACAGTATGTCATTGGGCCAGGCGACTGTCTTTCCCTGATCCAAGTTCCAGTTCTGACGCTTTTGTGTCCATCATTGCAGGGTGTTTCAACAGTGGACAGGGCTCATTATGGGCACATTGACCTTACTGTGGCTACACAGCCTCATACGCACCAGAGTGTGATGCACAGTTTTGTTGCCAAAAAAATTCTGTGACTTGTGCCACAGGCTGACTTTATGTCATTTCGGACCAGATGGGATAGCCTTCGTTGAGCCTTCGGCGCCCAACACCATGTCGCCAGATTGTGGTTTGTCCCTCCTCCGACCACTGGCAGTAACACTATTGGTCAAGGATTTTTCTAAAACAGTTATGGATCAATGTCGTTTAAAATGTCCACACTCGTACTAGTGATTTAAGTATTATACCAAAACTCTTTTTGCAATAACTATTTTTTTCCGTTTGTGGTTCTATAAGATCAGCATCATGTCACAAAAAAATCCCAGCTTTAACAGAATGATTGGAAGCAGGCTGCCAGGAGAAATAAGGATGTACACTGTATATATATCAAATGTATTTTTCCATCACATGGCATTTTCATATTGCCGTACCTCTCTCAATAGGACTTGGAATTGACTGCATTCTACTGCCGGTTTCTAATTATTTTGCAGTCAATCTGAGAGGGGTGGCAGGCAGCAGGCAGGAGGGTGTTGGGAACAAAACGTCTTGTGTGCATTAGATGTCAAAAGCAATATGCACCATCCAAATTGAATTATTGCCTGTCACAGGGCACGGCCACTCCGTTATGTTCTAGCTCATTCTGTGGAGATTCTCCCAACGTTGTGATCTCATGTAAATGATTGTAGACATGTTGGAGGGTCAAGTTGCTTGATCCTGCAATGAAATATCCTGAACAGGATGACCCAATACAGAACATATATGTACAAACAAGTGTAAAAATATTATGAAAAAGAATGTGTTTGTGAGCTTTGGATCAGGTGCTTTCATACGACACAAATGTCAGGGAGAATAATTTATTAAAAGCTGTTGCTTCTGTCATTTTGACAGTCCATCCGTAAACTCAATAACAAAAATAAAGTGTGTGTAACGAATGTTACATCTGGAATGTGTCTAGGGATATTTGTTAAGGTAAAGCCAGAGCTGGTGGACAGCAGGTTGTGATGATGTGAATTTGTTTGTATACGCTAGTGTCTATACCGCCGCAATAGCAAACATTCATCTGTGATAATTCTGTTCCTCCTGCTGTGAAAATGTTTTGCAAGCTGCCACGCATATTTTGTATCATTTTGTACGATCCGAGGATCTTTCAAAACCAATATGCTACTTTTATCAATATATATTTTTGGCTTGAACACGATCCACATGTACGTTCCCTCTGCTTGCCTCCTGTTGTCACGCTTTGGCACGATTTGCGTATGTCTTGTCTTGTTTAGTGTTTTTCAGTTATCGTTAAATTTGTATTCAATAAATGTCCTTCATTCGCCCTGCACTTGTGTCCGTCTCCCCATTCGTGACACCTGTCCAGGATTAACCTTTGAACTTTTCCAAAAAGAGACCAGAGAGGACGGCATTGCTGTTCGGAACAGAAATTGGCATTTGGGGAAGACATTTTTCAAAGATTTTCGGCTGAAGGCGATTCCTGCTGACATTTCCAATAGCTCGCAACAATAAAAAAAGAATATGTAGTAATAATGAAATCATATAAATAGACTAGTCCTGTAGCTTCCATCTAGAGTCAGTCATCATCAGAACTGTGACTAATCATCAGCTCCCTGTGTGACACACAGAAATGGGCTGTATGGGCTAATCGTGCTCCCCTTCCCCCATGGGTTCCTGGCTGCTTTAAAGGAAATATTCTCTCTGCTGTGTGCATATAGAAAGCTTTATTAAAGGCATACGCATACAATATGTTGGGGAAATTGTAGCTTACATTGAGGAAAGAACGAAATACTTTGAAAAAAATAAGAGAAAGGTAAAACTGGACATTTCACAGAGAGGAGAGAGGGCGAGAAACTGAAAGAGAAGAGGAAGAATTCGTTTTTTGGAGAGAAAAAAGGCTCAGCTTTTTCATGAGATGCCATGAAGCTTCCCTCCAGAAACGAGAGAGACGAACTAGGAAATTTGAGGGGGTGGAGGGTATGGTATTTCTGTCTGGAGGGGCATGGCCAGGGTTTAGTGTGATCTGAGGGCAGCACTGTGACAGTTCTGTTTTCACAGAGGACTGATGGGATTGGCACATCAGATGTGGACCAGGGTGAAGAAGTCAGGAAGAGGAGGGAACAAGAAATGGTACGGACTGAAAGGAGGTCATCTACAGCTGGGTGGAGGTGACACAGAAAACAAACGTTCACTCTACATCACCTGGCCGTGAGCTGTTTTACATCTGACTTAACTCATTTTATTAGCTGCCTTTTTTCTATGCCATTAAGTGAATCACTTTATTTCTATTTCCTGTCACTTCAAATGGAATTACAGCATGAAGATTGTAGAGTTCAATTAGAACGTGCCACGTTCTTCAGATTTGTTATTTCCAATTAGAAAAAAAAACACATTTTCATTTCCATTGTTAATACGTAATCACTTACGTTTACGCAAAATCGAAGTAGAGGCCCCATTTAATAGAAATACATCTCTTATTTCCCATACAGTAGGCTTGAGAGCTATGGCGTCGTAATCCCTAATGTAAAACAGGAATGCCTTGTTATTTTATCTGTTCTTCAAGCCAAGCAGTGCAGGAGTCATGCTGATAAGAAGAAGAAAAAGGCGTCCCATGTCTCTGATATTTATGCAGGTTTGCAGTGCTAAGCATTAGCCTCCTAAAGCTCTACCACCACGATTAGCAATCAGAAAGTGCTGAGGAACGCGCCTCTTATCCCAACACACTCCAGCACAAGAGAAAATCTCTTTTTTTGTCACCAAAATCCTTAATTCTTCCCTTCTTCACCAGAAGAAGAGAGTGGAAGTAATACCAGTTTTTACAATCTGCTTTGAGAAATATATTTTTTTATCAGGGGAGTGGGGAGGGGGGCATGAAATGTGCGAACAGAGAGGTAATTGCGAACAAATGCAGCATTAAATTTCATTTTGAACTCTTTTTCACCATTTCAATCTTGTTTTATGCTTGTTAGTTAGATGTGGTTGCTCCAGGTGGGCTGGACTGCCCAGTGTTGGTGAGTAAATGTGTCTGATTTCCTGCTCATCAGAATTCACATTGCATATATGCAAGCCCACACGTACACACAGATATATACTCAACAAATGCACTGCAATAAAATGGAGGGAAAGAACACAGGCCAATGACAGCACTTAATTAGAGCGGTCTAACATTTAATCGAGTCCCCTGTGTTTCTATAAGAGATGACCAAGACCAAGAACCCAATCCAAGACTCTATTACACTCTGTGTATAAGACACAGCACCCATTGACACAGCACATGTCACATAGATCCTGACATAATTCCAAATACCCCTGCAGCATGAGGAAATTGGTATCTTCTGTACTTGTAAACACACCAGGTGGCCCTGTTAATCAGTGACCAGCTACTGTGTGTTAATCAACAGAAGAATCTGAGTGTATTATTAAACAGGACAGATCCAGATGCAGGAACAAATGTTTTCTAGGTATGAAATCAGTCCAATACAATTGTTATACATCTAACAGGACACATTAAACAGTGTATCTGTTTACACTCGCTTGCATCTGGTGTAAACATTGTATTCACCACACAACGCCGAAATGGATATCGGAAAAAAAGACGACGGGAGTACTCCCTCCCAAATCGCTTCCCTGCACACGGGTTACGGGTGTGTTTAGACGCCCCCACAGAGAGGTGGAATAATCTGAGCCCCGTCTCTTACCTGGGGGGAGAGGCCGTTGCTGACAGGGTTCATGTGGTTGCTGGGTGTCGACGGGCTCATGAAGGAGTCTGAGTAGCCGGGGAAGCCGTGGCGGTTGGACAGGCCATAGGCCGAGCTGCTGTCCGTCAGCCCTCCCTGGTGCATGGTGGATGGCGGTAATGGCTGGGGGCGGTGGAGCGTGCCACTGCCGTCTGGGGATTGGACAGAACCGGATGACGTCACACACGTTATTGTAGGATTGTATGGTTCACTATGGCGTTTTCGAATGTGTCAATAAAGTATGTGTTAAAATGAACGAGCGTCACACAGTTGCACTCTGTGGCTAACCAATGACATCTGGACCTCAGCGGTACTTATCATGTGTTTGTAGGTGGTAGGTGGTGGTCGAGATGCCAATACCTTGTGAAAGTGTGGTCGTTGGGTAGCCAGAATCTTGGAGCTGGTAGGTTGGTAGCGTGGGCATGCCACTGCCTGGGAATCCACTTGGCAACAGGTGGTTGAACGCTGCCAGCTGATTGGCTCCTGCCTGCTTACGCCACCTGGCTCTTCGGTTGCTAAACCAAACCTAGACAAACGGTTACACATGATAATCTTTTCCTGAACGACTGCGCAGTAGATTGGAAAAAGAGAGATGAAAAGAGATAGAAAACAAAGAAGTCAGGACCAGCATGGAACCTGCTATGGACTGTTTAAGCCAGTGATATTTTAGGGGTGATAATTGTGAACGTTTTAATGAAATACTCTTTATTTTTCGTTTCCTCCATCAGTGTGAGTTATCTACATACTATGAACCAAGTGGCTATATGTACAGGGTATTCACACCTCAAACAATGTTTTGATATATAATTAAAGTAATAGGAATGACAATACAACATATCGACAAAGCAAAAACACATTTTAGATGTTCGATTTGTGACGCCTGGATGTGGTCAGTTTTTCACGTTTCCTCCTTGTAGATCCTCTCAAGCTCTGCCTAAATGGCGGGGGGATCGTCTGCGAATAGCAATATTCAGGTGTCTTCAGAGATGTTTGTCTGACTTTGGTCCAGACGACTTAAGCGAGCCCATCCAGCTTTGCCTGGGTCGTATGTATCATGAAAGATGGATCTTCAACAAATCTTCAAATCTTCCCTTGCGGTTTGGATCAGGTCTTTTGCCCTGTTCATCGTGCTTCCATCCAGACCAGTGTTCTAGTCTCCTGTCGCCTGTTAGTTATGGGATCAGCCAAGTGGGATGGTATTACCTTGTTTTAGTATGACACAGTGCTTGGAATTCAGGCATTATAGTTTCATTTTGGTCTCATCTGATCGAAGAATATTTTCCCACCACTTTCCAAGTCCTTCAGGTTGTATGCCATATGTGTTTTAGTCAGGACTGCCTTTTAATTAAGCCACTACTATGAGGGTGTGTGTTGTTTCTTGTTTAATTCCTTTGTTTAACACCTCTAGGAAAAGTATTGGTGGTTCCAAACTTATTCAATTTCAGAATAATGGATCCCGCTGTCCTGTGGGAACTTTAAAAGCATTTTTTTCTAACCTTCCGGTATACAACTTAACGTAATTCTGTGTCCCTTGGACTTTTGCACTGACATGTGAGATGTGTGTCTGTTCTGTATATAGTGTATAGTCTGTGTATATTGTCTGTGCTTTTCAAAAATGTCCACATTTCCAATCAATTTAATTTGTCGAATTTGTCGAAGGTGGACTCCAATCAAGTTCTAGATACATCTCAGAGCTCAAGGTGGAGTATCATGATGAACTGTATGAAAACATGCAGAATATAAGTTTTGCTTTGTGCAGAAATTGGCACATTTCTAAATGGGTTCACACTTAGTTCATATATAGTTTAGTGTGCAGATAGATACCAAAAATATATTTGTTCAATATTTTTAAAAATATATGTAAAATTAATTATAAATGAAGTTTAGACAATAACTTTGTGTGAAAAAAGTGAAGGGACTAAATAGTTACTGTGAACCGTATTTAACATAAAAATGAGAAAACGTATTGACTTCTCAAAGACAAGTACAGTACAGTAAATATAAACACTAAATAGTTGTTGCCACTGATTAAAAAAAGAGCATTACGTAAAAGGGAAAAAAACAAAATCTTTAAATTATTTTACTATATTATTTTAAAATAATTTATGGTATTTGTAACAATGTCTTTCTTTTTTCCACTCTGCTTTGCATGGCACTTTTGTGTAGCACCCAACCTATTGTTGCCGTACGCACAGTGTATCCCAGCCATGGAAGACTGTAACACTTAGAGTGGATCCCTTGGTGGCCTCCCTGACTGGTGCCCTTCTCAACCACAGTCAAGGCCTCTTAATACATGTTTAGAAGTGATGGATGCATGATGCAATAACACATTCATTCATTATTTCCTTAGTTAGCAATTTATCCCTATTGACTATTGTAAGTATGTCCTTAACATGATGATGAGGTGTGTGGGTGTGAAATAAATGAAATGAAATTAATAAATTATTGAAGGTATAATTTATCATTACAACAATAGGCTATGATAAATAAATTCATTATTGAATGATATGATGGACAGTACATTAAACCCAACAGACAATAATGATTGGCTAAAATAATTTGTTCAGTTAACGGCTGGCATTAATGAGTCCCACAGTATAGATTGTGAAGCTGCAGCGATTCACGAATAATATGTGATATATGCTATATATCACCCTCAAATAATATGTGATATATGCTATATATCACCCTCAAATAATATGTGATATATGCTATATATCACCCTCAAATAATATGTGATATATGCTATATATCACCCTTAAATAATATGTGATATATGCTATATATCACCCTCAAATAATATGTGATATATGCTATATATCACCCTGAAATAATACCACCTTCACAGCGTTGAAAAAAAAAAGTTTCACAGTCTTATATTGCTGCAACTAGATCCTTTTTTGAATGTATTGATAAATAATATTTATTTGTGTCTAGCGGTCACAAATGTTTATTGTTTGAAGCACACTTTAATGATTCTTGTTCACATTACTGGACATGATGCAAACAAGGTTCTTGTTGTGACATAAGTCTTTCAAATTTCAAAAAGTTTATCACCCCAGTTGTGTGTCTTGTGCTCAACTGATTCATCGGGGAAACGTTTGCCCTGACAATATTGCCGTGAGGTTAAGGGGGTGTCCATCTCATTAATTCCATATGCCGACTACAGCTGAGTTACATATGAAGGAGGAGATTGTAGACTTATGTCATTGATCTCTGGCTCTTGGGGCCATTTCATCAGCACTTAATAAACTGTCTGTGCAGTTAATCTCCTGTTGTCTTCCAAATGGGCTGGCCCATTGACAGGACCACTAAAAGGACACAATGGAGGCTTGGCTTGAATGGGCCACAGAGGCCTTTTATACAGGCTCTCTCTTGGATTGGCTGGGCTACCTTTCAGCTGGCTCACATGGATCAATGGATGTTGGCCTAGAACAGGGATGCACATTTATATTCCACTAGTCCTCACATACATACTACACACACACACAAACACACATACACACAAACACGCATAAACAAAACTTAAACAGATGCTACTTTCAAGTCTACTGTTTCATTTCAAAATGTCTTTGAGAGAACGCTTATTTTTGATCTGGGTATCAAACTTCACATTTTCACACCGTTTTCCCATTTACAATGATTCATAACTGATGAATAAATTTGAAGATACAAATTTAACCACAGTTTGTGTCAAAGTAATAGAAATCCAGTCCCATTTTAGCCCCATAAGTCACCAGCATCCCCCGGTTCTATGCACATGACATAGTTTAAGTGATAATTGGAGACTTTCTAATGTGCCCCCACTCCCATAGGCCCAGATTAATGAGATTAGTAAATGAAACAGAAGTACATGGCCAGAGGCACAATTGACCCTCTTTCAACTCCAGAGGACACTAATTGCTAGGTCTTAATTAAACATGGTAAACAGCTTAAGCATTGTATCAAGTGCAGACCTACACACACATTGCGCAGAACTTGAGAAGACACACACATACATGCACACACATGCACACACGCACATACACACATTCACACACACACAAATGGATAGAACCTGCACAGAACTTGAGTAGACACACACACACACACACACGCAAGCACACAGATTTTAAAAAGTCTCGTTTTTTTATCATGGAGACGATAAATGTCCATTGGTGCTGTAAAACCACACAGATTGGGTTAGGCGTTTTAACTTTCACATCATTTACAGTGGGACCAAAAATGTGCCTATATTGAATTCATGAATTTGAAATCACAACATTTAGTGGCAAACTTGCCAGCTAAACTGCCAGTATTTAAATGTAATCGTGCGCAAAATTGCCCAAAGTGGCCAGTTTTCCCTACCTGGGGTGAGAACAGAAGTGACTGCAGGTACACACACCAACTACACTTTGGTGTGAACAGCCTACCGTAAGAACAGAAGTGACTGCAGGTACACACACCAACTACACTTTGGTGTGAACAGCCTACCGTAAGAACAGAAGTGACTGCAGGTACACACACCAACTATAATTTGGTGAGAACAGCCTACCGTAAGAACAGAAGTGACTGCAGGTACACACACCAACTATACTTTGGTGTGAACAGCCTACCGTAAGAACAGAAGTGACTGCAGGTACACACACCAACTACACTTTGGTGTGAACAGCCTACCGTAAGAACAGAAGTGACTGCAGGTACACACACCAACTATACTTTGCTGCAGGCCACCCATTTCCATCCACTCCTCAATGACTACATTTGAAGTTTTGCATTTTGGAAAATTAAAACATCCCTTTCAAGTGGAGAAAATCATTTTGGGTGTAGACTCTAATAACTAGACGAGGCAGCGTTTGCCCTACGGCGTTAAGTGTGAGAGGAATGAAATAAGACAGTTTTCAATTCACCAACTTACTAGCTTATTCTCTTTGTGTGTGTGTGTGTGCCTGTTTCCAGTTAGAGTGAGCTCTTGTGTGAGCACTGCTGCAGGGCTCAGTGGTGTCCCTAAGAGGCTTGCTCTGAGCACCCCCAGCCACTGGGAATGACTTGATGCTATGCTCTGGAGTCTGACTGCAATGTCACCTTGGAACAAAGATTCCATCTCTCTCTCTTTTGTCCATCTCTCTCATACGCTCTCTTGCTCTCTTTCTGCAGTATACTACAGCCTTAATAAAGACAGTGGCATATATACTATATTTTTACTGTACTACCATCGAACATCCAAGCATAAATGACCAGATTTTTTTTACATCTACAAAAGTGTTCAGAGTTATTGTCTATTCAAACATTCTTGCCTGTCCTTCAATAAGTTTGTATTCAGATCTTCTCAAACACACTTGAGGCACTCACAGTGCAATCCCTCCCACTCTTTAAAGCTCCTGGACTAACTAACACTATTCCAGTCTCGTTCAGTGAGGAGAAAATACGTTTTGTCATTGTATAAATCACCATGTTTTAAACAACAGAGGCAGTGCATGTCACGTAACATGGGTGAAGTGCTGGAATGCCACATGCAGAGCCGAGGAGAATCAAATTTGTGGGTATTACTTTACAATACAACACAAACAAACAGAAAAAACCTATACTTGTATTGAAATCCAATTGCGCTAATGAGCGACTTAAGACTAAAACATTCAACAACAAGCCTATTAAATATAAGCGCACATCTACCGATACGTGAGTTACAATAACTGACCCTGTGTAACAAAACCCGGTGACTTATATATCACCCCACTAATAGCTAACTCAAACCAGCTGTGCTCAATGACAACAGAACCACCGGAAACAAGACGTGCACCCCACTAAAGGCCTGGGGTGGAAACAAAAGGTTCACCACTCGTGACAGTGCACCTTTCAATCAAATCCTAGCTTAAACAAATCAATCTGTTGAATTTTTTGGGTATGGAATACATTTTTTGGTTTAACATGTTATAAAGATCCCTGTTGGTCTTTTGGTGTCCAAACAGAACACATCACATAATAAAAGACATACTGTATGTGTGTAGAATGAGTTGTTCCATACTTGTCCTTCCTATGAATCAATGTACTTCTCCCATTTCCTTCTTAGCGTTGTCTGTGTCTGGGCACATTTGTGTATGTCTGCCAACATGTACACACATGCCAGTGTGTGTGTTTTCTGCAGCTGGAGAGATATGCCTGGTTGTCTTCACTGGAATAACTGTCTGGCGGGCGAGCAGGGGGGATGACCAGGAGTTGGGCGCGGTGAGTAAAACCTGGATAACATGTTTCAATTTCAGAGCCAGAAAGTCCACCACGACACTGACTGAAAGGCATGAAGAAGCCCTTGTGTATTTTAGTAGCCTCCGTGTCTTGTAGTGTCTTGTAGTAGCCTCTGTGTATTGTAGTAGCCTCTGTGTCTTGTAGTAGCCTCCGTGTATTGTAGTAGCCTTCGTGTCTTGTAGTGTCTTGTAGTAGCCTCCGTGTCTTGTATTGTCTTGTAGTAGCCTCCGTGTCTTGTAGTAGCCTCTGTGTCTTGTAGTAGCCTCTGTGTCTTGTAGTAGCCTCCGTGTATTGTAGTAGCCTTCGTGTCTTGTAGTGTCTTGTAGTAGCCTCCGTGTCTTGTATTGTCTTGTAGTAGCCTCCGTGTCTTGTAGTAGCCTCTGTGTCTTGTAGTAGCCTCTGTGTCTTGTAGTAGCCTCCGTGTATTGTAGTAGCCTTCGTGTCTTGTAGTGTCTTGTAGTAGCCTCAGTGTCTTGTATTGTCTTGTAGTAGCCTCCGTGTCTTGTAGTAGCCTCTGTGTCTTGTAGTAGCCTCTGTGTCTTGCAGTAGCCTCCGTGTCTTGTAGTGTCTTGTAGTAGCCTCCGTGTCTTGTAGTAGCCTATGTGTCTTGTAGTAGCCAACGTGTCTTGTAGTAGCCAACGTGTCTTGTAGTAGCCAACGTGTCTTGTAGTAGCCTCTGTGTCTTGTAGTTGCCTCTGTGTCTTGTAGTAGCCTCTGTGTCTTGTAGTAGCCTCTGTGTCTTGTAGTAGCCTCTGTGTCTTGTAGTAGCCTCTGTGTCTTGTAGTAGCCTCAGTGTCTTGTAGTAGCCTCTGTGTCTTGTAGTAGCCTCTGTGTCTTGTAGTAGCCTCAGTGTCTTGTAGTAGCCTCAGTGTCTTGTAGTAGCCTCTGTGTCTTGTAGTAGCCTCTGTGTCTTGTAGTAGCCTCTGTGTCTTGTAGTAGCCTCTGTGTCTTGTAGTAGCCTCCAGAGGTGGGACAAAGTCATTGTTATGCAAGTCACAAGTAAGTCTCAAGTCTTTGCACTCGAGTCCCGAGTCAAGTCGATTCAAAGATGAGGCAAGTCCCGAGTCGAGTCACAAGTCAAAGCCAACAAGTCTCAAGTCGAGTCCAAAGTCCTACCATTTCAGTTTCGAGTCATTTCAAGTCATCTTACCACAGAATTTATACAAATCATGTATGTCTGTAAGATTTGTATTTATTTAAACCTCTTTTTATACAATGACATTAATACAGTAAAAAACAGAAAATTTAATTTCACAAAAAATGCTTGTATTTCAACAGCATATTGCACTAGAACAATGCACAGCAACTTCAGTCCTGTATTGTATTGACCTTAGGGCTGGAAGATATGGAAAAAATTTATATCACGATATATTTCTTAATTTCGGTCGATACGACATAATTCCGATATCGATATGAACAATATAAAAGCCTCAGAAAAAATGCAATGAACACCCACAACGGATGTCTGTATACAATCTTCTGAAAAATACATTTGCCAAGTCTTTTGAGCCGCCTCCTATAAAACTAAATAATATTTTAGAAATAAAACGGTACAAATAAATTAAAGTTCACCTTTTATTTGATTTTAACCTTTATACAAACAAGAAAAGTCAAATAAGCAATTTGACTCTGAGACTGACCTTATTCATATATTTAACTTTAAACAATAACATAGGCTGATTATATTATTCTTTACACAAAACTTCCTGCAACAAAACGTGTTCTTATAAACATATCGTTTAAAGTTAGTGAACATGTTAGACAATGAAGAGGTGAGTTCATGAGTTCGTGGATTTAAGAGACACGACAGAGAAGCTCATGAACGCGCATGTCGCAACATGCTCGGAGAATGAGAGTGCTCAAAAGCGCATGTCCATCATGACGTCATGGGCCAGTCAACGCGGAAGATCCAAGCTCCTATGTTGGCTTCATGCGCTTTTGAGCCTCTCATTCTCCGGCACATTTAGCATCACGCTGAAACCTGATGTTTATCAGATCTCAGAAAGCTGAACCACTTCCCTACCACTGAATTAGTCTTTCCTCTCATATCAACTGTCTGCTTTCTCCTCACTTATGGAAGCTCGTTCAGTCACGTTTGAATTGCGGTCATGGGCGCTCATTTTGTAGCTTAAACTTGCCGTGTTGGAGATCAGCAAAAATATTGAAATATCGAAAATGTGTTTAGAAATCATATCACCGTTATTCATTTTTTTTACCGCGATATATATTGATATTGAATTATTGTCCAGCCCTAACCTCATATTGCAAAACAGTTTAACTTTCAAATAGACATGGGTCCTTTTAGCCTGAACTTTTTTAAACATGTCATTAATAAAATCCTCACTCCTCAAAATGATCACTTCTGAAAAAATGGACCAACCGGATAATATAATTGGAATGACTCCATAGAGGCGTGTGAGCGTGCCCGTGCGCAGCTCCGTCTGCAATCTTCAACCCGCATGTTTTGCAAATTGCAACTCTTTTTTTGTCGACTACCTCGTAATTTTTATAGCCAAACGAAACTATATTCGTTATCATTTTGCCAACTGGCAGCGCGCGTGCTCTCTGCATGCATTTTTTTTCACAGATGCAGATAAACTGAGAGCGGCGCGGCCGTGTGAACATTTTCTTCCCCAGTTTTCATGGGAAGTAGCAAGTCTTCTCGAGTCAAAAGGCGCAAGTCCAAGTGAAGTCACGAGTCATTGATGTTCAAGTCCAAGTCGAGTTGCAAGTCTTTGTACATTTTGTCGAGTCGAGTCTGAAGTCATCAAATTCATGACTCGAGTCTGACTCGAGTCCAAGTCACATGACTCGAGTCCACACCTCTGGTAGCCTCTGTGTCTTGTAGTTGCCTCTGTGTCTTGTAGTAGCCTCTGTGTCTTGTAGTAGCCTCTGTGTCTTGTAGTAGCCTTTGTGTCTTGTAGTAGCCTCTGTGTCTTGTAGTAGCCTCTGTGTCTTGTAGTAGCCTCTTTGTCTTGTAGTAGCCTCTACCTCATTCTTCTCTTTGCTCTTTACACTACACTTTACGAGTTGTGTAAGGTTCTTCCATATTAAATCAGTTTTTGTTTTTGCCAAACATGGCGTCTGGGATTGCGACAAAACAACTCCGCATTTGACACATCTGTCCAGAGCACATTGTTCTAGTAGTTTTGGTATTACCCAGGGGTTCTCTGGCAACCATCAGATGTGTCTTGATATTCTTATCACCAGAGGCTTATTCCGTCAGGAACTCACATGTAGGACTGTTGAGTCATGCATTTCCACGTTGATTGTGAATAGAGAGGCCAATACATGTCTTGGTGTTACACTGGGGGTTTAAGAGATTGGTAAACATCCTGTTTTATTGATAATCTGTAGATTGAAGGTGGTTTGGACTTTTCTCAGGTTGTAGATGGTCTGTCAAACAGTGGGATTGTGCACTTGAAATGGATTGGCAATGGCTGTGTAATCCATCCCTGACTGATGGGCATCAATAACTTTACTACTGAAATCATCCGTTCTAATCAATTGCACCTGTTTTGGTGCATCTGATTCTAAATGTTGCCGTTTTATGTAATGGCATAAGGTAGAGATGTACTAACTTTTTTCTGAATAACAAGATGGCATTTCTGTTTATTTGAATTTTAATAAAAATATTTTTAAAAATCGAAAGCAAAAGATTTTCAGTGTGATTTGATGAACTAGGTTACTGTCTTCAACGAATGTGCTTTGAGATTTTGCTTAAATATCCACGTGATCAAATACGTTTAAAAATAATATTTTTATTGAGTGTACATTCCTAGTTTAGTGCAGTGATATGCATGATTGTTTAGGATCATGTAAAGGCCTAAAGTTTTGCAACGTCCCCATAGCTCTGCACATTTCCCCTGCATACTTTCTCTGTCCTCACTGTGGTTGAGGCCAGCTGCTACAGAGCGATGGCGTTCCCCAACACCACTGGGATTCGATCCAGTTGGTCAGTGAGGTCACCAGCAACACTGACGGGTAATCCTCGCGTGAACTTTCTAAAAGTCCATGCAGCATATTTCAGGAGTGAGCCTCAGAAGTTCCCACACACACACACATACACACACAGACACACACACACACACACACACACACACACTTACTTGTTCGAACTTTAACTTAAAGTTATGTAACATACACACACACACTTAGAAACATTTCCTTGTTCTTGCTTTAACGTAAAGTTATGTAACATACACACACACACACACACACACACTGTTCTTACTATAACTTACCTATTGTAGATAAGGTTTGATAACAGATCATTTTACAACAGCAAGCGACTGACACTAGTAACCTAGCAACACTGGTCACAGATTAGAACAAAAAAACGAATAGAGAAGATTCGTCCAATCAGGCTGAGGCCTCCTATAACCCCGCCCACCCAACCCGTGTTCGATCTCGCGTCTCCTACGCGGGTCGGCTTCATGCTAATTGAAGTAGCTGGGAGTGTGAATGGAGGATTGGAGGGCCGGATTAGCCTGATAAGTATCAGGGGTAGAGAGAGACTGAAAGCATTTAAATTCTAATAATAAACCCCTATGTTTGAACACCAGCGCGGCTACACTGCCATTGCTTCTGACTCCGCCATTGACACAAATCCCATTTGTTCCTTTGTGGCGCACAAAACAAACGACTTCGAAGAGCAGCTTTGACTTGACTGAACGGGAGGTGTTGGACTGCTCAGCCTGTTGAGACGCGGAGGTGATGTGCGTCAAAAGCTGTCATGCAATGGAGGTGTCTGATTTAGTAAGTTTGCACTGCATATTTTATCCAATGTGTGTGGTAGAGTTATGCAGTGAATACGTTATATAATGTCTCTGTAACATGTCGTTTTAGTATTGTGACAAGTGTGGAAAAATCTGGCAATGTCTAAAGGGTTTCTTAAATAATTTTGTTTCATGTAACCATCTACACTACTGGAATTTAGCCATCCTTTACAGGCTCACAGGCCCGACACGTAACCATCCTCTACAGGCTCACAGGCCCGACACGTAACCATCCTTTACAGGCTCACAGGCCCGACACGTAACCATCCTTTACAGGCTCACAGGCCCGACACGTAACCATCCTTTACAGGCTCACAGGCCCGACACGTAACCATCCTTTACAGGCTCACAGGCCCGACACGTAACCATCCTTTACAGGCTCACAGGCCCGACACGTAACCATCCTTTACAGGCTCACAGGCCCGACACGTAACCATCCTTTACAGGCTCACAGGCCCGACACATAACCATCCTTTACAGGCTCACAGGCCCGACACGTAACCATCCTTTACAGGCTCACAGGCCCGACACGTAACCATCCTTTACAGGCTCACAGGCCCGGCCCGACACGTAACCATCCTTTACAGGCTCACAGGCCCGACACGTAACCATCCTTTACAGGCTCACAGGCCCGACACGTGACCATCCTTTACAGGCTCACAGGCCCGACACGTGACCATCCATCCTTACAGGCTCACAGGCCCGACACGTAACCATCCTTTACAGGCTCACAGGCCCGACACGTAACCATCCTTTACAGGCTCACAGGCCCGACACGTAACCATCCTTTACAGGCTCACAGGCCCGACACGTGACCATCCTTTACAGGCTCACAGGCCCGACACGTAACCATCCTTTACAGGCTCACAGGCCCGACACGTAACCATCCTTTACAGGCTCACAGGCCCGACACGTGGCCATCCTTTACAGGCTCACAGGCCCGACACGTAACCATCCTTTACAGGCTCACAGGCCCGACACGTAACCATCCTTTACAGGCTCACAGGCCCGACACGTGGCCATCCTTTACAGGCTCACAGGCCCGACACGTAACCATCCTTTACAGGCTCACAGGCCCGACACGTAACCATCCTTTACAGGCTCACAGGCCCGACACGTAACCATCCTTTACAGGCTCACAGGCCCGACACGTGGCCATCCTTTACAGGCTCACAGGCCCGACACGTAACCATCCTTTACAGGCTCACAGGCCCGACACGTAACCATCCTTTACAGGCTCACAGGCCCGACACGTGGCCATCCTTTACAGGCTCACAGGCCCGACACGTAACCATCCTTTACAGGCTCACAGGCCCGACACGTCCTCTGACAGACAACATCCTTCATCACTGATGAAGACAGATGGCCGTTTTTTTTCTGTCTCATTCTGTGTGTTTTTCTCTCACTATGAGAATCACATGGAAGGATAAATCTGTTGATACTTAGGACTCCCTCTCTTGTGGAACCTCCGTGCGCCACCTCACACACACTCATACACACACACACACATTCTCTTCCACTGCCCTATTTCTCACCCTCTCTCAGACATCTGGACACATCTGTATCAGGCAGGCATCCAGCAGCTGCACACATCCAGGTCAACAGCCAGGCTACAGGGCGCTGCACACATCCAGGTCAACAGCCAGGCTACAGGGCACTGCACACATCCAGGTCAACAGCCAGGCTACAGGGCACTGCACACATCCAGGTCAACAGCCAGGCTACAGGGCGCTACACACATCCAGGTCAACAGCCAGGCTACAGGGCACTACACACATCCAGGTCAACAGCCAGGCTACAGGGCGTTGCACCCATTCAGGTCAACAGCCAGGCTACAGGGCACTGCACACATCCAGGTCAACAGCCAGTTCTATGTTTTTGGCGATCGTTGTTCTTATAGAAATATATCGCTGTTTGATGGTTTAGTTGAGGCTTTGTTCAGTGCACTTTATTTTTGATATTACAGTGTTTATGTTTGGTTAGCCGTTCGTTGTTTTCCTGTTTTATTAACGTAACAAAACCCACAAACGCTTCGCATCTGGGTCATTACCCTGCACTTCACCTAGCGAGCGGGACAACGTGTCTGTTGTCAAACGCCCTGTTTCATGACACAGTAGATAATATTCCTGAAACAATTACGTCTGCAGGAAGAGGTGAGCACAGAGTGAGGACCGTACACACGGCATTCCTAATCTGTTTCCTTTTATTTCTATTACAAAACTTTGATGGATTCATGTTTTTGGGGGTGTGCTGTAGGAGCACCCCAGAGAGGGTGAAAGATCATCTCCATTACGTAGTGAATTTTACCAGGAGCGGTGGGCTTGAATGTGGTGGGAAGAAACAATTCTAGCCAAGTGTACGAGGAGTGAGAAATCCACCAGGAATGCAACCCTGACTCACACTGTCCCCATCAAAACCCTTTCCTCACTTGGCCACAACAGCTGTTGCTGTAACTCCACTGTATTTCCCCTTCAGTTTTGCTAAGAGAAGAAAAGGACCTTACAGAGAATCGAGGAGGTGTCAAAATGTACTCAAGTGCAAAGAAAGAACTGCTCTCTGGCCGGCCTGGAACAGCTGAAGCTTTATAAGGCCCTTTTACGTATTGAGTAATACCAACTTGAATGCATTTGATAAATATGAAACAGGTGAGCAAAAACCCATGGCTTGAGAATATGGGGATGATGCGAAAACAAGGAAGTCAGTACCAGAAATTGCCAAAAGTGATGCAGATCCTGTCTGAGAATCACCCCACCACAATGTTGACAAGTTGCTGTGGTTGATATGTGGTTGATATGTGGTTGATATGTGGTTGACATGTGGTTGATATGTGGTTGATATGTGGTTGACATGTGGTTGACATGTGGTTGACATGTGGTTGACATGTGGTTGATATGTGGTTGACATATGGTTCATATGTGGTTGACGTGGTTGATATGTGATTGACATGTGGTTGATATGTGGTTGATATGTGGTTGACAAGTGGATGATATGTGATTGACATGTGGTTGATATGTGGTTGACATGTGGTTGATATGTGGTTGATATGTGGTTGACATGTGGTTGACATGTGGTTGACATGTGGTTGACATGTGATTGACATGTGGTTGATATGTGGTTGACATGTGGTTGACATGTGGTTGACATGTGGTTGACATGTGGTTGATATATGGTTAATATGTGGTTAATATGTGGTTGACATGTGGTTGATCTGTGGTTGATATATGGTTAATATGTGGTTGACATGTGGTTGATCTGTGGTTGATATATGGTTCATATGTAGTTGATATGTGGTTGATATGTGATTGATATGTGGTTGACATGTGGTTGATATGTGGTTGATATATGGTTCATATGTGGTTGACATGTGGTTGATATGTGGTTGATATATGGTTCATATGTGGTTGACATGTGGTTGATCTGTGGTTGACATGTGGTTGATCTGTGGTTGATATATGGTTCATATGTGGTTGACATGTGGTTGATATGTGATTGATATGTGGTTGACATGTGGTTGACATGTGGTGGGAATCAACCCAAATAATCCATCAGTAACACTCAGCACCAACAACTCTATGCCAATGAAAGTCAACAAAGAAGAAAAACACCACCGATATAAAATCCCTAAAAAAAACAGAAACATCCAAGACTTACCATGTTTCTTAGGTCTACTTCTCTGACTGGTCATACAGTGATACGTTAGTTTGCACTTTAGTTGAAGCACGAAATGAAAACTTGATATCTAAGTGAAATTGACATTTTCTATACATAATAAAATTCCACTAAGCACTTAGAACAGCCAATTAGAGACTGTTTAAGAAAGACCTGAATGACAAAACACTGTCTGTTGTTTGCACAAGCACTATTTTGCATTCCGTATCCCTGCATAACAGTGGATCAGATAACATAGTGTTGTGCTAATCCTGATGGCTAACTTCTGTCTGAGCTTTCACACTGAAACCCATACCCACTCCCTACAGAGAGTCCTAAACGGTTTCATCACCCCACTGGGCTCTCAACTGTTGAGGAGAAGGTGCTGGCTTTAACGCGCTCCCTGTTCTTCGTGACCCGTACAACTTCAGACAAGAAAATGGCACATGTGGGAGTTTTGATCTTGTGATTAGTCCAGACATGTGCTGAGTGAGTGTGTGTGTGTGTGTGTGTGTGTGTGTGTGTGTGTGTGTGTGTGTGTGTGTGTGTGTGTGTGTGTGTGTGTGTGTGTGTGTACATGCGTGCCTGTGTGTGCTCTTTGAGCAACTGGAGGAGCTGGAGAAAGCTTTCGATAGGACACACTACCTGGACGTGTTAGTGTGCGTGCATGCGTCCACAGCATGTCCTACCTGTACTCGAGCCTCAGTGAGCTTGGTCCTCTGGGCCAGCTCTTCTCTGGTGTAGATGTCAGGGTAGTGTGTCCTCTCAAAGGCTTTCTCCAGCTCCTCCAGCTGTTCGGCTGTAAAAGTGGTGCGACTACGCCTCTGTTTCCGCTTCAAGGGCAAGTCCGGCTCCGACTCCACATCCGAGCCTTCGTCCATTCGGCTACCTGTATTGGGGATAGAGAGAGACTGTTGGTTGATTTAATTACACCCATTTGTACCCCCGTCTGCTCTACCTTCGTTTCTATGGCCCTCATCTCCGAGCAACAGAGTCGAGATAGATCCGGCAAGCATTTCCATCTATTCAGCTTTGTTCCCCACTTCTCTTCCAAACAAGAAGTCACATGGGTGTCTTCACTTTTCCTTTTTGAACATCACTTCCTTATTTGTTTATTGGGTCATTTAAATTGTCTGTACGAACGCCTACCAACGATGAGTTCAGGATCACTGGTCATATTCCTATGTGGTCCTGCAGCTTAGTGTTCTGCCCTGTTGGTTTCACATGCATGGAGAAAAATAGGTCAAGCTTCTTGCAGCATTAGCAAAGACAAATACCCATTTTTTATTATTATTGGACATGGGGCTGAATTAACTGAATGAAATGGTAGAGACATTTGTACTGAACCAAAACATACACAAGCAAAGGCTACAAGGCTTTCGCTCGATCCAGCTGGTGAATGATATGTGCTCATCATCCTCTCATCAGTCAAGCAAAAGCAGTTCCCCATCTGATCTAATGGCAGCTGCATGCTAATGGAAGCTGCATGCTAATGGAAGCCGCATGCTAATGGCAGCCGTATGCTAATGAAAGCCGCATGCTAATGGAAGCCGCAAGCTAATGGAAGCCGCATGCTAATGGAAGCCGCATGCTAATGGAAGCCGCATGCTAACGGCAGCCGCATGCTAACGGCAGCCGCATGCTAACGGCAGCCGCATGCTAATGACAGCCACATGCTTTGCACAAATATCAGCAATGACTTCTTTACTCTAACGAACACAGTTTAGGTGAAGAGTTGTTCATTTAACAAAGTAATTTGAAAAATACAATAACTTCCCATTACTATAGTGCAACACAAATATATATCCCAGTTAATCCAAGACAAACCATTTGGATTGCTGAACCAGCGGAGGACAAATGTGGGTTTGAGTGTCAATAACAACCGAACAGATGTTGTTCACAGTGGTTGGCGGCA
Organism: Dallia pectoralis; assembly: GCA_029465975.1. Classification (NCBI taxonomy): domain Eukaryota; kingdom Metazoa; phylum Chordata; class Actinopteri; order Esociformes; family Umbridae; genus Dallia; species Dallia pectoralis. The sequence goes on along the minus strand of CM055728.1, from coordinate 13,529,654 downwards.
GAAGATGGATAGTGACTGGATGACAGTCTCTTCCCCTGAGATGGTCATCTATTCCTCCCCGATACGAAAATATTACTGTATTTACTTCCATGTTTGGTAATTTATGTGAGTCTTTTCTGTCAATACAATCCAGCGTTACTACACAACCCGCAGAATACCCTGGGGCGGATAGCTCAGAATGGAGGGGGCGCTAATCTCTCCAGACCACCTTGGCGATCCATGTAGCATTATTCTTCCACCACGGCCGAGGGCGCAGTGCCACAACAAACTGGCAGGATGTAAATATTGCCAATAACTTATTGTGCGGCTTGGATTGAACAAAATCAAAGCCACACATTTTACAGAATAATATTTTGAATAACCACAGTTGCAGGTTGCCAGGTGTGTACAGGCATCGGTTTTAATTAGGGGTTTTGTCAGTGTCTTGCAGGGGAGGGTCACAAGGAGTAGCTGGTAATATGATGCTGTATCTATAGAATAACTGTATATACAGGATGCTTTAATACTTTCAGCCGTACTTATTCCCATTCAAACATAGGTGTAAGACATCCCCGGGATCTTGCCCAGGTGCTAAGGTCCCCTGGATGTTTTGGTTTTCTGGTGCATTGAAATTCACTGTAGACTAGTGTATCCTCACTGCTGAAATTATGAATAATAATAAAGTGTTTCCAATCTGATCAATTTGCCAATTGACAATACATTGCAGCAGCAACTGGCAGCGGCCTCCAGTCTCAAAGGTCAAGGTATGTCCTCTCAAGTATATCCCGATTTAGCTTATCACACAGCTTACTAAACCCCGAAGGGAGCTAGACCCATTTTGCTTGTATGGGAACACTCAACCATTGAGGAGAAATATGTATCTCGCACCTTAACCCACCACAACTTGCCTGCATAGTAATGCGTTCCGTTTAGACCCGACCTTCCTCCATGTGGATCTGCTTTAATCCAGAACAAGAACCTGGATCACAATGACGCAGCTGCGAAGCTTTAGACTGCTGCTGCTCCCTTTGAAAGGCCAATTTCCTCAATTCCCTGGATGTTTAAGGCCTTCATACTTATTGACAGTGTCTGTGAACGGTAAGTGTGCATTGGAGCTGATCCTTCTCCAAATAGCCCAGAACACCACCAGCCGGCTGACGAGGATCAGTTCTACAGACACAGGGCTCTAATCCTGCCCATGGCTTCTCCCAGTTAAAGCCATTCCACATTAGGAATGGCAGAACAGCTGCCTCTCACTGCTCTCCCAGATATGTACAGAGCAGAGGATGGAGGAGGGTGAGGCAGGAGAAGAGTAGGAGCTCAGACGAGACGGGAGATGTGCCTGTCCAGGGAGGGGTAAGAGAAGGGTGATGTGCCTGTCCAGGGAATGGTAAGAGAGGGGAGATGTGCCTGTCCAGGGAGGGGTAAGAGAGGGGAGATGTGCCTGTCCAGGGAGGGGTAAGAGAGGGGAGATGTGCCTGTCCAGGGAGGGGTAAGAGGGGGGAGATGTGCCTGTCCAGGGAGGGGTAGAGAGGGGAGATGTGCCTGTCCAGGGAGGGGTAAGAGAGGGGAGATGTGCCTGTCCAGGGAGGGGTAAGAGAGGGGAGATGTGCCTGTCCAGGGAGGGGTAAGAGAGGGGAGATGTGCCTGTCCAGGAAGGGGGAAGAGAGGGGAGATGTGCCTGTCCAATAAGGGGTAAGAGAGGGGAGATGTGCCTGTCCAGGGAGGGGTAAGAGACGGGAGATGTGCCTGTCCAGGCAGGGGTAAGAGGGAGCTAAAGGTCCCAGATGGCCTCATCTGTGGCTAGGCGATTATGGGGGTGTTTAGGCTGGTGGCTTTACAGCCGGAGTCAAGAGTGGATAGAGAGAATTAGAGTGAAATGGAGAGAGGGAGGGGAGAGTCGGATAGATGACAACGGTCAATGCTTTTCTTGCCTCCCTCTGAGCATTGAGACACTCTGTAACCAGGCCTCTGTAACCAGGCCTCTGTAACCAGGCCTCTGTAACCAGGCCTCTGTAACCAGGCCTCTGTAACCAAACCTCTGTAACCAGTCCTCTGTAACCAGGCCTCTGTAACCAGGCCTCTGTAACCAGGCCTCTGTAACCAAACCTCTGTAACCAGTCCTCTGTAACCAGGCCTATGTAACCAGGCCTCTGTAACCAGGGCTCTGTAACCAGGCCTCTGTAACCAGGCCTCTGTAACCAGACCTCTGTAACCAGGGCTCTGTAACCAGTCCTCTGTAACCAGGGCTCTGTAACCAGTCCTCTGTAACCAGGCCTCTGTAACCAGTGCTCTGTAACCAGGCCTCTGTAACCAGGCCTCTGTAACCAGGCCTCTGTAACCAGGGCTCTGTAACCAGGGCTCTGTAACCAGGCCTCTGTAACCAGGCCTCTGTAACCAGGCCTCTGTAACCAGGCCTCTGTAACCAGGGCTCTGTAACCAGGGCTCTGTAACCAGGGCTCTGTAACCAGGGCTCTGTAACCAATGCTCTGTAACCAGACCTTCCACAGCCTTCCACTTCAAATCAAATGTCATTAGTCACATGTTTCACAAACAGCGTTGAAAAACGATAGTGAAATACTTACTTTTCCAAAATGAAAAAGTAAAAAATTTAATAAAATGTCAATAACAGAGATGAACCGGGCTAAATATAAAGCAGTGGTTAAAGAAAATCGGATTTAGACACATGACTTCAGACTGATTTATCTTTTAGAACAACAACTACCTAAAGCACACAGTTTAGCGCTGGAGAGGCATTTTGACAAATCCCTGAATGTGCTTGAGAAGCACAAAGTCCAATATCACCATCATATAGTAATAAGTGTTGTTTCATGTCTATTGCACTTGTATGCCCTCTGAGGACAGTAGGAAATAAAGGCCAAACCGAGCAAAGACATTTGAGGCAACCGTAATGCCATCAGCTCTAATGAACTTAAACACAATTTTTTAACTACATCAACTACATTTATTTTGGAAAACACTGCGGTCTCCGACCAACATTTCTGTAATATCAAAGTCAAAGTCTTTCATGCGTCAAAAGCAAAAAACATAACATAAAATTATTGTGAACATTTCTCAAAACAATCTTTTCAACCTAAAGCCATTTATGCATTCAGGTGCAGAGAGTGCACTTCACTGTGTCAAATACTCGGATTGCACTGTCCAAGCTGACTTATTCTCCTCTCTTTTCCTCCCCCGCCTACACCTCCTCCTCTCTTCTTCTCTCTCCTCTCTTCTTCTCTCTCCTCCTCCTCCTTCTCCAACACCTTCTTCTCTTCTCTCCTCCTACACATCCTCCCCTCCTCCTCTCTTCTCTCTCCTCCATCTCCTCCTCCTACACCTCCTCTCTTCTCCTCTCCTCCTCCGCCTACACCTGGGCTGAGGAGTTTTAGCCACAGCATCACATATTGTCTCCTACCAGGCAGGCCACCAGGTGAAGTAAAAAGGATCTGTGCCTGAGGCTTTTACTACTTTTGTACCGCAGCTGCTCATCCTACAGAAAATCCTGTCCTCTGGAAGACCCCCTTATGTCAATTCTACAGTGTCGCCCTCCTACAGAGCGTGACCATGGACATCACCCTGTCATTTTCAGCCAATATAAAGAGCGGCGAGGCAACATTTGTGGAGTACAACCTTCACGAAGCAAACGTCTTATGCAGTAATCTACTTGTCGCCCCACATCTAGATTACTGCAACTCACTTGTCGTAGGAGCATCTGCTTGTGCCATCAAACTCTTGTGTAGAGTTCATCCCTCTACCACCTCTGGTCACCTCTGGTCTGCTGGTCACCTTTACTGGAAAGCAGCGCCCACTCTGCTCAGTCACATCTCTTGTCTGTCCTTGCGCCCCAATATAAAGTAAAAGAGAAATCCCTGCCTGATTTACACTCATTTACACCTTTAATATTAAATTCAGCTAGAAGCAACCTCTTCTTTACATGGCCGGCATAACGCCCTACAATCAATTCTGAAAGAATACAAAATCAGTCATTTTAACAAGAAAGACAACCAGCCAAGTGACATAAGATATTTAGCCAGCTAGCTATCTTAGCTGAATAGTAGGCCTAGCACACCACCACAGTTAGCATATGTTAGCATATGTAGCAAGCCAGGGCCAAACTACCTAGCAAACCACCACAGTTGGCATATGTAGCAAGCCAGGGCCAAACTACCTAGCAAACCACCACAGTTGGCATATGTAGCAAGCCAGGGCCAAACTACCTAGCAAACCACCACAGTTGGCATATGTAGCAAGCCAGGGCCAAACTACCTAGCAAACCACCACAGTTGGCATATGTAGCAAGCCAGGGCCAAACTACCTAGCAAACCACCACAGTTGGCATATGTAGCAAGCCAGGGCCAAACTACCTAGCAAACCACCACAGTTGGCATATGTAGCAAGCCAGGGCCAAACTACCTAGCAAACCACCACAGTTGGCATATGTAGCAAGCCAGGGCCAAACTACCTAGCAAACCACCACAGTTGGCATATGTAGCAAGCCAGGGCCAAACTACCTAGCAAACCACCACAGTTGGCATATGTAGCAAGCCAGGGCCAAACTACCTAGAAAAAGGCAGCATCCGCAGAACACAACTAAGCAGCACACTTTTGCAGATTATAAAGCAAAGCCAGCAAGAAATAAAATGTTGACTGTTGGGGCCCATCTGGTGGTGAAAGAGTTAAGGCTAAGTTAGCCATCAGAGTCAGGGAGTGAAGGGCCTCAAGAGGGGAAAGAGGAAAGATAAACTCCAATACTAAAGTGAGGGAAATCCTAAGATAGCCAGATAGCCTAGTGGTTGGAGCTTAAAGGTTAGTTAGTTAGTTAGTTAGTTAGTCAGTGTAAAAATTGATCTGTTAAATCTATTACTCCAATTAGCCAAAATAAGGTAACTATATAGAACAAAATGTAATTATCAAATACCTTAGCAATTATTTCATATAAAACTTTGATGGAGAGTGTATTATGCTCACTAAGGAATGCTTGTTTGGGTTGTCATTACAACTGCTCAAGGGGAGTACATAATAATACACTTTCACACTGACCCCCTGCGGGAATTAAACCCACATCCCTGGCTTTGTTATTAGCCATCGGACTTATCAAGTAAGCAACATGAAGCCTACTGACTGGATCTCACTACAGCTTCAACTACCAGAGACATTAACATTGGTCCTATAGAAGAACAATTCAACATAGTCCTTTATGGGTTGCGTTTGTGCTCCCTGTTGGAAACAGTCAGGCATAGTTAATAAATTGTATATTCGCATGTCTACGGTTTTGACATGTCTTGTATGTATACGTTTGTATGTGTGACACATTGTCATGTTGACACTTTGTCGTGGAGCGTTAACGTTACACTTGTATCGTGTAAATAAAGAAACATACTTCAGTAACTTTCACAGTCCTACTCCGAATACAGCTGTCATCACAACACAACTGATGCAGTCCTACTCTGAATGCAGCTGTCATCACAACACAAATGATGTAGTCCTACTCTGAATACAGCTGTCATCACAACACAACTGATGCAGTCCTACTCTGAATGCAGCTGTCATCACAACACAACTGATGCAGTCCTACTCTGAATGCAGCTGTCATCACAATACAAATGATGTAGTCCTACTCTGAATACAGCTGTCATCACAACACAACTGATGTAGTCCTACTCTGAATGCAGCTGTCATCACAACACAAATGATGCAGTCCTACTCAGAATAAATCTGTCATCACAACACAAGTGATGCAGTCCTACTCTGAATGCAGCTGTCATCACAACACAAATGATGTAGTCCTACTCTGAATGCAGCTGTCATCACAACACAACTGATGCAGTCCTACTCTGAATGCAGCTGTCATCACAACACAAATGATGCAGTCCTACTCAGAATAAATCTGTCATCACAACACAAATGATGCAGTCCTACTCTGAATGCAGCTGTCATCACAACACAACTGATGCAGTCCTACTCTGAATAAATCTGTCATCACAACACAAATGATGCAGTCCTACTCTGAATGCAGCTGTCATCACAACATAAATGATGCAGTCCTACTCAGAATAAATCTGTCATCATAACACAACTGATGCAGTCCTACTCTGAATGCAGCTGTCATCACAACACAAATGATGTAGTCCTACTCTGAATACAGCTGTCATCACAACACAACTGATGCAGTCCTACTCTGAATGCAGCTGTCATCACAATACAAATGATGTAGTCCTACTCTGAATACAGCTGTCATCACAACACAACTGATGTAGTCCTACTCTGAATGCAGCTGTCATCTCAACACAAATGATGCAGTCCTACTCAGAATAAATCTGTCATCACAACACAAATGATGCAGTCCTACTCTGAATGCAGCTGTCATCACAACACAAATGATGTAGTCCTACTCTGAATGCAGCTGTCATCACAACACAACTGATGCAGTCCTACTCTGAATGCAGCTGTCATCACAACACAAATGATGCAGTCCTACTCAGAATAAATCTGTCATCACAACACAAATGATGCAGTCCTACTCTGAATGCAGCTGTCATCACAACACAACTGATGCAGTCCTACTCTGAATAAATCTGTCATCACAACACAAATGATGCAGTCCTACTCTGAATGCAGCTGTCATCACAACATAAATGATGCAGTCCTACTCAGAATAAATCTGTCATCATAACACAAATGATGCAGTCCTACTCTGAATGCAGCTGTCATCACAACATAAATTATGTAGTCCTACTCTGAATGCAGCTGTCATCACAACACAAATGATGTAGTCCTACTCTGAATGCAGCTGTCATCACAACACAACTGATGCAGTCCTACTCTGAATGCAGCTGTCATCACAACACAAATGATGCAGTCCTACTCTGAATGCAGCTGTCATCACAACACAAATGATGTAGTCCTACTCTGAATACAGCTGTCATCACAACACAAATGTTGTAATCCTACTCTGAATGCAGCTGTCATCACAACACAAATGATGTAGTCCTACTCTGAATGCAGCTGTCATCACAACACAAATGATGTAGTCCTACTCTGAATGCAGCTGTCATCACAACACAAATGGTGTAGTCCTACTCTGAATGCAGCTGTCATCACAACACAACTGATGTAGTCCTACTCTGAATGCAGCTGTCATCACAACACAACTGATGTAGTCCTACTCTGAATACAGCTGTCATCACAACACAACTGATGTAGTCCTACTCTGAATGCAGCTGTCATCACAACACAAATGATGCAAGCTACTCTGAGCATTAGCCAAAATAACGTGTGGGCGGATGCATATTCAAGTAAAGTTAAGCAGGGAAAAAAATGAATTATAAAATCTCATCAAAGTGTTTTGGAGTCTGGGCCTGCTCAGTGGTTTAATTAAACAAGGAATTATGGGATTAAATAGAGACTCTCATTACAGGCCACTGAAGAAGTCTTGCGGTGGATGTCTTTTTGTCTCTCCCCTTCCTCACCCCAAAACCCCCGCCCGTCCCCCCGAAAAAACTCTCGCGCTTGAGAATTCTCAGCGGATTACATGTGGCTGCAGGAAATGAGGCCGCATTAATTAAATCAATTCCTAGTGCCAATTTTACTACCCATAAAAAATTAAGTTATTTCACAAGCCCGCATACCACACTGTTAAAGACATACTGGACATCTAGACAGACTGTACATCATATATGCCTTTTGTTGTTTCGGGTGAGGTTTTAGAGAGGCTAGAGCAAAGCCATTTCCTGTTTTCCTCTCCATGACAACCCTTGAGCTGGTGCACTGGGCCTGCAGATCAGTCAGAGAGGCACCTTGTGGCTGGTGTCTGCAGCTTTTCATTCCACAGACGGAATGGAATTTATTTGTTCTCTTCTGCATGCTGTTGGATTTAGATGGGGGCAGGGAGGGGGACGGCACATATCCATGCTCTCTCTGCATCACTTTGTTTTCTCTCTTTCCTTCTCTATGTCTCTCTCTTCTCTATGTCTCCCTCCTCTTCTCTCTGTCTCTCCCACCTTGTTTATGTCTCTCTCCTCATCTCTACGTCTCTCTCCTCTTCTCTATGTCTTTCTCTCCTCTTTTTCGCTCTCCCCTTCTCTATGGCTCTCTCCCCTTCTCTATGGCTCTCTCCCCTTCTCTATGGCTCTCTCTCCATCTCTATGCCATTTTCTTCTTCTCTACGTCATTCTCTCCTCTTGGAGCGGGAGATTCTAGTAATGAAGCAGATGCTGCTCGCCGATGGAGAAGCTCAACCTGAACCTAATCTATGTCTCCTCCAGATGCCATGCTTGTCATGCTGGGTCTTATCACCCAAATGGGACCATGGCTAAGCAGACAAGCAGCTCCCCCACCCCCCAACCCCCGCATCCAGAAAATCAATGGGGCAATTGTGCCACAGCATATATCTAACATATTCTGCCTTTTGATTTCCCCAGGAAGTCACAGGTATGGCTGGTCACAGCGATGACAAGTCTGCCTCGGAACGAGATCCAGAATTGGAGAGGAATGTCCCATTCGACGCTGTTAACAACCCTAGTGTACAAGCACGTACGCACAAACATGCACTAACAAAAACTAATCTCATTAAAACGTTATGGTCAAAATGCAAGGCAGTTTTCCATTGTTGAAGTGATTGGGGACGTCTGGATGACTAAACAGCAGTAGTTGTAATTCCATGTGAAAGTTCTGGTGAGACTGATAAAGTGCTGAGGAGGCCCTGCGTTTATCACCAAATTAGAGGCTAATTAACTATCTGAGAGTGTGTTCTGTCCTCCGGGGTGCGTGGCATTCTCCGCCGCCTCGTGTCGGAACAAAAAAGTACATTTGCAACCTTCCGTTTAATTGAGGAATCATCTGAAAATGGAATCAAAAGGGAAATTAACTAAATTGTCTGACTTGACTCTAATTCAATAAGCATGTTAATTAGCGATATAGGGGGATGGTTTTTCCACGTGGGATCATCTTGTTGTGATAACAGTAATAAACTGGAGACTCTGCTCCTTGTCAGGATATGGTGTCAGCTGGCAGAGGGTTCTATACTTTGGCTTTTATATAGGAGCTGTTTAATCACCATAAAAAGGACTCTGCTTCCGGTTACTATTTCACTTTCCGTGGTGAAGTCCAGAGGGAGACCGAATGTGACCGTGTTTCCTATAGTCTCAGTGAAGCGAAAGCGATGTAAACAAGTCTATGATAGAAAATACTTTTTTAATTCATCATGACACGCGCCGTTTAACTGTCACAATTAACGGGATCAAGTTAAAAAGCAGCTGGCACACCGCTAACATGACTTCTCAACAGTTGTCTTGATGATGCATTGTACAACATGTGGCCACTGGTTAGACAAGTACCGCTGACGAGCCCGAACGGATCCCAATAGTATGTAAACTTTGTCCTATTGTGCCGATACGTGCACAATGTAATCCACCTCTTCTCAAACTTGGAATTTCATGGCTAACTGAGGTATGATATTATATTAAATAATTGGTAGGAAAGCTTAGAGGCCATTACTGCCGACATCAGCTCTCTGAGGTAACGTTTAATGCTATAAAAGTTTAACTGTAAATCGTCTGCCGTTTTCGTTTGTAATTGAAATGAGATTTGCCAGAATAAAGCATTAGTATATTTCCACTTGAACATCCGTGAAATCAAGCCGGGCTTTTTGCGTCTGTGTATCGCATATGAATGAGCAAGTCCATAGGAAGGTATCTTGCATTTACATCCAACGCCACGATCAAGTCAGACATGGTATTAAACAGACACAGTGGGAAAAGAAAGAAGGGAGTTTTGGTTAAAGAGCAATGGCCCATATTCAACACCACATTGAAGCAGTACATGTACACGTAAGGTAGCACCTTATGCCATTGGTCCAGCCTAAGTCACATGTCTTGTTACATCATACAGAACACTTCCTTGAGATTACAATTACTCTATATCACAAATTTCAATGGCATTGAGTTGAATCATTAGATAAAGGAATGCACTAGAATTACTGCTAAAATACCCAAATGTAAAACCTTATTGGATTTGTTAATAAAGTATTCGACAAGATAATAAAGCATTGAACTGCAACAAAGATACAAATAAGCTAACCATTGTTTAATGTTCACTTTTGCATGCATGCATTTAGCCTATGTTGCCATTGTGCAACACTTTTCTTTGTCTGGCAATTTAGTAAGAGAAAAGAACTGTACAAACAAGCTTTTACGTGGTGCTATCTCTGACACGCATCTGTTTCTCCACCATCTCTCAGGCTTTGGGGCTGGGATCCCTCCCCCTCCTATTCCCTGCAAGAGATCTGCAGTCCACTGTACTGAACACCACAGTAAGTGGGATGGGTGTTTGCTCCACCATCCGTTCAACAGGTTTATTTAAACATACAAAAGGCTTTGGCACTGAAATGAAAATGCGCATATAGCGGACAATAACCGCAGTAGTATAACCCACTCCCCTAAAATAACGTGTGACATGTAACAATGCGAAGCAATGAGTGCACTGCTCGCACCCTCTTATATCCCAACATAAAGTGACAGATTACTAACAGCTCCACTGAAAGAGGAAGTAATCACAGCTAGTGAGAACAAAAACACGGAAGTGGATCACCGAAATGGGTGTAGCAACGCCACCACACCAGTCGTGACAATGGGGAGCTTTGATAGGGGGATCAGAAGAACTTCTTAACATAAATGAACGGTCATTGCACCAAATGTGTGGGTAGAAACGCTGGACATCACAGGAGCCGTCAAGGACTCTTTCAATTTAAAGCGTTCAAGAAGTATCCGAGGGTCAAGAATCAGGAAGGGTCCTGAGAAGGGATGGATGGTCTTTTAAACGTATTGTGATGTGCCTGAAGGCTCTGCAGAACACTTTAAAAGGAATGTGTCCGTGTGATTGTGCGCTCACCTTAAACAACGGAGGGATTCAGAGCCTCCCAGTCTATTCAGACCCAATAGAGGCAGCACCTCAGGGGGTCACTTGGCCTTAAAAAGAGAGTCTCCCAACCCTGTACAGCTCAGCGGGGCAGCAATAAACACTGACATATTGACTCCCTGCAGCCAAGCAGTTCACCATAGTGCTGCATGTATATGTGACCATTAAAGGATTGGATAGGAACTAGACTCTTAGTTGGTTTGAGAGCAGGTGGAATGGGGGTTGGTGGAGGTTTGCAGGAGTGCACTGTCATTTATAGACTGGAATAGAATTGTATTCAGATGACCGAGACTTGATGCCAGATTTGCATCACAGAAGAAATATGTTTATTGTTAAAAGGTGAAGGTGACAATCTGGGCCCCTTTTCTATCAACACTTACAGCTACAGTACAGCTACTGAACTCTAAAGATGATGTCTTGCTCATTGGATATTGGAATAAAATGTGACGTATGACGTCTGCTTCAGTAACTCCTTCCAGCATCGGAATGGATTGTCATTGTGAAGAAAGTGAAAACATCTCTACAACTGTCTACAACTGTCACCAGCAACGACGGAGAGCGCGCCGTGAGTGACCAGGTGAACTACCAGGTAAATCTGGCCAACATACACATGGATGTGCTTACAGCGCAGCAAGAGTATCTAAATCTACCATTGCATTTAAATATTATGTTATAATAGTTCAAATAAATTGTGTTATTAACAATTATATTTGCAGTGGAGTTGTGGAATTTTCTTTAATGTTGTATGATGTTTGAATCATATCCAGATGGTTAAAAGGAAACAATAAAAAGAGATTTATGGGAATATTGGAGTTGGCAACAAATCTTATTGTAATGTCAAAAACACAGACTGTATAGTATGGTTGGCAGGTGGCCAAAGTTTTGGAGCATACAACCAGTAACCAAAATGTTAATAGATCAAATCCCTGAGTCAGTCAGGTCGAAAATAAATCCAAACTTCCACCAATATACACATTCAATCAAGGTTTAACTTGAAAGAAACAATGCAATCGATTTTGTTAAAATAAACCATGTATGAAATCATCCATTGCTTATTATTCACATGCACGTACGCATGCACACACACTCACATACACACCACACCACACACACACACACACACACACACACATATATATGCACATTGTATGGACTGGGCACTGTCCTCCCAGTTGATGCTGTATGGAAATGGTGCTGAACTCAATCCAGCCCTCACAAAGATGCTTTAACAGGGCATTAAGTCTTAGGAAACCAGTGGTTATTAAATGGAAAGAGTTTATCTGCTCTCTCTCTCTCTCTTTGTGGTTTGCATGTGTCTTATTTACTGATAACAAACAGCCATATAAACAAAATACTGACTGTCAATATAACCAGTGATTTAGATTATGACGGGGGTGGGATATAATGTTACAGACAGAGCCATAGAGATATACAAATGCAGCCGTTAGTGGACAGCTCAGGGCTTAAAAAGCAAACGGCAAAAGTTTTAAGAGCAAAGAATAATCTTATTTTGAATAAAAGCAGATTAATAATCACAGAAGAGGGCTTTCTCCCCCAGCAAACAAAATAAGTGATTTTGGCTTGTTGAGCGTATTTAAAGATTACAGTTAAAGGTGCTTTGAAATGCAACCCTGATACGTTTATGTGAGAGGGGAGAGATAGCTGAGAGCCTGATCTGGTGCCTTTAAAGTGCATGGTGCCATTAAAAACGAAGGTGCAAAATGGACACTGAGGCAAATATATTGGGCAAATATATTGGTTGAAACATTGGTCAAATTCAGTCTTAAACAAAAACAACAACTGCTCAAATATTATTGTCATTAATACATTTGTCATAAGTAAATTTAACTAAATTTAACAAACTTAAATTTTCAGACATACTGTGATATAAACCATTGCCCAAATGCTAACTGTATATTGTGTACTTGAGGTAAAAAATAAATCTTTTGTGTAACATGAAATCTTTTTTACAAAAAAGGTTATTATAAGGTTTATTATATTAAGGTACTTTAGAAAACTCTTCCTTGATTCCGAAGCATTGAGTTAAGTGTGAGGTTACAAACACAGCATCCACACAGCATCTAGTATCGAGTCTCATTTTACAGGATCTCATCTGAATTGCTTGGAAGGTCGTATCATTTCACAAGCAGGCCTTATATTGTATAAAATATTAACCAAAAATCATAGATTTTATTGACAACAAATTCCTGTAGGATGTTACTTTGTGACACGTCACAGTGCTAAAAACAACCATGTCTATGTCACTTGTAAATCAGTCATGGTAACCCTGCTAATGGTAAATTCTGACAAAAGGCACCCTAACAAATAAATAGTTTGAGATTTTGTTTGGGAACATCCATTTTTCTTCAATAAAGTGGAAATAGTTCCTTTATGGCATCATGGTCAGTGTAGCCTAATCTGGTTCCAACACCATCTTTTTCAGGGGAGGATATTAGGTGTGTGTGTGTTGGTGTGTTTGTGTGTGTGTTGGCTTGGGGGGTGAGAGCATGCCTCCCCCTTTCCTCCCCCTCCTGCAGCTGGCCTGCCTTACTTATGTTCCTACAGTGATCATAACATTCACTACTGAGGTTGTGGGAATGTAAGATCTGCAACACTCTGGGAACACGTTTGGGCAAAAGACAAAAACAAAGCAAGGGGGAAATATTCTGGGTTAAAGTGGCCATAAGTGGCATGGTCCCTGGGTGTTATTTAGCTTTTGGGCCATGTTGTTAACTGCTAATCTTTGCTATGAGACTGGACAAGCACTAATTTACTGTATGTTAACCCAAGTGATCGTATGTTCATTTTAAACACACTCTTGGCAGAATATTTATGAGTAGTTAATACTGAACCACAGAGCATCGAATAAAGCAACTATTTAATAAATATTATTATTAAACCTTATATTCATAATGCTTTATTTAAAAAAAACACCCATTGTATTTGTGAAATGAGATAACAATAAGTGACCCCAGGAAATCGACGTAGACAGAGGATGATGTGTAAATCAATGCAGCAACTATGTCTCTGTCCCAAAAAATAGAAAACAAATGTGTGAATAAAGTTTGAGAGACAACACCTGGATTAAGGACATACCTACTGTAACAATGTGCTTTAAACAGACGTCAACCGTGGAGTCGTTTGGGCAAAATGCCAGACAAAACGAAGTTTTCAACAGCAGAACGCCATACTAACGGTTAAGCCATGGGAGCATTAGGGATTAACACTGCTTCATACCACCGGACCAAAGCCCGCTTGCCATCAATCAGACAACCATGAATTCCACATTGTATCAGAGAATGTAAGTATATCTATCAAAAAGCTGATGTCGAGCTGGAAAGAATATGTTGCCACTGAAAAATGATCCAACACACAACAATCCACAACAGAACCCAGATGTTTCTGCTAAAGAACTGCTGAGATGTAGTGGAATTGACCCATAAATATAGTAAAGCCTTTGAATATCACACAGTGGAGGTGACCCATACATAGTAAAGCCTTTAAATATCACACAGTGGAAGTGATCCATACATATAGTAAAGCCTTTAAATATCACACAGTGGAGGTGACCCATAAATATAGTAAAGCCTTTAAATATCACACAGTGGAGGTGACCCATAAATATAGTAAAGCCTTTAAATATCACACAGTGGAAGTGACCCATAAATATAGTAAAGCCTTTAAATATCACACAGTGGAAGTGATCCATACATATAGTAAAGCCTTTAAATATCACACAGTGGAAGTGACCCATAAATATAGTAAAGCCTTTAAATATCACACAGTGGAGGTGACCCATAAATATAGTAAAGCCTTTAAATATCACACAGTGGAAGTGACCCATACATATAGTAAAGCCTTTAAATATCACACAGTGGAGGTGACCCATAAATATAGTAAAGCCTTTAAATATCACACAGTGGAAGTGACCTATAAATATAGTAAAGCCTTTAAATATCACACAGTGGAGGTGACCCATACATATAGTAAAGCCTTTAAATATCACACAGTGGAAGTGACCCATAAATATAGTAAAGCCTTTAAATATCACACAGTGGAGGTGACCCATACATATAGTAAAGTCTTTAAATATCACACAGTGGAAGTGACCCATACATAGTAAAGCCTTTAAATATCACACAGTGGAAGCCTGAGATGTAGTGGAATTGACCCATACATAGTAAAGCCTTTAAATATCACACAGTGGAATTGACCCATACATAGTAAAGCCTTTAAATATCACACAGTGGAGGTGACCCATACATAGTAAAGCCTTTAAATATCACACAGTGGAGGTGACCCATACATAGTAAAGCCTTTAAATATCACACAGTGGAGGTGACCCATACATATAGTAAAGCCTTTAAATATCACACAGTGGAGGTGACCCATACATATAGTAAAGCCTTTAAATATCACACAGTGGAGGTGACCCATAAATATAGTAAAGCCTTTAAATATCACACAGTGGAAGTGATCCATACATATAGTAAAGCCTTTAAATATCACAGAGTGGAAGTGACCCATACATATAGTAAAGCGTTTAAATATCACACAGTGGAAGTGATCCATACATATAGTAAAGCCTTTAAATATCACACAGTGGAAGTGATCCATACATATACTAAAGCCTTTAAATATCACACAGTGTAAGTGATCCATACATATAGTAAAGCCTTTAAATATCACACAGTGGAAGTGATCCATACATATAGTAAAGCCTTTAAATATCACAGAGTGGAAGCCTGAGATGAAAAACATATCTAAAATGTAGTCACTGTCTTGGCTGATTCTTTTTTAGCCGTGTTTGGGCAGAAACATTTGAAGTGGTATAAGACGTGAATTCATTCTGTACATTAAATAAACAGAGGCTCCTATTACGATCTTAATACACGTGTAACTTATTCACTTGTTAGAATAATGTAATATGCCTTACCCACATTAGGCAAGTGTACTGAAAACACGCACTCCGTTAGCTGACAGTAAGTCAATGAAATAAAGAATGCAAAAAATAAATGAATAAATAAAAACAGAATTTGATGATTTTGAGGACTTCTACTTTCAGATACCATGACCATTTCAGTGTTTGTCCTTCTACGTATTTGCCAACAGGGTTTTTCAAAGGGACTTGCCTGTTGGAAAGGTGGCCATCCGGAAGGAGGTATCATTGCATATTGGCCTGGTGCTGCACAGAATGAGGGAGTTATCGTTGGTATGGATGTTCTTGACTCAACGCTCAACAGGCTAAACTTTGGTTTATGGTCAAAAGAGCATGTCCTCCCACTGACGTGTTTCACTGACTGACTGGTTGAGGAAGCAGTGTGAATGGAAGCAGAAGGACTATAAGGGTTCATTTTGACATGCCTGCTACCTACCATCAGATGATTTAAAACACTGAACAATATATACACACTGAACAATATATTAAAATACAATTAACTTAAGCACTCACAATTATCTTCAAATAAATTGTGACAATACAAATAAATATATATTAAGTGATGCAACAACAGTAAAGTAAGATACTTTACCTTTCTGTAGCATAACAGAAACACTGAGCATCTCAATGGTTCCAGCAGCCAACAAGCAGTCACCCCCCCCCGAAACCCCCTCCTACCCCCCGACCCTGTCTTTATTTCTTACACCCAGCTTCAGACCCCAGCGACATAGTATTGTGAGCTCTCCACATGACCGTGAAAACAACTATTCATAAAACAAACAGACGGTTAAAACGTCCAGAGAAAACAAAGATAACTTACAAACTATTACCAGAATGTTTTTGACAAAATGCAACAGTTGACATTAACCCCCAATAAAAAGAAGTGATTGAGAAATGTGTAAGAGTAGAGAATAACCAAAAGGACTGTCATGGTTGGGGGAACTAACAGCGTATTGGCATTTTCTCCTCCACTTTTGCTTTCCAAACATCATTCTGTTTTAAGTAATCACCCTGATTTCTTTTTACATGCTTGATTTGTTCTACTAGCTCCTGCCCTCGTTACACGGTTAAACACCAATGGACCAAGGAAACAGATTGTGTTAATAATTGTGACACTGGCGATGAATGTCTGCTGAAGGCTGCATTTGTCTGCAATGAAATCCCATATGAAAAAAATACCATATTTTAATATACATAAAATGATCTTCATTGGAACCGTTCAATGGGCATATATATGTAATGCAAATGATTCTTTAATCTCTTGTATTACTGTTTTTGTATTATTAATATAAACATAAGTGCTCACATTCATCATTATCCATGATAAATATCCACCAACATATGTGGCACTTATTATACGTGTTTTTGAATCGCCATGTGTTTTACAAATGAACATACTGATTATTCTGGCCAGTAAGCCTAGGGAATACAAACTTGGCCCTACTGCTTGGACCTGAGAACAAAGTGGCTTTGGACTGAGGGCATAAAAACACATCACAGTAAAACACTCGATGTAAAACACTCATTTAACCTGCATGTGGATAAAACCATGTAAATAGAGAGAGAATACGAAAAACGTTTCTTTCACTTGCTTTTTCAGTACAATTAGCATATTCCTCTCAGTGTCGAGACACCTGCTGGTCCGAGTGGGCGTGCGGAACACAGGGCTTTACTTCAGGCCAGCAAAAAATGACACTTTAAGTCAACCAACCCCGAAACTGGAGTCCTCCCACTTCCAATGAATGCAGGGAAATGCTGTGTGTACGTCAGCAACACCAAAGAGAGAAAAAACCCTCCTTTTTTAACATGGCTGTTGTCTGACTCAATTGTGTCAGTTTGAGCAAGCATTAAAACGTATTCATGTAACTGCCTTTTGGCCAAATTGTTGAGTTTATAAACTGTCAGCCCATTCACCTGAAGCCATTGATTTGTATTGATTCTTTCACTTAATAAACATTCAGAAGAGTTCATCAACTCGCCTATATAGCCAACAACGTTGTGGGCCAATTACACAGAATAACACAAGGTTTTGTATTTGCTTCCTCTTTAAGGGATACTCAATGACTAGCTATTTCTCCTACTCAGGGCCTCGTATTAATTACAGAAGAGGGCAAGATTAGTTGGCTTTATATTAGGGTATCCAGACCTAAAAAGCTATGGTCAAATCTACAGTAGTTACTTATAAACCATCCACAGCAGTTACTAATAAACCCTCCACAGTAGTTACTAATAAACCCTCCACAGCAGTTACTAATAAACCCTCCACAGCAGTTACTAATAAACCATCCACAGCAGTTACTAATAAACCATCCACAGCAGTTACTAATAAACCATCTACAGCAGTTACCAATAAACCCTCAACAGCAGTTACTAATAAACCATCCACAAAAGTTACTAATAAAGCATCTACAGCAGTTACTAATAAACCATCAACAGCAGTTACCAATAAACCCTCTACAGCAGTTGCCAATAAACCATCTACAGCAGTTACCAATAAACCCTCCACAGCAGTTACCAATAAACCCTCCACAGCAGTTACTAATAAACCCTCCACAACAGTTACTAACAAACCATCCACAACAGTTACTAATAAACCATCTACAGCAGTTACTAATAAACCATCCACAGCAGTAAACCCTCTACAGCAGTTACCAATAAACCCTCCACAGCAGATACTAATAAACCCTCCACAGCAGTTACTAATAAACCAGCATGCACGAAACATCACATTAAACCATCAGAAAAGGATTGTTTCTTATAGCAGTATGGCAGCACAACATCCTCATTTGATATAGAAGTGTTGAATACCACCGTTGCGCTAACGTCAATGGTAATTCCTATGGTTGGCCTATATGTCATATGTTAATAAAAGTATATATGTCAATAAAATTATATAAGAACCTGCACAATATGAAATATCCATCGCCATGGATCTTAAAAAGTAGCCTACTCTCAAATACATTTGGTGACATTTGCCATTCATTTGCTTTTACATTTGTACAGTCATTGTCCTGTTAGATAACATTGCAAACAGAGCTAGTCGCCCTATGTTTCTGACTGCCCTGAACCACTCCTCCCTTTTGTTCACTGATCAGTCTCTCTCATTGGGTCGCTAAAGAAGACTCTTGGCATTTGTCTGCGAATGAAAGTAGGATTAACAAATGGCCACTGAACACTCCAAAGAAGTGGGCTTCTATTCCCTCTTTCAAAACACATCCAGTTAAGTAGCCCCTCTATAGATATTTGTTTTCTCAAAGACGCCATTGATGCAGTAGTACGTGACAAGAAGAATAGAGCTAAATCAACAAGTAGTTTAGGCTTTCCCCCCAAATACAGATGAGACATGCATTAAAATTATTATTATGCACTTCAGTTTGGTCATATTAATGTAAATATTTTAAGTGAAACAAGTCACGTTATGATACGTGAGACTTTCCAACGCTTTGAAAAACACTTCAAATTGGAACCTTTTTTATTGAAACGCTGCAGAACATTAATATTCCAACATTTAGGTTTGTTAAAGGTGTAGGCTACACCGGAATCACATTTCAAATGTGATTACTTCGCATATAAAAAATATATTGAGTTATCTGATTAACCTTTATGCACAACTGGACATACATGTCACATGTCTTCATCAATGGATGTTTTCATTTAGGGTCACTAGGTTGGTTTTCCACAACTTACAATGATGGACTGATTTGTGGTTGTGGTATTAAAACACTTTTTGTGACACACAGAAGCTATTATGCCAATATACTTTAATTTGAGTTTGCAGGAGTTTCCCCTTCATACAAATTGTTCCATAAATGCGGCTGGGCCATGTCCCCTAAACCTGATCAATATGCCCAGTAGTAGTAGATGTTCAATGTAATTCATGTCAATTAAAACTGGATGGAATTCAAGTTACGCCTAAAGTAAAAGTTACGCCATATGTTGCCATTGTATGAAGTTATTAAGACCTGGAAGTTCTGAAGACTCCTCAGCCAGGTTCTAACGATCTGAAAAGGTTCTGAAGACCTTTTGAATGAAATGTACACAGATAATACTGAGATGTAAGGTTTTTAATGTACATGATGCCTGTAAAACAGCTAGCATGCATTTTATTATATTATTGTTATTTTCTTTTGTAAAGCACTTTGAATTGCTTCTATATATGAATTCTGCAATATAAATAAACTTGCTTGCCTGCTATACAGTATGAGGAGAAATTTTTATTCAGCTGCCCAAAAAGGGAGATTGTCTCTTTAAATAACCCACCAGAGATTTGAGAAGTAGCCTGGTATTCACTGCTGGTAGCTTGTGCGCCTAGATAGGCCCTGGCCTGTCCCACATGTCCCAAACGTGCTTTAATTAATAGACAGGCAGGCTTAAAAGCAGCACTGGCAGTCTGTAATATGATGAACTCTCATTGTGGCCGTGTCACCACAAATGTTTCTGATAAGTAAAAGCACCCAATGGATCAAAGACTATAAGCCTCTCAATTTCCTCTAGCGGCTTCTACTTTTCCTTACCTACTTTTTCATATTCTCTTCTCTTACAATTTCTGAAACACAACACGAAATCCCTTGCATGACAACCGCTAGGTCCGCCTCAGGTTAGCAGGCCACCCGAGCTTTAGGATATATAATTGCGCATTAATGGATTAGGCTAAATGCGTTCTCTTTCAATGTCTTACGACTTAATGAATCGACATGTTAAGATTTGACACCAATGTGCATTTTTTTCTTGGCCCATTCTGGAAACACCTTGAGCTCCTGTGGTGTTGATGGCCTGTAATGGTCTATGTTATACGCCTATAGTCATTACTGCAGTATTTACTCCATATTGTTGTTGTTTTTTTTGCTTAATAACGGCCATTGAAAGCAAATCTAATAAATGTTCTTCTGTGAATGAGAAGATATTTGGCTGTGTGTAATATGCAGAAAATAATGTAAACCATGACCTAATATTTAATAGCCTATTTAGATATGGTTTAGTCATGTATAGGACACATTATTTCCAACCGGATTTATGGAAATTACAGTAAAACTATAAACTGTCGACTCAAATCTCATATAGGAAGTGATTTTAACATTTCACTATGTTCATTTTTAAAAAATGCGCCCAAAAACCATAAGACTGGTGAAATCATATGTTTTTTCTGGCTTTAACTAGACAGAACTTGACAATGCTCACATGTTATATTATGTTAATTTTTTCTTGGTAGTTAATTTGATCTGTGGAGTTAAATGACGGCATAGCCATAGATAATTCTTATGTATGTCTTATTGGCTCCGCAATGAACAATAGCCTACATTTATTATTCACGGATACTCGTCATCTTAATCCAAAGGGTTTATGTACACGAAAAAACATCAGCGCACTATTAGGCTACAATTAAATAACACCTAAAATAAACCTTAAGAGAACATCAGATGTGTTATAGTCTAATATATTGTTATATTATTCTATCCCTGTTTTTTAATGAGCGCAAATTAACAGGCCTATATGAAAATATCCATTGTAAACTTTTGTTCTTATTTTTTATGAAAGGTTATTTTTCTTTAAAATCTCGCGCAATGTAAATTCCAATGACATTTGGCGAGAGTCAGCGAGGGGGAAGGAGAGGTTAATCCGAGTTTAATACATTGATGCTCTGCACAGGACCGAGGCTGTGATGATTGTGTTATCTCTACTCTACATTGGGGCTCCCTCAATTTCAACCCAGCCAAATAGCTGCAAGAAAGTGCAGATGGAGTAACTCTCGATGCCTGAGGAAAAGTGTTAATAATAGCTAAATAACTTCGCCATACGTTCACTAAATCTCTCTCACCATTCTAGATTAATTTGTTTGAAGTGGTCTCTTGACTCTCCATGGCGTCCTTTTTTCATCAAGCTAATTTTGGTCTCCTAATATAATTGTCTTTTTTTCTGCAACTGTCTCAGTAAAACAGCAGCCATCTAACAGAGCATGTTCCGGAGTATGGACACCTTTTGTTTTCATTATTGCATTATTCTTTGAAACAGTGCCTTGCAAGCGTTTTCTAACCCCTGACCAATTCTCATTTTTTTCTGAATTACAAAGAGTAGCCTACATTGACATTTTCATCTGTTTATTTTCAGGGTACTGGTTTTATATACATATAGAATATATGAAAAGTATAAAATAATATCTAAGTGTTTGGATCATTAATCAAGAACTGGAAACGGTATCACCATCACCCAGGCAATGCCAAAAAAGTCTATCCCCATAAAATCTGCATTTTAAGATGCCGCAGAGAGGCCAAATATCACTTTAAATGAGCTATAGAGATTACTGGCTATGTGTGGATAAAATAGTGCACCATTAAATCACATCAATAGCACTGCATGAAACTGTCTTTTATAGAAAGGTGGCAAGGAAGAAACATTAGTTAAAAGTACCATCCAAAAGCATGAGTGACCCAGCTGGATGCGTTCAAAGGTTTTCTGATAAAGAAATTCAAAAATCCAAAACAGTGTGTTTGTGTTGCAGAAACTTAACACTGCCCAGGCCTCAAGACACACCATCCCTACACTGAAGTGTGATGGTGACAGCATCATGCTGTGGGAATATTTCCCATGGCATGCTGACTGGGCATCTTGTGGACATTTAAGGAATCAATTATTGAGCAAAATACAGAGAAATACTGAAAAAGAACTTTCTCGAAAAAAATGAAGCTTCCGGGGAAATTTATCTCAAACAATGATCCCATACATAAGGTCAAAAAACATCAGAATTAGGCTACTCAAGAACAAAAAGGTGAATATATTACCACGTCACAGTCAAAGTCTATATATCTCAATGCAAATTGAAATTAAAATTGCATTCCACAGGGATCAATCATCCTGCTAACTAACATGGACTACTTTGTATCATATGATGAGTTGGCCAAAATGACTCAGACTATGTGTGTTAATCGGGTACATACCAAAACACCTAAAGCTGTCATTGCGGAAAAAGGTGTCTCTACCGGATGTAAATCTGTGTGAAAACTTATGGAAACAACATATTTGACCATTTTATTTTTCTTGGAAAAATATTTCCCAACTTAAAACGTCAGTTTATATTAACTTTCAGTGTCCGAAAAACAATGAACCGAACTAAATTATCCCTGTAACATGGGCAGGTATTTTAATGCTTTTAACTAGCAAAACACTCGGTTAACTCAACAACAATTTAATCAGTCGACATTGTGATGCCGGTTGTAGTTACTAGTGGCTCTGTAAAATGTTGTTATAATATGTATAGCTAACCAATGCGTTTTTGATTATGGCGTATAGGCTTTCCTCTGCTTTAAAAGACATGTATTAAACGTAATTCTCAATATAATGCATATTGAGGATGTGTCTGGGGCCTCGGGCTGACATCTAGTTATATATCTTGTCATGGCCTCTATCATTTCCTCTGATCCCACTCAGTCACAAATCCTGCCTGGCCTCTGTTTGAATATTGAGGAAGTCTGTTAATGTAGCCTGTCCATCCATCCCTTATCACACGAGGCCTGAAGATGGTGTGATGTTGGTTTAATCAAATGCTATTGTCCTTTATGAATTGACGCCCTTTTTATTTGCATTCAGCAATGCATTATTTGAAATTAGGTCACTCCTCCGCCAATGGCTGGAACAATGCAGATACGTTTACATTTATTATTTAACTCATGAAGATGAAAAACAGCAACAGTGATCTAAATATCTTCACCAAGTTACGTAATTTGGCTGACTTGGATTTGGAGAAGAGAATGCACGCATTTTCTTAATTTTTCTAATATTTGACCCCGAGTGAAAATCATAGCTGAAACAATGTACAAAAAGGGAAATCAATCTTTGCCATGAATTAAATCTAAACATGAACGAGATAATCGAATAAACGCTTACTAAAAAAAGCAGTAAGACATTTGCTGCAGTCATTTTACCTTACTTTCTCGACACGTATACTTTGGTTAAAACATAAAATGTACAATATACCTATTTTTACCGGATTCTAGTATGTCATGTTAAAAGTTATGGACCAGTGCAATACAAAAATAATAAAGAAACAAAATAAAATATACGAATACAATCTTGACAATATTGTCTATAAAAGAAACCTAAAATCGGATGAATATTTGCCTGGGGCAAGCCGCGGAGTGAGCCGTTAAAAGATGAAAGTGAAAAGAAATAAAAGGCTCAATTTAATCTGCTCTAAAACCCTCCAACATCACGTCTGTGCTCAAAACTCCAAGAGTGAGGGCTGATAGGGGATAAATACATTGTTACTATGCCCGGGAGCTATTACACCACCCTCAAACACAAGACACCCATTCAACAGACACCGGTTTCATTACGAGCTGTAATAAGTCTTAACATTATTAAATGCCAGCCGGATGGCAGAATGAAACAAGTGCAGAGACAAATCTTTTTAAGAATAAAAATGGGACAGTTTTTTTTAGGATTCAATATGTCCAATCAAATGCCAAACGTGGGAAAAACATTTAAAGCGTGCACTCCAAATAAAGACACAAGCTACAACGAGGATATGGATTAATGTAAATGACACTATTCGGTCAATATATAACCATAGACACTGCATTTGTCAAACGGCAGGCAAGCGTCGATTATTGTGTCACCAGATTAATAGGATCCGTGTAGCATCATAAGCCTACTTGTGCAATTGTGGAAGCCTGCTCAGGTTCATCACAACATTGTGCAACTGTAGCCTATTAAACTGCATGCTTCCGGAGTCATATAGTGCGAGGACCACACAATAGCATCACGTCAGACAAAGTTTACTTAATGAGATGTCGACTGAAATGTGCTTCTTAAAATGGCAATTTCTAATGTAGGCCTACACAATTCCTCCCAATTTACGCTCATTCTTATGCAGGTAGGTTTAAATATACATCAGGAAAATTTGCGCATTTTCCCAATAGTGTTTTGCAAACTAAAAATTGCAGTTCATGACTAACTCTTTAGTTGGTTACGTCACAAAAAAGGGTTGCGTTGAAAACACATCTGCCCAATCCGGTCTTCCCAAATGCGCTCTATAAGCATCTGACAAGTGCAGTGCTGGATAGGCAACTATTGGCTACATTCAGATTAATAACTATATTTTTACTTGCGAAACGGTAGCCTAGCATAAATCTTAATACGGCACATGCACGTTTATTTCGATTTTAAGCTAGGTTAATTATCCGTATGTTATTTAATTTATAGTTAATAATTATAGATAATACATAATATAAATAATAAACTGCCTGCCTTCTTACAAACCTAAAGCCTTCCAATCACGTTGTTCCAATTATTTCCGTCTATGTAGGCCTATACATTTATGAACATTTGCATAGGTATTTTCACCAACATTTAAAAATAAAATAGGCTAGATTTCACAGACATCCAAATGTAACACTATGTAAAAATTGGCCTGTTCACAGCCTCCCCAACTGTCTTGATAGTAAAATATTACTTAGCTGGCTATTTCGGGCAATTGTTGTCTAGCACATCTTTTCCGTTATTAACATTGTGTCTTTTAATCTGCCATGTTCCTATAATTTTATATAAATCTTCCAAAACCCGATTATTCTGCTTGAGACATCCAACTAAGAATTGTGTTTCATCTGCTGATGCTCACACTGTCCACAGAACCGGGTCAATTATTGCTTCGCCCCAATTTACTCGGTCGTCGAATGTCCACTTAAGGACATTTCCTTTGCAATTATATGATCAAACAGTAAAATTAAAATAAACTTTCGTATTTTATTGAATAGTGTCATGGGCCAGTTATGCCTACACATATACTAAGAAGATGCAGGGCACATGCTTGGGACTATAACCAAGCAACATCCATTCATTAATGGGATTGTAGAATAAGTTTGTTTTGTAGTTTACGTTCACTTACAAACCCAATTACCCAACGCATCAAGTAAGGGTCGAGAACACAAAGTATTCGTTTCCAAAATACATGCGTTTCTAAACATGAATTTAAACACATTTTGCACCCTTCCATTGCTTAATCTATCCCAACAGACGATTCAATAATATTACAAAACGATCGACCAGCAGGGTGGATTGAATAATTCATTTTTCTTTAGTTCCACTCTTGGCCTTTTGTCCAGCGTGTTCAGCTTGTTCTTCCCCTTTCTTTAAGGGGGTTTGATTGTGAAAAAAACGCCTCACTATCGCTGCCCCGCTTTTAAGGGGTTTGCCTTTGTACCTCGGAATCCTTGCCTTCAATAGAGTGGAAGTCTTGAGGACTGAAGTTCATCTTCAGGTTTAGAGAGAGACAGTTGCTTTAGAGAATGGCTTTTGTTCGACCGTCTAAACAACATACGATACAACATGTTTCATCATTTATTTGAGAAGAATTTCCCATATAACTGATCTGATATTTTGACTAGATAATTCCCAGGTTTAATAAAAAAAACGTTTAAAACTGAGCAAGAAATGGACAACTAAAAACCTGCTCCCTCCCCTAAAATATATAATAAATAATAAAAAACGAATTAGGCTTTAATTTTGGCACGTATTATTAACTGACTTAAAATGTTGTTCAAGTTATTCAGTCTATATGAAGACATCCTGCTTCCAAATAGCGAACTCGTGCTAACTAAATAATATCTAAGATCAAGTCTCTGTAAAACCTGCTGGTCGTAATTGATATTGATTGTCACGTCGGTCATCAGTTGGATCTCGTTTCAAGGGACCATTTACCAGCACCCGAGGAGTTTGTTGTGCAAATGTATGCAGTCTCAAATACCCTCCGTCAAGGCTCGTATAAATAATTAAACAGGTCTAGTTAAGCTTGTATATGCAAACAGCTTAACAGCCCATGAAGAACACAGCTGGGTGCAAAAGATCAATTAGGTCAATTTAAAATAAATGAAGTCCAACCCGCAAAAATAAGGAACACAATCACAGACATGTCAAAGCGGAATCCTCTCCCCACAGACTCTTATCAATTTGAGAATGTAATAATTGAATACCTTTATCACCAAGAATGCCATCGATGCTGTGTTTGGTTTTCTTCTCCCCGTCTTCATCTTTTTTATCACAGTCGTCTTCATCATCTTTCTTCCCAAACCGAGCTCTCAGAACACGACTTATAGAACTCACTACAAGGAAAAACAAAAAAGGTAGAATTTGCATAGTGATTAGAGACAGAGTAATAACAACATTACACCAACAATAGCCTACAATTAAGCAGAGGTGACAGGCCTGTTTTGGTGAACATCAGAATAGCAGGGTATGTTTCATATAAACAAAATGCCATTTATTGAACAGGTTTATGGAAAACCAAAAAAGTAAATATCCACAAGCAAATACATATCGTGTAGGCTATTAAAAGGGGTTGCTTACCAGATGCGACCTCACCTGAAGGAACTGTGCTTCTGTCACACACCCCGTCCTTCAGCAGCTTATCTCGGATCTCCCAGCTGAACATGCCTGGGTTCTCGCGCTTGTACTCCTCAATTCGTTTCTCCACATCAGGCGTTGCGACCTGCTTTTGGGTTCAATTTAAGCAGCACGAGTGTAGAGCAGCGCGAGAAAGAAAGACAGGGAGAGCAGAAAATATATAAAAAGAGAAAGAAAAAATCAGTACAGACTAAATACAAATTTGTATTTAAATGTGTTCATTTCCTGCTGTCTCAATGTACAGGAATTACAGACAAAAAATGCAGGCTAAAGAGTAGGCAACCAACATGAAATATGATACAATAGAAAATTGCCCCATTATAATTTTAATACTAAGTTGTAGAATAATAATTAAAATATTACAAGTATATTTTAAATAATTAGAGATATTTTTAGATCGAAAATATTCCTAACTCACTCTGGGTTTGCTTCCTCCTATTGCCCCGGGTCGGATGGATCCGGTTTCTTGATACCGGCAAAGAATTTTGGACACGCAACCGTGGGAAACTCGTAGCTGTCGAGAGATCACGCAAGGACGGATGCCGTGGTGGGCCATCTCTACTATCTTGTGTCGAATGTGATTTGGCAGTGGCCTTCCGTTGATGAACACTCCACCAAGTTGGTTCACCCGACCTTGACCCAGGGGAGTTGACACTGTGCAAAAGAAAGAAGGCCTACTGTGAAAACATGTTGTGTTGGCATAGAAAAGCACACATGTAGGTTACACCATGCAATCATGCACAACAAATCTGCAACGTCAACGGCATTAACACCTGTTTCAGAATCTATGTTGTTTGATATATGTGTCAGTTGCCAGGGCACTGGTAGTGTCCCATGGTAAACCGAGCTTGGTAGAGTGGCTTCGTTTGGCTTCTTTATTTACCGCCACGCTGAACACATATTGATGTAATCCTTTGATTCGTCGATTTTCTGTGTATTTTGCTTTTATTTCCATGACCAGGACACTTGAACAAATCCCGGTTCGTGGTTAACCTGCGAGCTTCATTTTCAATGAGATTATACTGCAGTCACGAATTTTGTGTCAAACATTCACGCAGGCCTAGAAACGACTACATTGAAAAACATGTTGGCCTTTCATTGAAAAAAATAACGACTGTTGGCGAATCTACAAAGTTACAACAAAGAGGACTCAGAGTGAAATAAAAACCAAATAGCCTATTATTTGTATTTATCTGTGGCCTGAATTAGTCTAACATGTTGCTGTATAAAATGTGATTTACGAAGGTGGCCAAAACCCTATTTAAACCATAAACCAAATAATGTACCCTAACATGTAATAGCGTAACCCACCTTCCAAGGGAAAGCCTGTGCGGGGATAGTTTTGTCCAGGGGCTGGACGCATCATCCGAGGTACTGCTCCCGGCAGAGACGACTGCATTCTACAGTTGGAAATAGCAGGCAAAACGAGGCAAATATCTCATCGGCTAACCCAGATCCAGACACGGTGGTAATCGTTTTGCAAATTAAAAACCAATGCAGTCCTCTCGGTGAAAAGGGAAAAATACTCATCCAAACGGATGTATCTCGCAACACGAAACAGCCCAAACTGTCAAACAATAACACTTGTGAGGTTGCACCGGCATGAGCAAAACAGAACTGCTGCGGACAGGCTGTAATGTGTGCCCAATCCGAGGGAGGTGCCACTGAAGTGGGCAAAGTTTACTTAGACCTAATTCTGTGCAGTGGTTTCTTTAATGCAGTGGGTAGCATGATGACAAAATCTGCATGGAGGTGGGATAACTTTGGTCCACCACGAAGGGTGTTGTCGCACGCGCGGATTGGCTGATGTATATATTTTATTCATGAGATGAAAAGCCAAGTAGGCCTACTGCCAAGATTTCTCCGCCAATCACAAAAACGTCATGTTCCGTGGCTTACATTTTTTTGTTGCATGTTCATATTATTTGCATGTCGCTTTATAACACACCATTCAGATACTTATAGCCTAGTAGTTTTCCCTTTTCAAGTATATTTGCTTCATAAATATTTCTCACTTCGGTATTTAGGTGTTTAGCCTAGTTTTTTTCATTTAGGCAATATGACTTATCGGCTTTAAGATTCACATGGTGACGATGACAATGACTTACCTTCATCTTTAATCTAAGTGCATGAGACATGGGAGGGCATGCATTATGGTTCTGAACAACTGAAATGCACAAATAACACATTCATTACATAAGCTTTTCAAATGTATCTGAACATACCCTTTTTGAATAAAATACATTTAAAAAATATATAATTAGCTTGAAAATCGGTGATATCACTTTGACATTTTGATTTTGATATGCAAAATATTAGGTTATATAGTGATCTGATGAAGTATGTAGATCTGGGAAAGTGTTTTTTTTCTTTTCCATATTTAGACACAGATATGTCAGCTATATTATAACAAAGACAACTATATTTAATACATCATACCCATCTGACTGTGACTCAACCACTCCACAACCATAATTTTCTTTCTTTTTGTGGCATTTTGCTGTATAGTGTTTTGTGTGCTTGTGTGTTCGGGATCGTTGTTCCATTGGAAGATCCATGATGTAGTTTCCGCTTTTTGACTGATGGCCTCACATTCTCCTCAATAGTTCTTAGATACGAATGTTCATGTTTGATTCAATTATAGAAAGGGTAAGGGTTAGGGCCCTGAACCATAATGCCACCACCTTTCTGGTTTATGTTTATGTATGAGGTTAATTCATAAGCAGTGTCTCGTTTTTTTTCTCTCACATTGCAGCCATAAACTCCACGTTTGAATCGTGTCCCTAGTGTGTTGTTTTAATAGTTTTGGTCTTTAACCAGGTGTTGACTGGCAAACATCGTCCATATTCAGTTTTAAAAGTGAGGTGTTTTTCTTTCATGACACCGCAAGTAGTCCAGATTTCCCACAAACATTGTTTCTGGGAAAACAAATATCTATACATTCCTTAAAGTTCGGTACTTAGAGACTTTAATGAGCTTGTATTGTTCATCTTTTGGGCTGAACCTGATGAGAATACCTGTCCCTTGTTGGTTTCTAGTGGTCTGGACTTCATTTGTAGACAAAGACAGTAGAGTTATGCACTTACATTGTAACCCCCTCCTAGATCAACAAGCATCAATTATATTCTTGTGTTAACTCCCAAACGGTCAAGTCCCCTGACCACCAACAGTGAGAGTTGGAGAAACGACCTGATGGATGTTGTCTAAATGTTCTTTTAGAGTTGACAAAAGTCAGCAGTGTTTTATTTGAGGCAAATTGATTTACAAGTCACGAAGTCAACTGGAAAGCACTTGATCAGAGCAACAAGGTAGCAGAGAAAGAAAGACAAAGCTATTTTTTTCTACCTTTTAGGTTATTTTAAGATTGCTGTCCACTTTCACAGCCTCATTGCTCAGGAAAATGAAAAGAGTTAAGAGCAAAAAATACAACACACCCCTGACCTTCACTTGGATACACAGTGATAGGTGGCATTCAAGTATAAAGTCACTACATCCCCTGTGTTAAATTATGTTCATTTATCTAAGCTATTCTATTCTGAAGGTCGATGCCAGCCATATACATCTGGGTGCAATACTATCTCAAGTTCATCTGCGCCAATCTGCACCCGTCTATGCAAGCCATGGATTGAAACCATCAGAACAAAGAGACTTCACAGCATTGAGCAATGAGCCGGAAAGTAATAAAGCAGGAATTGCTCAAGAAGTTGCTTGACAACTTATTCATTAATACGGTGAGAGGACTTTCAAGTGAGTTTACAGAAGTCGGGACAGGCTTACAAGAACCCAAAACATGTTGCATTGGATCCACGCCGTTTTAACACTTGGTGTGGCTTTTCATGAAGCACATGCACAACTAAAACTCTGCAAATACTACCTCTTAACTTTACCCTGCCGGAATTGTTTTGTATTGTGAAAGAAAATGTACTGGTAGCTGCCAGAAACATGTGACCAAGAGGGAAGACAAACAACTCCAATCTGCTCAAGCCCCAAACGCTGCACACTGCATATCATGGTATGTCCGAGTGGCTTAAAGCCTCATAGTCTGATTGTGTACCTGCGCCCTCTGGTGGCTAAAAGTCTAATGTGTCTTATCATAGTTATGTTTAACCAATGTATTATCTGGTTTGGCTGTCTGCATGACCTCTTTGGGGACATGAGGCAAAAGCAAACACATTAACATGAAGTACTGAATCACTTAACAAAAGACAAAACAAAAAAATCATGTTTTTGTCCAACATGTTTGTGTATATTTAAGACAATGCTAATAAAAATAAAGGGCAATTTGAGAGGTTGTCTCAATAGTATATTACATTTCCAATAATCTCTAGCAGCTTAATCCAATAATATTAAAGGCATGATGATGTTAAAGCTATCTTTAAAAAAGTAATGTGAATTATGGTTCCTGTAGTTAACTAATACTTCTAAACCTAAGCAGCATTCCGTGTCCTGCTACACTAACCATGGACACGTATAGAAAACTCAAATGGGAATTCCAAACCACACAACCTATAAGATTAGCCAGACTGCCAAGACAGCTAGTTGTTATATAGTTAACAGCAAACGCTATCTAGAGTCATGATTACATTGTTTCTGTAATTCAACCCTAATGAATTTAACTTGAACATCATTCAATTGAAATATATACACCCATAACAGTATTTGCAACTAAATTGTGATTTTTGGAAGCAGGTTCACTAACATTTAAAAATGTCCCACAACATGTCACTACACAGTGACTTATATTCAGTAGTCATTTCTCCCATGCATACTAAGCAATTTTTTGTAGCAAACTATTGGGATACAGTGTTTATTAATCAAATCATGTTTTTTAAATGTATGATGTTGTTTTAGTCATTCAAAAGTGGTTTACACGCTACCAAAGTTAAGGAACAGCATTTTCCATCACAAATCAAGAAGGACAAACCCCCAATGTGAGAGCAAAGTAGCGGCATAAAAGGTTTGACGTTTAAAGGAAAGAATTAACGACTAGGTCTACTTACTAGCGTTACATTTACTCAGCTCAGTTTTAGCAAGTATAAGATGCAACTATCAGCAAAGACAAGGAAGACTATACAAATAATAAATAAAACATGTGATGTGACTCGTTAGTTGTTTTGCCATAATCAATTAACACGGATGTGCTTTACAAAATGTCAGAAAGAAAGGATTCTGCTAAAACCAAGATGAAAGCTACAGCTTCGATTTTGCGTGCTGCCTCAATTGGTTTCACCAAATCAATGTGGGTGACCGACCCAGGAAAAGTGAATCAGCTGACCCCTCTTCTGCCTCCGAACTTCTGACTCGGTGTTATTGTGTGGGTATATGAGCAACAACAAGGAATGAAGTGTACACGTTCAAAATAAATGTGATATATTTTAATGTGAACATTTCATTTTTTAGATTGAGAAAGTGGAACAGTTTTCTTCATATGGACTATGGTCTAACGGACATCATAATACTGGTTCCTCAACGGACCCTAGACGTTTAGGCAAGCAAAACCTTTTTTAATTCCCTCATTTTGCCCAAATGGATTGGCGGACTTTGGTTAGCAAATAATCAGTTTGTTTAAGAACAATTTACCCTAGCTATATCGTTCATCTCAATCTCTCGGTCGTCTCGTCGGGACCGTTTGGTTTTAGACAGCATGGAGGTCACAGAAAATGACACATAAATGAAACATAAATATTAGTGCAAATTGGTAATCCAGTGGAAAATGGAGAGAATGAATCCTCCTACAATTCAATGAGGAGCTTGGTAGATGTTGGGACCACTGTGTCCATGGTTACCATCACTAACCCCAGTAATTAAAAGTGGAGTATTGGATGCGGAACTGCTGCCATAAATCCTGCCAAAACAACTTTCAAACAACGTTTACCTTAGTGACCATTATATTTTAGTAATACATTTAGCAAGAACTCAATGCATCACCATGGCTACTGCCACCAGTATCACTACTAGTTCCGCAGCTTCCATCTCTAGTCTCTACATACTCACATTCTCAACTGATGAGCTAGTCATATGGTTCAAACCAGTTATCAAAGTATTAACTAGCATCATAGGTTATACTTCGAAGCACATGTACAGTAATACCATTTTGATCAACTTTATAAAACGTTTCTCTCAAATCAATGTGATGTTTTGCCCTAAAAAATGGTAGTTTCATTCAAGGCCGCAGGACTCGAACTGCATTTGTGCACATTAAGGTTAGGCACTGCAAGAAAATCCCATTTCCATTTGAATGCACTTTAATCCAATCCAAAGTTGTTGTTTGGGCAGTATCTTAAACATAACTACGTTCTTATGGTGTTTTTTCATCCGAGCATCCTTAACTTGTTTGTCACAGACGGTATCTGCTGACAAACGCTAAAAGACCTTGGGACCTCCATGAGGGACGTGAGGCCTTCTGGGATCAAAGGGCGCAATTTTGTTGATCAACCAATGCAGATCCACCATGCAAGATGCATTTTGTTTGCTACGGATACATATCAAGTGCCTATTCATTGCACAATTTTTCACAGTAAAAAGTGGACAGTGTGATGATGACACTGTTTGGTTGAATAAGATCAAAGTCTTTATTTGGCACAATGTTATATTCTTTTATTGCTGTGGTTTTATTTATCTTTCTCAATTGATTTTAGGCTCAAGTCGGTCATTAATTTGGAACGGGAACAAACTGCAAGGTTATTCAAGTTCTTTAGTCGATTAACTGCTATCGTTTAAGCTCAAAAGATATTACTTTGGTTTCTCGTTTTCGTAGACTACTGGATGCAGCGAAAAAAGTTGTTATATTTTTTATTTTTGACCTCTACATTTTGATTGGAAATAGAATTATGCTAAGGGGTTGTCAACAATGTTAGGCATGATTTGGGATTTTGAATTTCTACCATACATACATTACAACCACTGACAGGTGAATGCAAGCTGAACTCAAAAGTGAAGGTACATCAGTTTCTGACCGCACCTTCCCTTGCTTTTTGGGAATTATGGCCTCTATGGAAAAGACCCAGAAGGACACCACTTTGGAAAGAAAAACATTAAAAAGCCAGACTGGAATTTGTTCAAATGCATATTGATAAGCCACAATCCTACTGGGCGAATGTCTTTTGAACAGATGAGTCAAAACCGAAGCTTTTTGGCAAACACTTCATCTTCGTTTGCAGACAGGGGGAAATGAAGCTCTCAAAGAGAACACCCTACCTCCAGTGAAACATGGAAGAGGCTTGCTTATTTTTTAGGGCTGCTTTGCTGCATCTGGCCCAGAATGCCTTGAATCTGTGCAGTGCACCATGAAATATATAGACTATCAAGGCAATTCAGAGTACAACGTACTGTCCACTGTGTCCAGTGTCAAAAAGCTCTGTCTCAATCTCGGGTCATGGTTTATTCAACATAATAATGACCCAAAACACACAGCTAAAAGCACCAAGAATGGATAAGAACAAAACATTTTACAGTTCAGAAGTTGCCTTTGATGAGTGCTGATCTGAATCCTATAGAACATCTATGGAAAGAGCTGAAACTTGCTGCCCTGGAGAAGGTACCCATCAAACCTGAGACAGCGGGAGCAGCTTGATGGGAAGACTGGGCCAAACTGTTAACAAGTGAAGTCACATTCAGAGCAACAGAAAACATTTGATTGCAGTGATTGCCTCTAAAGGTCTAGTGCGTTACAAGCTTTAAAAACAAACAATAATATTTTAAAATGTATCCTACACTGTACAGGAAGCCAGTGCAAAGAGGCTATGTCCGGAGAAATATGCTCAAACTTCCTAGTAGAAGTCAAAAATCTGGCAGCAGCATTCTGCACCAGCTGAAGGTGGTAGAGCGAAGTCGGGGGTTACTTGAGAGCCACTGTTTAATGTCTGTAATACAGTCGAAGAGAGGTTAAATGGTTTGTAACACTACCAAATTAGGAAATAAAAACATTTTTTTACGGCTGGTATGTAGTTGTCACATTTGGATATCATGTCGTATGTCCCCAAAAAACATTGAATATTTATTTTGATTGGAAATTTCATATTGACCTTTTGTGGGAAGCTAGCTTGTTTTGTTTAGGTGGCCAATTCTGTGCCTTTAAATTTCAACTGTACTTGAAAATATTATTCGGTGTGACCAAATATCATGTGGTGCCGAGCTTTGTCCATGATAGATATATTTCCTAGATTGGCAGTTTTGGTTTATGTTTAATCTTTGTACAATATCATGAGAAAAATACAGACAATTATTTTAGAGAAAATAATGTTACTTTGGTAATTATGCTGTATGCATTAATTATTTATTTGTTATTCTTTTAATCTATTTTATCAGATGCAACTGCCAAGCAAAGTGAGAACCACTCACCAATTGTTCATTTTACAATTTAATTACATTTGAGGACTCCTGTAAGTATTAGAAAATACATAGAGATTTGG
Organism: Dallia pectoralis; assembly: GCA_029465975.1. Taxonomy (NCBI): domain Eukaryota; kingdom Metazoa; phylum Chordata; class Actinopteri; order Esociformes; family Umbridae; genus Dallia; species Dallia pectoralis. The sequence continues at coordinate 13,494,017 of CM055728.1, read as the reverse complement.
TTTTTAATATAACACTAAAAAGGTCTCCAATATATGAAAAAAATGTATGAAGCATTTGTATAGAGAAGAACAGGTATTTATTTACATAAATAATTAAAAAGTAAAAAAAAGTGTTAAAGTGTCTTTCTTATATCTGAAAAGAAATAAATAAGTTAATCAACTACTTCTCTATTGATCATGTACTTATTTTCATACTGTTATCAGTAATTGATCAAGTTCATTTAAAAAAACAATGCAGTACATGCCTAATGTAGCTTTATACATTTTCTCCGAAGCATGATTGCATAACAGGGTCTCGATCTTGTCGGACAAACTCTTATGTATTATGTCCTGTGATTTAATCTTAATTTACTAAGTGAGTGGAACTCCAAGGCAAAAATGTTATCTGGTCTCCTAATAATCTCGGTGTGTTTCTTATTGTTATCTTACATTTTTAAAGTTCTACCAAACCTTTTGTGAAGATTGTCTTAATAGAACCTCTATAAAGAAACAGGACGCTTCTGACATCAACCAATTATTTCCAATACTTATAGATGCTCTTACTTTTTTCGGGATCTATTTTGATATCTGGATTCATGATACAAATTCTGATATTATATTTCTCACTAACTGTTTAAATTCTTTCATCTTAAATATATACAATGAATGAAATATACTAGACATTAACTTGCCAAGTAAAATATTTTCCAGTGAAAACGGGTGAACTATCAGTACATGTGTAATGATTGAAAAAGCATGTGTAAAAATATATATATGTAAAAGTGACACTAGCATCTCTGTTGAATTGGCACTGGAGTTTGCTTTAAATAACTGGCTCTGTCTACACTTAAGGTTTCTGATAGTATACTGCCATCTGCTGTTTGCAATGTGACATTGCCACTTCATTAATGGGGCACTTTGAACATTTACATTTATAAGACTCAATAACAAAACCAGTCTTTTTCCTTACAGAACAAGACCGGAATGGTATTAGCTAGTCCAGTGTGGTTTAAGGTCAGAGGCATATGCACTAACAATAACACTGCGAGTTTCTGAGTGTGAGGACGCAGCAAGTTTCTGGAACCTGATAGACCGACCAGCACTAAAGCTTAAATGGCTAATATCTTTTTTTGTAGAAAATATTCAATATATATTTATATTACTATTCATAAAATAACTTAAAACAATAACTGAATATTGTATTCTGGTCAATAATGTTTGTATTTATGTTAGTATTACTGTATTTTTTCCAAATGGCCCCTTTTGAACGGCTCATTGAAGGCAGAGACGAGCAGACAGACTCAGAAAGCAACACAATTTGACTATAGTAGCTATATTAGCTGTTGTGTAAGCCTATGTGTTCTGCCAAATTCCAGTTATTCATTTTAGATCGGAAGTGTTTAGATATACTAGTTAGACCAAGTCTGACGTATCAAATTTGATCCCATTCACATTTTCTAAGAAAAACGTGCTGCACGTCCGTTAACCCTTTATTGACTAAGGCTACAGTGACCGGGCACACAGTGAGATAATCCACACACTGTGGCAGCTGCTTAGCATACTGTAGCAACCCTGGAGTTGGGGAATGTATTTGTGGGTAAGAGAGAAGGGGAGAGTGGAACTGACCCATTGGACAGAGGGAGGTGGGGGGCGTGTCAGGGAGCATCCTATAAGTGGGGGGTCAAACAGGTGTCTCGCTCTCTCTTCCGTTTTGTCGAAGTGACAAGTTCAGTCAATCTTACTGTGGTTCTGTTTAGGTTGTATTAGCTGTTGCTAATTGTGCTTTAGACTAGGAGTAGTAGGCGTTGGCAGTGGCCTACAGCTGCCTGGTTGTTAATCAATGAAGACAGTAACTGAACTAGTGTCTCCGTCTCTGTTGAATTACGTGAGAACTTTACATTGGTGTCAGAAGTGGGATTCCAGACACGGAGATGGCGGCACAGGGTGATGAGTTAAAGAGGAACCAGGCAAAGTAAACCCCTGTATTTCATTGTGGCTCCCGACAAAGTAGGTAAATCTGACCTTGGGAAAAGCCACGCTAGCTGCGGTGCCTGAATTGCAAAAGAGAGCCAGTGACGAGCACGCGCAGCAGCGGAGCGGAGTGAGGAGGTATGGAAGTTACCAGAACGAAGATGGCAGCACCCTGTCAGCGACGGCTAGTTGCAAAGTTAAAGCCCCGAAGTCCAGTGGCGACGTCGATTTCGAGGCTTTTCGGGCACAATTCAAACTATTAGCCGAATCGGCAGGCTGGGGGGATGAACAAAAGGCGCTACAGCTAGCACTGTGCATAGCCGGGGACGCTGTCACCTGTCTGCTAATGCTTACGCCGGAGCAGCGGAGGAGCTACCGGGAGCTGGTAGCCGCACTTGACCGGCGGTTTGGTAAAGACAAGCATCGGGAACTAGCGTTGTCTGCACTAGGTCGTAGACAGCGGATGCCAGGCGAACCTCTGAGGGCGCTAGCCAACGATGTGGAAATATGGACACACACCACCGGTGGTACAGGACGAATTGGCACGCGACCGGTTCGTGCTAGCACTGTCTCCACCAGAACTGCGAGCCCGAACTCAACTCGCATGCCCTCTATCCCTACAAGAGGCGCTTGACGTGGCGAGGCGAAATGAGGTCATCTGGGAGGAGGCCACGGGGAGAAAACACAGCGAGGCAGCGGCGATAAGAGCTACGGAGGCCTGCGCACCACGTGAGGAGATGCCGGGTTGGGCGAGGGATATCACCGAGCTGGTGCGTGCACTATCCATCCCATCCTCCCCCCAGCACGTGGAACGGAGGAACCTTTCAGGATCTGGCCCGGTTTGCTGGAGGTGTGGACAAATTGGGCATCTCCGTCGTGAGTGTACCGCCCAAATTAAACTCCAGGGAAACGACAGTGGGTCTGTGCAGAGGGGGCAGTACAGGCCCTGAATAGGCCCCGCGACGAAAAGAGATGCGGCGTTCAAGGTGGGGGTAAGGCGGACACTGTGGTTCTGGGGCGGACAAAAATAGGGGATTTTTGCCACGTTAAAGTGACGATAGAAGGGAGGCCATGCACAGCGCTAGTGGACACAGGTTCTACTGTCACCATCGTGCGACCTGATGTCATACCGGGTGGGGTAGTATGGGAACCCACGGCAGTGCAATTAAGGACTGTGACCGGTGAAGTTGCCCCGATGCTAGGCAAACGGATAATGTCTCTGACGGTGGGGGGGAGGACGGTGTCCCATTTGGTTTGGGTAGCTAATGTGCAAGACACCTGTATCCTGGGTTTAGATTTTTTAAGGGCAGTGGGCTGTCAACTAGACCTAGCGTCAGGTACTATGGGTTTTGGGGAAGGGCCTGCTGTTGCCTTGGACTCACCGGGGGACAGAAGCGGGGGTTGGAGCTGCAGTGCTGCTGTCCCATTACAACCGGGTGGGGATGCCTCACCCCACGCTGACACCGCCCCTTGAGGTTGTCCCCCGCGGCCCCCTGTTTCATACCGGGGGAGGCCGTCGTGGATGCACCACCAGCGGTTGAACTAGCAAGTGCCATGCCCTCCCCCTCAGAGACAGACCCCGACCCCTCCCTGACGGGGGTAAAGGACATCTGCAGGAAAAACAGTGAGGGTCTCAGCTCAGAACAGCGGGAGCAACTGGAACAACTGCTGGTGGAGTTCAAGGACAGTTTTGCTTGGGACGAGGAGGGGGTGGGCTGTACCCATCTGGTACAACACGAGATCGACACAGGTGACGCACGACCCATTAAGACCCGGCCCCGGCGCATCCCCCTGGCCCGACAGGAGGCTGCGGACAGAGCGGTGGAGGAGATGGAGAAGGCAGGCTTCATTGAGCCCTCCAACAGCCCATGGTCTGCCCCAGTGGTGATGGTCCCAAAAAAAGGGGGGAAATTGAGGTTTTGTGTGGACTATAGGGAATTGAACGCAGTGACACGTAAAGACTCTTACCCAATTCCCCGGGTGGATGAGAGCCTCGACCTGGTGGGGAAGTCGTCCTGGTTTTCCTGCCTTGATCTACGCAGCGGGTATTGGCAAGTACCGTTGGCTGCAGAGGCACGGGCTAAAACAGCTTTTTTCACCCACCGGGGCCACTGGCAGTTCACAGTGCTGTGTTTCGGACTGTGTAATGCACCAGCCACATTTGAGCGCCTCATGGACCAGGTACTGTCTGACATCCCCAGTCAACAGTGTCTGGTCTATCTAGATGACATTCTCGCCCACGGGACATCCTTCGAGGGAGCGCTGGCAGCACTGAGGGGAGTGCTGGAAAGAGTGACAGAGGCGGGGCTGAAGCTGCATCCTGAGAAGTGTCACTTCATGCGGCGAGAGGTGACCTTCCTGGGGCATCAGGTTGGCGAGAAGGGCGTCGGCACTCTGCTTGACAAGGTGGAGGCGGTTCGGGACTGGCCTGTGCCGACGACAAAGCAGCAGGTGAAGAGTTTCCTGGGACTGGCTTCCTACTATCGCAGGTTTGTGAAGGGGTTTTCAAACATCGCTTTTCCCCTCACAGGCCTGCTGGGGAAAAACAGGGAGTTTAAATGGACATCAGAGTGCCAGCAAGCTTTTGCCATCCTGAAACAGGCCCTGGGAGAAGCCCCTGTCATTGCACCGCCTGTCCCATCTGAGCCCTTCATCCTTGACACTGATGCCAGCAACGTGAGCATGGGAGCGGTGTTAGCACAACCTGGCCCAGAGGGAGAACGAGTGGTGGCTTATTTTAGCAGGACGTTCAGTAAGGAGGAGCGTCGCTACTGTGTGACTCGCAGGGAGCTGTTGGCAGTTGTAGCAGCGGTACGCCATTTTAAATACTACCTATGTGGTGTCCGTTTCCTGGTGCGCACTGACCATGCTGCTCTCCAATGGCTGCTGTCTTTCAAGGAACCAGAGGGGCAGATTGCACGTTGGCTAGAGGAACTGCAGACCTTCAACTTTCAAGTAGAGCACAGGGCTGGTGATCGCCATGGCAACGCAGACGCTTTGTCCCGCCGACCGTGTGCAGAAGAAGGCTGCGGGTGCTGCGAGAAGAGAGTAGCCAGAGAGAGAGAGCTGTGCGAGGAGGAAGGCGTAGTGGCTGAAGTGAGTCAGTTGGGGCTCCCAGGTCTCAGCGGGATGCACGTGGTGGACATCAACGAGTGGAGAGAGAAACAGGAGGAGGACAGCGAGCTGGCAATGGTGCTGCAGTGGGTCCGGGAGGGTCGGCGACCATCGAGAGAGGAGGTGGGCCCTCTCTCCCCAGCGGTGAAGGGACTGTGGGCGGGTTTTTAGGAACTGAGGCTGGCTGAGGGGGTACTACAGAGGGGGTGGAAGGCACCTGCGACGGGGGAAGTCACGTGGCAGGTGGTAGTCCCTAAGTCTCTACGAATGGCAGTGTTAGAGCAGTTACACGGAGGGGCTGGGGCAGGGCACTTCGAGGCCACTAAGACACTATGACGGCTTAGAAAGGGGTTTTATTGGGGACAATATAGACGAGGGTGTAGGGGACTACTGTAGACAGTGTGACAGCTGTGCCGCTAGAAAGGGGCCTCCCGGCCAGTCACGGGCTCAGCTACAACAGTTTCCCGTAGGGGCACCCCTAAAGAGGATCGGTGTGGACAAAGTTGGACCATTTCCAGTTTCAGAGGGGGGGAATAGATGGGTGTTGACCGCAATAGACTATTTTACAAAGTGGCCTGAAGCCTATGCCCTTCCTAATCAAGAGGCAGAGACAATTGTCAACGCGTTGCTTGGGGGTTTCATCAGCAGGTTTGGGGTTCCAGAGACGATCCACTCGGACCAAGGGAGGAATTTTGAGTCTCGGGTGTTCGCGGAGATGTGCCAGCGGTTGGGGGTGGAGAAGACGCGCACCACCCCTCTTCATCCACAGAGCGACGGGTTGGTAGAAAGGTTCCACCGGACTTTGGGTCAGCAGCTGGCCATAGTGACAGAGAAACACCAAAAAGATTGGGACACTCACCTTCCTCTGGTCCTGATGGCATGCCGGTCAGCGGTCCAGGACTCAACGGCCTGCTCGCCTGCTCTGCTCATGCTGGGTAGGGAGCTGCGCACTCCAGCAGAGATGGTGTTCGGTCGGCCGCCAGAGGAAGCCCCACTACCGGCTGGTCTCGACTACGCCCGGAGGCTACAAGATCGGCTGGAGTCGGCCCATTCATTTGCCAGGCAGCAGATGGAACGTGCAGGCATACGGCAGAAAAGACACTATGACACGCGAGCGAAGGGGCGTCATTTTGTGGCGGGGGAGTTAGTGTGGCTACATAACCCAGCCAGGAAGAAGGGGCGGTGTGCTATGCTGGACAGTGCATGGGTGGGGCCCTGCCAGATTTTAGAGAGGTTGGGGGAGGTGGTGTACCGCATCCAGATGCCCCTAAGGAGGCGCAGAGTGGCGGTGCATCGGGACAGACTGGCTCCTTACAGGGGCAGACAGACACTGGGTGGTAAAGAACCTGACAGTGGGGACAGCCAGGGGCCTGTAGAGGAAGGGCCTCAGAATGCAGGGGCTGAGCAACCAGCTACGGCTGAAGGGACAATCTGTGGACAGAGCAGAGAGAGAGCCCGGAGAGAGAGAAGGCCTCTGCTCTGCTCTATGCTGCGCTATTTAATAATATGACTCAGCCTAAGAGTCACTCAACACAGATCCCACACACATTCCCTCTGGTTATTACCTACAGCTCCCTCACTCAGCAACAGGACTACTGTCCTTCACAGTCTCTCTCAGCACCGTGCCATTAATTTTAAAAAGCTATTCCATGGTTGGTGAAGGTGCAATTCAAAAGTTGCCCAAAAATATGTTAACCGCGACCAATATATTTCCACACGCAAGATCTCATTTGTCTGACATGATATCTCATTCAAAGGTTGCAAAGGGTTTTACAGCTCTACAGTGGTGCCCAACCTGTGGTACTGGGACCCCTGAGGGCACTTGAAAACACTTATGACACCATTGGCTAACTAGCAAAATAAACATGAGAGGGTACTGCAGGGGTACCCAGAACCGATCAAAATTCTGTCGCTCGTACAGTAATTGAAAAAAGCTGGAAACCACATCTCTAGTAGACCAAAGCATGGTGTTCCAACATGGGCAGGTCCACTAACTACTGCTATCCTATTTGAAGTATTCAGCTGGGTGGTACTTGTTATGGGTTCCATCCCGGTTAGCAGAACAGGGTCAGCCAATAGATTATACCAAAGATTACCTATATTAACAACTCACCTGTCGTCGTCTCACTGTTTTCACGTGCAGGTGCACGTTTGGCCGTCCTGAACATTCGGCTATGCAGAGGTGGACTGAAGCAAGACACTGACATCTAGTCAAATCATAGGTCTTATGTTCCATTTCATTATCATTGATAAACGATTGGCTAAGGATGAGGCATGCAGAGAGGACGTCGAAGTTAGTTTAAAACAATGACACAGTGAAATTACTGCAGCTTTATTAAATAGTACCCCCAAAACCACTGTGTCAGCATCAGCCATGACTACCAGTAGAGGCCTCTGGGATGCAGGCCTTCTAGGTCGAGTAGCAAAGAAAAAGCCATATCTCTGAGGTCATTGGTGGAAATGGAGGATTCTTTAACGAAAGCAAAGTTTGAAGGACACAACTATTATTTCGATAAGAAATCATAATTTCTAAACATGACAATGACTGTTTCCTTTTCGAACTCATCTCATGGAAAACAAGGACATTTCGCAGTACCCAAACTTTTCAAAGATGGTGTACTGTACATTATACACTGAGAAAGAGAAAAAAGTTTTACCATGTCCGAGTTTTAAAACATTTACCCAGACATATAAACCTGTTTATAATGACATACATGCTTATTACCACACACATGTTAGCGGTCCTCAGGCAAACTCATGTTATGGGTTAAATAGTGCCGATAGGAAGTGATGCTTCCTTGCTATCAGTTTTCCAGATTGCGGTACAGCCACCCGGAAAAACAACGATAAGAGAGGCATGTTTGCATTAAACAATGATAACACTATGGGAACTAGTCATCTTGGTACGTCAACACACAAATGAAACACACTTTTTCTGGACCATGTAGTCTTTGTTTCATTTCACACTGTGAACATTTTATCATCTCGGCTTCAGCACATGCATCATACGAATGGTGTCGGTCCCGTGACAATTGTTCTTGCCAGTTTTTAAGCAACGTTTTACAGTGGAAGATCTCCTAAAGTATAAATCTTAGCCAATATACTTTATTTAAATATATATGTGAATGACAAATGTTTCTTATTATGATTGTTGCATGGGTTATTACACCACATGCACTTAATATAATAGATACCCATTTAGAACTTGAAAATGAAATAAAAAGTTAATTAAATATATTATTTATTTAAATAAAGAATACATGATTCAACAATATTCTTCAACAATCACTTGTAAATACTGTAGAGGAACTCCCCATGAAATAACAGAATATATTAGAGCAGTATCTAACAAAGAGACAAACACTGATAACTAAATGCTTCACGGTCTGTTAATGTAACAAGTACCATCATGTAAACAGGTTTTGGACTTTCAGAATGCAACACTATTTTACAACACTTCCATACCCCAGAGATAAGGAGTAAATATCCCATATTAATTTGATACAATATAGTTTGTCAGTAAGTGATGAGATTGGCTAAAATGAATGCATACCACAATACAATATTCCCAAATACGTTGAGAATAACTCACCATTCATACAATTACATTAACAAGCCCTACTAACTCATACTTTAAGTACAGCATGTACTTATTGTTATTGAATGACAGGAATAAAATGTATAGTGTAAACAAAAATCACACTCTTAATCTATATTATGTCAATGTGATACTATAGAATAATTTACAATTAAAATACTGCTAAGTGAAATTAAAAGCAAAACTTTATGATGATATAAATATTGTTAAGGCCTAAAGTGGATAATCAAATCCTTAATAAATGTCAATGCAAAATGTGGTAGCGTGTCAGTTGGCCATAACGACATGCGTAAACCTCAAGCATGAACTACGCATGTTTGACAGGATACGGAGGCTGCGCCATGGGGGAATTTAAAATGTATTCTCACATCAAGAAACATAAAATCAGACCAGCTGTAAGAGGAATAACAACCCATTCAACACCCAATCTCAATGCAAAGACATAAAGCGCCCTACATAAGTATTTGCACAGTGAAGTCAAAAATGCTATTTTCAATGTACATTCAAGGCGTGTGAAAATGTGTTTAAAATATGAGTAAGAGGTATGCATTGGAATCTTAATATTTCTGGCCATTTGAATATGTGAGCTTAAGTATTGTGACAATTAAAATATAAGATATATAAAAGCTAGTATTTAGAAATCTCTTTCATGCAATTACAGCATTGAGTCTCAAACTCACAGACATCACCACACTCTTGAATCATTCTTTATGAAGCCTTTGCTGGTGTTTGGGAGTTTCTGACTTCAGTATCCAAAGCAAATTAAGGGTAATTGTTCACAGCTCTGGCTCCTTTTCTGTCAAACTATGTTTTTTTTCTTCTTGGCTGGCCAGGTAGTTGCAATTGCTGACACCAGAAATTCCTCTATATTTTAGGAAATTCCAAACAGATGGTTTTGCCCAACTTTTGTACTTTCATTGTAATTGTGTTCCTTTAGTATCCAAATCATTGCCTTATTCTATAAACAGCTTCCTGGTGTTCACGTTAAATTGTGCATACTGACATCAAATTCAGACTCCAAAAGCAAAGCCCAAAAATAAGAGTGAGACTACACATTGACTGTTATGCATGAACAAGTGATGCAACAGGAAACCCCTGTTTAATTAGTAACACCTTTAAGCCAGATGTCTCACTACTTATGCTCACATACAACAGGGCCAATGAAACGCTGACAGTGTAATTCTAAAGTAGTGTTTAAACACTGGAATAAAAAACCTAAAAAGGTGCAGCAAAACATATATTAAAGCCATTTTGACTAAACTGTAACAATATTTATCGAGGTCACTAAAGATTGATTGGATTGACTAGCTTTAAGCTAGTCGGCAGTGTACAAATCTGAGCCAGCCAATCAAACCTGCTAGTGGACAAACTAACAAGAGCACAGTGAGAACAGCACATCCCTGCTAGCGATGTGATGCTAGTACCTGCATGACCCATTTGGGGCTTTAAAGACACTCATCAACTAGCAGCACAGTCACGGCTACAAGAAGAAAATGACAAACAGTTCAAAACATTTGAACAAAAAACAGCTCCTATACCACAACGCAGTGTTAGTACTGATGCAATACACGGTCGACGGGCAGTTATCTTTGGCAAACATTGGGGATCGTCAGACTATTCCCACTGTACAGGGTGGCCGGGGTAGGCAACCCTGTTTATGTTGTGCATGATTTAGATCGGGACAGTAACTGTGTGAATTCAAAATGTAAAAATCCTGGCACTCTGGGATCAGGTTTAATTGCAGTGTGTTGGGTTTGCTTCTAGCTATGCTGACGGATTCTAACAACTGGAGGGTTTGTGCCTGTTGCTGGACACCTCACAAGAACCGTTCTAACCGGTCCATGTAAGATGGCCGCCGCGGTAACAGAAAATAGTGTGTGGCACTATCTTTTCTCCCATCTTCCATGACGGGCACAATGCAAGGGGAGCGTGGGCCCAATGAGGGCCCGGAGTGCCTCCCCTTGGGCTGCTGTGGCATTTGCGGGTCGTGGCTAACGAATTTGGGGTTTGGAGCGAAACTCTGCGTGGGGGGCATCACCCCGTTCACATATATCGGGAGCGATTTGGGGCTCGGGGGGCGACTGGAGCCACAAGGCGGAACGATCGGTACCCTAGGAGGAACCGGGGGCGTGTGTTTGTCATGGTTCCTGGTAATGTGCTGGTCATCTGCAGCCTTGGTTGGGTACTGGTGGATGGGGATTCGGGGAGGAACTACAGGCATGTCCACCTGGGGCTGACCCCTGCAGCCGCCATGTTGGTGTTGAAGGTGACATGACGTGCGGACGCCTGAAGGCTTGAAGGATCCGGATGGTCCTGATTGGGAGCGCCGCAGCTTAGACCGCTGGGGCCGATCGGGCTGCTTGCTGGTGACGTCCTTGGTCGCTGCCACCATCGACTCTGGCTCTGGATGTTTCGTAACCTGGTAATCCCGAGCTGTACTGGTACCTCCACTGTCCTCCCAGCCACTAGCCTCGTGGCTTCCCCACTCCCTAGCCCTGGGCATAGCTGTGCTGCTAGAAACTACACGTGCGGAGCCGCTTGTCCCAGGGCTCTGATCTTGTAAGGCATAGTTCACCTGGCCCCAGCCTCTGACGGTGTGTCGTCTGTGTGCGTCGTAGCGAACATCTTGGGCCTTGGTGGAGCAGCGTGGGGGGAGCAGACGGCTCCTCTCGTCAATGAAGAATTCCACCTCGCTGTCCGCTGCTTCATCCGAGGAGATATCCCCGAGATCAGGCAGAGGGGGCAGGGGTTTGGGTACGCGAGACGGGCCCTGCTCATACACTGATAGTCTCTGGAAGGATGGGACCACCTGGTCCCTCTCTGGCGTGCAGAGCATGATGGGGCGAGAGATCAGGTGATGGCTGCTAGCATGCAGTCGATGTTGAGGTTCAGAGGTCCACACTGTAAAGACAAGCAGACAGAACTTTCAACACATTACAGCCGACAATAAAACGGAGAATATTTGACATGCAGCACACATGTGACATTTTTTACATTTATTCTGCATCCCTGGTCGTCAATTCAGGTTGGATGTTGTTGCAACATCAAGAAACAAATCTGCTTTACCTTGGCCCGTCCACATCCAGACCGCTCTATCACTGTAGAGATCGCAGATGCCACATTTGTATTGTTGGACACCGCCCTACCTTATAACGTGCTATTGTATCTGAATACTGTGAACACTGGTTGCCATAAACTTGTCGAAAGAAATCTTAAGCATAATTCCCCTGAGTAATGTTTATTCTACAAATGGAGCAAGACCGCACATTTATTATTTTTTTATTTTTGGTTAACCTTTATTTAACCAGGCAGGCAGATTGAGAACAAATTCTCATTTGCAACGGCGACCTGGCCAAGATAATGCGAGAACATGTGCAGGACAACATACAGTTACATAATAAGTACAAAGAACACAGGAGTGCAAATAGCAATGGGACACAATAGGGCAATACAGGGTCAAGTTAAAACAGGATGAGGTACACGTGGTTCTGTTGAGCAGCAAAAAGCCTATGTTAAGAAACTTTGAAACAGTCTGGATCATTTAGCCCAATGGAAAAAAACATTCTAAAGAACTGATTCTTAGCGACACTTTGCTTTTAAACTCACAACGTAGCGAAAAATGTATATATTCTATTTTTCTCAAATTTTACTACAGAATTGTACCATTACAATATCTGAATTATTCTTAATTCCCACAAAACAGATTATAACCAAATGCAGTTGGTGTTTATAAAGTACGACAACCACACTTTATCTAAAAGACAAACACTGCAGGGAAGTGTCCTCGACAGAGAGTCTACTTTGTGAGAGGAAACAAAGACCCAACACAGTCACCATCTCCACCTCTCAGCTCTCTGTTAAACATCCGACACAACAACACCCAGATTAGTTGACTACGCATTTATCAGCAATGCTAGTGATTATCTTTGAGAAGTGTCACATAATCTTCTGAAGCTTCCTGAAGAACATCCCCAAAAGGAAACATCCGATTCCGATTCAGAGGTCAGGAACAGGCAGTTACCGGACAGACACAGATATACTCCTTCCCCTGTCCCGGATCCCTGAGCACAATACTACAGCAAACCTGGGTGTAAATAGTATCTGTTTTTTTACCCCTCTACAAATGAACATTCAAGTGCCCATATTTTGCATGTTGTGTTATTTAACTTCAAGCAGACCTGGCTTAAGAAACCACTAAGTTCCAACCACTGAGTTCCAAAAGTGCAAACATTCCTACTTTTGCCATTATTTTTTGTTGCCATATTGTTGAGAAATTTGAAAATAGCTATAAATTGAATTTAATCGAGACAATGTTCCAGTTCTATCAGCATAGCAAATACAAAGAGAAGAGTCAAACAGCTATGGATCAGAAGAATCTGAGACAAGAATTGGGCAGCCTTTGGAAACACAGCTTGAGACACGTTGGCTTGTATTGTGTTTGCTATTGGGAATATCTTTACATAAGAGGTATTACTCACGATCTAGGCCATTGGACACTGTGTCGTGTTGGGAATGCTCTCTCGGGCTGTGCTCCATGGGGTCATCAGCATCCAGGCTAAAAGCCAGGCTGGAAAACAATGACACTTCTTGAATTGTACTCATGACCATCAAGATAGTTTGTACAGGATGTTGACTTGTCACATTTTGAATAGAGTTATATTGTTTCTATATTATATTGAGTACTTTCAGAAAATGGGGTCAAAATAACCATACGGTAAATATATAAAAAACAGAAACATAACAGTATCAAATAAATTCCCCAACTTGAATGAATTACATACGGTAGAGTCACTATACAGGGTCACTAATAAGGGAGTGTGATTTAAATACTAATTATCTACATAAGAGTACTTCACAGTGAAGTGTCAACTCACTTATTCATGTCATGTGATCTTAGTAAGCCTTAAAGGTTATGTGTGTGTAGATCCACAGAGAACCCAGTTTCCCCGGGAACACGGTCCATCAGATTACTGAACTCCAGCCAACCAGCAGTAGTCATTCTGCCTCATTGTGAGCTGCGGTAACACAGAAGGAGAAAATTGGTGCGTGCGAACCATTCATCTCAGTTTTATTTTGTTTACCCATTTGCATGGCATTTCAACAAAAATGTTGTTCAAATTATTTATTAAACCATTACGATGCACTTTCATTTGACAACATGTCTCCATAAACTTCAAAGAAAATCAACCGTAAATTAAAATCACAACCCCATTACATATTTAACCATGAAATGAGCCCAATACCCTTTGAACCGACGCTTGGTTTACTAAGGCCGCATCTGACTGAGACATGAGGGCTGCATTGCACAACCTCTGGGTCAACAGTGGGCGGAGCCGAGCCCTCACTCAAATCCCTCATATCCTCCCAGGCCTGTGAGGCCATGCCAGCTATGCGTTGCCCTCCGTACTCTGTAGTCATTCTTCAGTGCAGTGTTCCCATACCAAGAGCCGCAACAGACCCCTTTCAACAGTGGCCATTGTGCGTAAGCGTGCGCGGGCGTGTGTGTGTGTGCGTAAGCGTGCGTGTGTGTGTGTACTGCAATAATGATAACATCTTAATGAAGATTTACTTTCATCTAACAAACTAAGTGAATTTCAGTAAAAAAATAAAATGTTCTCCACAGTTTTATTTTATTTATATTTTTAAATACTGATTGCATGTGGTAGTGAAGAATCCAATAAAATGTTAATTACTATGTTTTCCACTGTTCTGTATGTTGCATGAAAAATGTCTGGGTTTTGAGTGTTTTAGTCATCAGCTGTCCCATTCAGTTAACTACATTTAAAATAAAAGTATATATAAACATAATAAAATCTGTCAAATGTCCATGGTTAATGGCCAAAATGATCTGAGTGCAAGAGAGGAAGTTAATTTATATAGCACAATTCAGACATAGAAGCAATGCAATGTGCTGTGCAAAGAACAAAAAATGCAATAGAATAAAAACATTCCATAGGTAATTCAATGTGCTTTATATAGAACCATTTATCGAAATAAAATAAATACAAAACAAAAAAAATAACAGTAAATTTTAGCACTCAGTCAAAGGCACCTGAAAAGAAAAGTGCAGACGCACAAAGTAAACACCTACACAATATACATATTCTCCATAGCATCCGAGACAAGGTCAACATTCTGAGCCTCAATACACACCATTGACAGCGGACAATGGCAGTATGCATAATGACCAGACCAGTGGGGAAGACAGGCCAAAGTTTCTCCTCTAGCCAAAATTACCTGTGCCATTTTCTGTTGCTAACAGGAACAACAGATCACGTTCTACCAAAAAGCTGGTTTCTTCTTTTTAATGTGTCTGAATGACAAAAGGTAATTTTCGAGTATAATCAAATTAGTGTGAAACACGTGTAAAATAAATAACTACTATTTAATAAATAAACATGCGTGCCCCTTTACGCTTGCTATGTTGATTAAATTGTACTTCGCACTTAGTAAATTTGTTGGCTAGAATGGCAACTCTCAGTAACAAAGGCAGTTAAGAAAGCTAAACAAACGGAGATTACTCATTGGAGTATTGTATTGAGTAGGACATAACAAGCCTTTGATTCAATATTCCAAAATTGTAAAATAGACTCTTTGGCTGTACATACATGGAACACGCTGCACAAGACAACACAAAATGTGAACAATGTTAGGCGAAAGAAAAGGTGAAAGAAACCACCTTTGGTGTAATTTCCATCAAGAGAGAGCACAGCAATGCAATAAACCAAACAATAAGGAATTCTACCAGCAAATTACTCAGTGCTCATGAATGGAGCCACTCTGGGCCATGAATAGCTGTTTTTGTTTTAGCCCAAGATTCCCAGCAAACTCTCCCATGAGGTCAGGCCAGAGACATGCCATGGATACAGCCAGTAATGGCCGAGGTATGATAGAGGAGAGGTTGAGAGAGAGTAGCTGCCTCCAGTGAGAATAAAACCCACCATTGGCATCTAGAAACTGGCCTAAAAAAGTGCTCTAAAACAGAGTTTCAGCTGATACTAACTAGAAGTGGTGTGTTTATTGTTAATCAGGGGCTTTAGCCCTTAGAAGTGGCAGGGGTTGAGGTTGTTAACAATGTATACACTGATGACACCTGATGATTAAGGTACCAATTATACTATCAACCACATGTCAAGCTTTTGCAGCATTCAGCCATTTGTGAACTATGGCACCAATTAAAGGAAGACATTTTTAAAAAAGTCAGTTAACACTAATTTAGGTGATTCAAAGCTTGTTAACATATGTTGTGTTTTTTACAGGCCTATAGTAACAAATGTTAATGCAATATACCAAATCTTAAAATGATAATTGGTCTATCCCATTACAAAATTTGAAAAACAGCGATATTTTCCCTTTGAAATAATACATTTTTAGGTTTAGGCGGCAAACGTATACTTTTTCTAAAAAACTAATTTTCTCACGATACTGATTTCTTCATGAGATACAATAATCACTTAACAGTTCTGCAAACAGAATAACACGCCACAGACTCGACCAGCAGTGATACATCTATATGTTGTTATAGTGGGCTACTATAGGCGGAATGTAATAAATGCATTCGTCTACTTACCATTAAAGTCAACTGGTATAATAGGTTAGGTTGGTAGATTAAAGGTCCACAACAACACTCACACGTGCTATCTAGTGTTACAACATTCGCTAGAGAAATTATTTTGCCCTACACAGAGTTCCTTATCGTTTTATAAGCATGGGTCAACGCTGGAACATAGCTCCACCCGGGCTGTTCTCTTAAAGTGACCAGTACCTAATTTCAAGCTACCTCTGTCTTTGATGCTTCCCCCAAACACTAGCCTACTGTGGCCAATACTGTGGCCCTAACGGTTTTATAAGCATATGTGTAGGCTTCCTATTTATACTAGGCAAATTGTTAGAATTAGAATACTCTTGGTGACACAATGTGAAAGGACCCAAAAGTAATGCCACCGGAAAAATGATTCCACCTAAATTATTCAATTTACATTTTAACCAAAATTCATGAGGAGGTTATGCTAGCGAATGCAAGCAAGGACAGCTTTGTAGTTGCAGCCAACGTATTATCAAATTTAGGTGAACAGCGAGTAGTGCTGAACATAGGAATTGTATTTTATTTAACAAGTTACTTTCACAACAACAAGGGATTTATTTGAGTATTTTCTTTCTAGTAACATTTATGAATTTTTAAAGCTAGGTTAAAAACATTTCTTTTTTCACAAGCATAAGACTAAGCGCTTAAACTTTACCACACTGTTAAGTCTATTTAGAGTTTATTTTAATTTGTTCTTATACTATTTTTATGTTCTAATCCTCATAATTTGCCCATTTTATGTTTTTTACAATAATGAGGGGAAAAAATGATTTTAGCAAATGGCTGCAATATAACAAAGAGTTTAAATTTAAGGGGGTCTGAATACTTTCCTTACCCACTGTACATTAAATACATGAAGTTCTAAAGACTTCTTGACCAGGTAATAGAGACCTTGAAAGGTTCTGACAAACTTTTAAACTTTCTAAAGATCTAGAAGTTCTAAAGACTTTTTGGCAAGGTTCTAAAGACATGAAAAGGTTCTGAAGTCCTTTTGAATAAAATGTATACTATATTTAATTATTTATTACTTTCTTATTTTTGTAAAGCACATTGAATTGCTTTTATGTATGAATTGTGCTATTTAAATTAACTCGCTTGAAGTAAGAGGAGACCTACCTGTCATTCACCTACCATTGACATATGCGCCTTACTAATATAAAAATTGAAATTGAAGGGGAATGTGCTGAAATAAATCTAGTTAATGGACAACCTATCAATTGTTCATTTTATATTTTTTATATATATTAAAAATATATATTCTGGTTACATAAAGCATTCTATAACAAGACTCAGTTTTGTTGTGCCTTGTGATAGAAACAAGCTTGGAAGAAAACACAGCAAAAGACAGCACTCTGACAATCTAAAACTGAGCTATCGACTTTGAAATTAAAAAAAATCTTGATGCCCAACGTTTTTGTCAGAACTAGCTTGTTACTATCTGGGTTTGTCATCATTCTATCCAACATATTTAGCAGCAACATGGTAAACGGCTGAGTGTAGCAGAGTTGTTGTGACCAATATAATACCCATGAACTTTGTTCTCACAAACCAAACACACACACACACACACACACCACCACTGTTCTAACCCCTCTGTTTGTTCAGTGTTGACATCATACAGACAGGAACCGCCATATAAGGACACGTCTGACTGAAGGCTGCAGAGGACCAGAGACAGTCTATAAAATTCCACTACAATTGTACTTCAAGCAAGAGAGGAACATACTTGTTATTGTAATAAAATAACCTCTGCTCTGGCTATTGTCCAATGAGTGACGTTTTGGGAGATCACCTTTACTATTTGTTTTGATGTATCACTATGGGAACCTATCATTTCCTAAAAGCTGAGAGTAACCATTTACAACTTTTCTGTGCACTGTATGGATGCACGAACAAAACATTGTTACATTTTACTATTTTGTGCTAGTCGACTTTAAAGAATATTGAACAAAGGTAAATTAATTGGTTACCATTAGTGTTGTGAATCATTTGGGGAAATTGTGGTTACTAGAAGTGCTAATCTGCTAGATATACTTATTGTTGTAGTCATCAGGCCTCGTGCCCAAACAATCAGATGACATGCATGCATAGATTGCTATTATAACTAAGGCGTTCTATGTAATTATGCCTCAATAAAGTATCCCAGCAATCACTTTATTTATCCCAGAATATCCTCATGTTCATAATGAAGTCCCTTTATAAGCAGGTTACCAATCTATTTATCTGGACTTATATCAGAACTCTAAGGTCCATAGCACCTTTATGCATCGAAATTAACATAGTGACTATAGTAAACATTCACTAGTACTATTGGTCTATATGGTCACTGTTCTGGTCGAACATGAAGTGAGGCAACTCCGTAGACATGTACGTGGGCTGTACTATGATCTGTGACCGTAAACTAAACCAAATAGAGAACATCTGACACAGCAGGGAGTATGCTGATACATCAACCACAGGGAGAGAAGAATGGCTGAAGGAAAGGTAATGTTTATTTTTCTATTTTTAAGTCTACTAGGAAGAGGTACAATAGTTCCGCCAGCCCACAGATATTACAGTACAGTATTGTTGTCGTCACACGTAATTTAAGTTGTGATTATTGGCTGTAAAAGGGTTGTAAAGGTTTAGTCACAAATAAATGATTGTTGTTGTTTTTAGTTCAATAGACTTCATCAAATAACCACCTAAGCAAAACAATTTCATTTGTTTCAACATAATACATGCATACGGAGTCATAAGGCCTTATCTTGATGGTTGTCATTTCATCCAAATACAGAGGCCTCAAACTGATGTTTTAATAGTTAATAAAGAGTAAGCTGTCTAAAGGTACATTTGGTAAGCTGTCTCAATATGGGACTACTAAGGTGCACTTAAAGGCCAACAGACCGCTTACTCTGCAAGCTGCTAACTCTGCAGGCTGCTAACCCAACATGCCGCTAACCCAACATGCCGCTAACCCTGCATTGCTCAACAGCAAAGAACATGCCAACTGACCCTCCTGACAGTTTTACAGCCGACCATGCCCATATTAGTGGGCCAGCCAATAAACTCAACAAACTTGTGGAGCCTGAATTTCATTTCTAAATATCTTTTAGGGATTTCCGGTCTATTCAAGTACACATATACACACTTTCACACGATGCTGAGGTGAAACAAAGTGATTCGGTTACAAAAAAAAGCTGGGCAAGGAAACAGGCATGGTTTAAATGATTTCCACATAACACATTATTTAATTGTGATGGATTAATGTGAACGGCAACTTCAAAGAGGAACTTTTTAAAAGAAAGCATTAATTCTTCGGGGTTTCCCAGGATACAGCACAGGAGGACTGCGCAACTTCCCTACCTGGCTTCAGGCCTAGGCAAGGACATAAGGTTTTAAAACCCAGCAGGAGGCCTTCCGCAGCGCATTGTGAAAAGCCAGTGATCTCATTGGGAAAAAGCAACTCCAGCACACTGGCATTCTTGTGCCATCCACAGCGTCTCAATGGGGCACTACAAAAAATAACTCAGAGGAACAAAGGAAGCAAGGCAAGTGAGGAGACGTGGGGACAAATTATGCCAATATGTGATTTATTCAATGTAGATATGTGTGAGTGCTTTGGAAACAAATACAATACGGTGGACACATTCACCAAGTGATGGTGGCATGAATTGGACGTCCCATTGTGTGTCTGAACTACAGATGTCTGGGTTCGGTTGGTTTAGTCTGTTTCTTGTCCATCCGTTGGCCACCAACATTAATCTATGTGACTAACGGGGGCTGAGCTAGATCTGTGTCTGTGGGACAGGAGCAAATCCCAAAGGACCCTGGGGAAGAGTCTTTCTACAAAAATGTTTGTTAAGGCAGAAGGTTTGAGCTATTCAAATGTATCCATGACTGCCTGGAACTGGAGCATAACGTTTTTTATATTGAACTTTGTTTGCTTGTCAGATTATTTTGTGATCGGAGCATAGGCGTGTTTTTCCGGAAACAACACACTTCATTGGGAGGCTAACAATTATATCTAGAAAGGAACATTATGAAAAGTCTATACATGCTTGTTTTCATTTTCGTTACGGGTGACAGTGTCTGTACAGAATGTACAGACACTTCCTGGTCATGGTTAGTGTGTGTGTGTGAGCCTACGTGTGTACATGTGTTTGAGAAGTTACGTATTTCTCCATAATAGCTAGAGAGCAGTGACGTCTGTGTAATGCCAGCCCACATATTTCCTCAAACGGCCTCTGTTTGCTCTCTCTGGCAGGAACTGGCTCCAGGGTCCAGCGGCATGGCAAAAACTGCAGAATTCCCACCTCCCCTTTTTTCTTCTCACTCCCACTCTCCTCTGTTTCCATCTCACACTACACTTCTGCTGAGTCACAGAACAGGACATAACCATGTTTGACAAGTTCACAGCTCCTGAAATATTTCTGCCTCCTTTCTGCTCTCCCATTTTATTTCAACATAGTTGGGTATACATCAAAAGCAAGCAAAATCAAATGATTTCAGTGTAAAACATGCACAAACATTAAAATATGCTATTAGCTAGCTAGAAGGAAGCTTGGTACTACGTACTTTTTTGTATTACAGTATTTATCAGAATCAAAGAAATGATCCCCGGTTTAAGGAGTATGTAGGTACTCAGGGTTAACTTGATCACAGTTCCTTGTTACCTTTCCAAAACATCAAACCCTATTTAGCAGCTAGAATAAGTAGGGATTCATCATGGAATATTACCAGTTGAATAAATGTGCTCATGTTATTTGACACAGCCAGACAAAAATTGTAAGTGCATTTTACTTTGTGGGTAAAATAGTATTCAAACCCATTTCTTGCTGATAATAACATTTTATATCTGCACATTAAAAAATGTATGTCTATCAGATATTTTCCAAACTGTCCCACCCACCCTAATAAGCGTACAATAGCGTTCTATAATTTAATAGAATCTGGAACCATTGTTCACCTAACAGATCTAAACTCTAACCCTGCCACCCTTTCACAGCATGTTAGCAAATGATGGCTGGCGTACTGGATCATTTATATTTGTTTGATGGAAAATAACAAAAATACCTGAGTACGATGAAAAGAGACAATTGTTTTCTATATAAATATTTTCAAGCATGTTTTATTGGCTAGAGACCACGTGGTAAGGAGCAGGTGAAGGAGCACTTGAAAAAGCATTAGCGCTTGGCTTGATATAACAACATTTAGATGTCCACGGATGTTTCAGAAAACACACATTTATTGGAGAGAGGGGGGGGGCAGAGAGCAATAGAGGAAGTGAGAGGTTAAGGGTCGCCCTGACGGTTTTCACAGTTGACTTCCTAACCTTAAAACACGCTGGACAATGCTGGAAATAAACACAAATCTGTGTTATTGTGAATAATAACTTCACCGCGTACCAAATTATTATGCAAATTATATTTTACACTGATTTTCCTAAATAGTCGATGCAAATGACAGTCAGCATAATTTTTTTATGTCATCAACCATTAGGGTATAAGTCAAATTTCATTGATTGTACAACCCAAGGAAAACATAATTTTCTTTTAAATAAACTCAAAATCCACTGTTACAAATTATTATGTCCAACCCAGTTTCGAAACATTTAATAGGTTGTAAAGAACTGAAAATCGTCATTTGCTGGCAATTTCTTTAATTTGCAGCATACGGAAGTCATATTCACTGAAATCTTAACAGGGCAAGTTACATGTTAACATAGGACCCCTTCTTTGATAACAACTTCACAAGTCTTGCATCCATTGAACTTGTGAATTTAAGGAGAGTTTCTGCTTGAATTTCTTTGCAGGATGTCAGAATAGCCTCACAGGGCTGCTGTTTTGATGGGAACTGCCTCCCACTCTCAAAGATCTTTTGCTTGAAGATACTCCAAAGGTTCTCAATAGGGTTGAGGTCAAGGGAGGATGGGGGCCACACCATGAGTTTGGGGACCACTTTCTGACCCAATGACCATTTTCAATTCCCTACAACCTATAAAATGTTTTGAAACTCTGTTGTGCATAATAATTTGGAACAGTGGATTTTGAGTTTTTATTTTTGAAAACATACAGTTCTCATTGGGTGGTTTGTTCAATTAAATTTGACTTTTACCCTAACAGTTTATGACTAGAAAATTATACTGACTGTCGTTTGCATCGACTATTTAGGAAAATCAGTGTAAAATATAATTTGCATAATAATTTGGAACGCGGTGTACTAACTAAGGAGTCACATCAATTCTTTTAATTATCCCTCCTATTATAAACGTAAAACAGTAGCAAATTTCTCAAACAAATAAAAAACAATGAGATCAATAACAACAAAAGAAAATTGCTCAGAAATGACCAAAACAATCAAAATGGCAAACATTACAATATCAAACATTTAATATCGATGTATTATTTCCACGAAGGCCAGAGTGAGCTCAGTCATGATTAATACTGTTGATTAATATTTATGTTCACTTCAGCGCATTAAGTAGCATTCTGGTCCCGGTCAAGTATCACAAAACACTACCTTGCCCTCCAAACGGGCCCGTTCAGCCTGAAACACCAGTTTGTGGCTCAGTAGAGTCTCCTCTGGTCCCGAAAGGATTAAAGATGGATCTCCGCTCTGTATATGACACAGACAAAAATAAACATATAATATAATACAATCAGCCACAAGTATAATATAATATTACTATTAATGATGCTGCGAAAATAAACATGTATGTCTTATGATTTTCTGATCCAGGTAGCATAATTACAGCTACAGGAGATGCATCTAAAACACAGCACTTTACACTCACAGGTTGAGAATGTCAGATTTTGTTACATACAGCTACATTAACATACTAGGCTGTCTGCCTTTCAACTGACAGACCATTTGAAGAGGTGTAACAGACAAACAGGGGAAAGAAAAATTATGTGAACCCTTTGGAATTACCTGGATTTCTGCAAAGATTGGTCATTACATTTAATCTGACTTACCTCCATAGACAAACACATTCTGCATCAGTAACACAAAAACAATTATGCCGTTTAATGTTTTGAACACACTGTGTAAACATGTACATTGGTGGGGATAAGGTACGTGACCCTATAGCTAATGCTATCCCCATATGCTAATCGGAATCAGGAGTCAGCTAACCTGAATTCCAATCAATAACAGGTGTTGGTTAGAGCTCTGCAGGAGACCATTCAGCACTGTTGCTACTCCCTCTAAGAAACACCAACCAGCAAAATGACTGCAAAAGCGTTCAATGAGGTTAAGAAGAATCCTAGAGTGCCAGCTAAAGAAATCTCTGGAATATGCAAACATCCCTGTTGACAAGTCAACAATATTGTAAACACGGTCGGATACCATGGGAAAAGCCACTGGTGTCCAATAAAATGAGTATGTAAAAGTGCACCTGGATGTCCCACAGTGCTACAGGGAAAATATTCTGTCGACAGGTGAAACAAAAAATCTGTGTGCAGAGTAAAAGAAAAGGCACAGCGCACCAACATCAAAACCTCATCCCAACTGTAAAGTATGGTGGATGGAGGGAGCATCATGATTTAGGCCTGCTTTGCTGCACCATGGTCTGGACAGCTTGCTTCACAGCACTCACCCCCACAGCAGAAATGAAGGCATCCACCAGGTGGTAGTCCGCCCCTCCATGCCCGCTAACGCCAAAAGCCTCTGGAGCTCTAGCCGCGGCCCTGTGTTTGGTGATCCCTGAGAGGAAGTCAAACACTCTAATCTCACAGCCGTCATACGACAGCTCCCCCTAAAGGAACAAAGCAATAAATACATGATGAGAAACCCTTTCACATTGACCACCACTTTGACTAGGTCAAATCTAGCTTTCATGGTGCTGCAAATACATAGAGGATAATCCAGAGGTAGTTGTTTGATGGTGTTAAACAATGATATGAATTGGCATGCAAATGTGTGCATGTTTTCCCAGAAATGTGGCCAATAAGTTGTGTTGAAGAGCTCTTCTGGCTCAGCTGAAAGACTGAGCTCATTTGGCGCCAAAACAGGCTCTTTGTTTAAATGCTTAAAATTAAATAAAAGTGGAGATCTTCAATTTAAACCTGCATTGGTCGGCTAGATTTATATTAGAAATACACGTTTATATCTCACCTGCCCAACTCTTAAATGCCATGCTGTTTATTTACTGACATTTTTATATTACCCTATTTATAACCACAATTTGTTGATTCTGCAGCAAGGATAAATATACCTAAGTGAATACATTTTAACGCTGTGCTTCAAAATGTGTTAACTACATTAAATTAAAAACGTATTTCTCCAATGCAATTGAGTCAGAAAGCACTTTTCAGTTTCTACGGTTTTGCCTAAAAAAACAGGGTATGGATGATGTTTAAAAAATGTTTCTCCCACCCAGGCATCTTTGCCAAAACAATAAGTAATATTGCGCCATCTACATAATTTCTAAAGAGAGGCGTTATTTCAATATTACGGGATAAAAACTTATCATATTATGTTTATTACAATGTGTTAAGACAGTGTGCCAACAAGCACCCTACCCAGTGACTGAAACCATGTGTATCCTTAAACCTCTGATACTATAGATAGATCTATAGATAGATCGCTTTAATATATTGGCTGTTAACAATGAATATTGATTAAATCACAGATTACTGAAACAAAAAGTTTAAGACCTACTAAAGTGAATTTCTACAGATATTGGATTTAATATGTAAATCAAACTGCTGTTTTAAAATTATTAGTATATATATACTGTGTGATTAAATATACTAAACTTATGTTAGTAAAAAAAAGGATAAATAAAATTAAATGAATATTGTGTATTGACTGCTGCAGTACCTTGCTGCCATAGATGGTGGTTTTACGATCACAAAGCTTCTCTGTAAAGGCCACCATGGAAAAGGCTGCTGTAAGACCCCCTTCAAACTCCATGTTCACCACCTGTACGGACATACAGGCAGATAAGAGCATTGTTGGCTTAAGTATGCTTTTTATTTCAGTGAACTCTTCTTTTAATGATCCTTAATTTTATTTTAATGATCCAAGACATTTTATTTTCCCAATTCAGATATTGTTTTTGAAGACAGTAAGGTTAGTATTATAAAATGTACAGCTTAAATAAAACAGAGGATAACACAACAATAAAGACAAGCAGACAAAGACAGTGGAGGTGCTCCATTTGCCCAAGCCCCCAGCCAGAGGCCCCCGCCCCCAGCCAGAGGCCCCCGCCCCCAGCCAGAGGCCCACATTCCTCCATCGATGAACTGGCCAGGGCAAAGAAAAATGCACACTCAAATGTGAAATTACAGTGTTACATGTTAAAAAAATTGGTGGGTTATTCTGGTAAAACTGACATTAGAAACTTCAGGTATGTTTATTATTTCGATCAACATATTTAACATTATTTCTATTCAAGGCGGTCAGTCCTACCTGGTTGGTGCAGACATCATTGTCACACTGGTAAACACACCGTCCGTATGGCCCTGATTTGAGAGCCTCTGTCACAGACTCAATATCGGGGATGGAGTTGGAGCATATCACAGACACGGGCCAGCCCACACAGCCCTGAAACACACAGGTCGGGATGCTGACAACTTAATAATAACTGCTAACGTTATTGGCTTCATCAATGTAAATGACACTCATACACACACTCACACACACACACCTCTCTTATGGGACAAACAAATGGAATTACATTGCAACTTGCATACCTGTTTGACTCTATCAAGGTATATCTTGCGTGCAGAATATGGACAGTTTTTCTCTACAGGGCAGTCTAGGCAGCGGTCTGCAGCCCCTGTCGGCTAGAAAGAAATGTGAATTGGCAGCCCGAAGGCCTTGCAGCACAAATATTATCTAGCGGTACAAATCTATTTGCCAAACACGTTTTGTTTCAGAGTAACTGGTGGGAGGCAAGATATCGATGTTAAAGGGGAGCATGCATTTGTCTGTGGTGTACTGTTACTCTGTACAATAAAATGTTATATATATATATATATACATACACACACACACACACACACACACACACACACATACAGTTGAAACCAGATATTTACATACACTTCAGAAAAAACACAAAAACGTTTATTTCTTTACTGTCATACATTAAATCAGAATACACTTTTTTCTGTTTTATATCAATACATATTAACATATTTTTTGCATTTGTTAAATGTCAGAATTGAACGAAGGAGAATTGTTATGTATTTTTAATATCACTTTCATCAAAGTCAGAAGTATACATACACTAAGTGTATTGTGTCTTTAAACAAAAAGAAAAGCTCCTTTAGGACAACAAAGTCAAGGTATTGGAGTGGCCATCACAAAGCCCTGACCTCAATCCCATAGAAGCAAGCGAGCAAGAAGTCCTACAAACATGACCCAGTTACACCAGTTCTGTCAAGAGGAGTGGGCCAAAATTCCAGCAAACCATTGTAGAAAGCTTGTGGAAGGATACCCAAAAAGTTTGGCCCAAGTGAAACAGTTTGGGGGCAATTCTACCAAATATTAAGGAAGTGTATGTAATGTATACTTCTGACTGATGAAAGTGATAAGAAAAATACATAAAAATTCTCCATTGCTCGATTATGACATTTAACAAATGCTAAAAATGTTACTGAAAAAGTTTACCGATTTAATTTATGACAGTAAAGAAATAAAAGTTTGTGGGGTTTTTTCCTGAAGTGTATGTAAATATCTGGTTTCAACTTTACATACATGCATATGCATACACTCATTTTGAGACAATCGTTGCATTTCTGGAAATTTGAGGTGAACACACACCTGGTTCTCTTTGCGGAAGTGACTGAGAGATCCAAACGAAGAGACTTTTAAACAACTGCAAAAATAAGTTTTTTTAAATACATGTGGGGGGGTTTTTTATTCACAAAGAAAAATGTCTCTTTACCTTCGTTCCCCAGCCCAGTGATGTATCAGATCAATGTCATGGCAGGATTTGGCCAGAAGTGAAAAAGAGCTCTCAGCCTCGTTCCTCCAGTTTCCTCGAACAAAGGAGTGGGCGAAGTGAAAGAAGCCCACCTAGATACGCAGAAGGTAATCATGTACATTTCACAGATAGGGTTACATGGTCTTGAGAGTGGAGGCTACTGTTCAAATGTCTAACAATTACAAAGCTGAGTTTTGACACTAATTCAAATGTTTCATGAATATAAATGATCGTTTAAAAGTTTGGGGTCACTTAGAAATTATCTTGATTTACTTAAAAACATACAGGAAATTAGTTGCTAAATTAATAGGAAATATAGTATTAAATTCTCCATTTGCTGCAATTAATGTCTTGCAGGCCTTTGTCAAATTGTTGTGGTAATCTGATGCTTCCTGAAGCACCTCCCACAAGTTGGACGAGCTTGATGGGAACTTACTACGTACCATATTGTAAAGATGCACCTTCAACAGTTTAATAGTATTAAAATAGGGTGAATGTGCCTGCCACTCCATGATAGAAGAAAGTTATTTTTTTTCTAATTATTTTCAGCCAGTAATCAAACCAACAATTGCGGATGCTATAGATGCTCAACTAGTCTAAAGAAGGACACTTTTTTTCTTCTTTAATGTCTACAATGTCAACTTGATGTTATTTTTTAAGAACAAAAAATATGTTTCTTTCAAAAACAAGGACATTTCTAATTGACACCAAACTTTTGAACAGTACTGTATGTGTTTTCTACAAGTTGCCTGCAGTTTAGCCAATATTCCAGTAAGGTCTAGTGACAAATTATATTGGTTCTACATCCTGTTTACATCAGACTCATTTGTCAATTACCGGTTCGAAGTGTTGAATATGGGCCACATCTCCAATCACTCCACTGTCCAACAGCACCTGTGGAGTCAATTCAAGTGATTGGCATCAAAATTAATGGTAGCCAATAATGCTTCTCTACATCAAAAAATCCTCTCTTGCAAAGCCAACTTTGTCAAGCTCAGACTGGACTCAGCATCCAGTGTCCCCATTAAGCGAGAGTCTATTTTTGTCACATAATGTAATAATAATTTTACATTTAAAATACGATAATGTCTAAAAAAGGCCTTACTTTGATCTTGCGGATGAGAGGATCATATCGAAGTACATGGCAAACTGAGAGCATCACACCATTTTGAATGCAAGTTTTAACAATCTCTGTGCAGTCCTCAGCCGTTACCTAACGAATACAAAATGCTAGTTAACTAGCATGCCTACAGGCATACAACAACTCATCTGCATGTGCATGCTTCTGGAGCTCACTGGTAATGTAAAACACACAAAGGAACACAGAAGTACACAAAACACACAAAGGAACACAGAAATACACAAACACACAAAGGAACACAGAAGTACACAAACACACTTGCTAAAATTGGGTCATGTGCAGAAAACAAAAAATTCTGCATTTAGAAAATTCTCAAATTGCAAAGTGGATAGCACCTCATTACTACTGAAAGAAATATGTTTGTGGGTCTTTAATGTTTATTTAATGATTATCGTCAACAACAAGAGCATCGTTATCGTTGACAAATAAGAACAAGGATATGGTTAAACAACAAACCAAATGTGTTCTCCAATATCATGAAAAATATTTTTCTAAGACATATTTGCATAAGGATGGATAAAGTATTAAATAACAAGAGTGCTAATAATTTCCTTTCTTTGGTAAAATAAACATTTTATTTGTTAAACAAAATATCTTCAGCGGCTATAGAATACTCACAGCCATAGGCTTTTCCAGAAGAACATGATAACCTTTCTTTGCCAGTGCCACGGCAGGATCCTGGGCAAGAATATAACAACAAACAATGATTCAAAACCATGAAAGCGCCACCTACTGGTGCCCTAACAACTTTTATTTTTCTGGAAAGTTCTTTCTTCATCTATTACCTTATGATGACGATCCGGGGTACAAATGAACACTGCATCTGCAAACTTCTCCCTTTCTACTACACCATGCCAATCTGTGGATAAAAAATTACTACAATGAGAAGCATGCTTTGTAAACCATTATAAACGGCTATGTTGAGACATAAAATGTCATTGCTTTTTACAAAACATGCAACACAACAGTTGTGTGTTCCTGACATTTTGTGACATAAGACTGTATAAGAGCTTAGGAAGGGTATCTTGTCAAGTGTTTGGGAATATGACCCATGGTTCAAATGTCTAGCAAACAAAGTATTTGAAAGGGATTTGGGCTGATACCAGCAAACATGTTGTTATCTGATACTCGGTGTTGCTTCTGAAGTTTCTCTCGTGCAAATTTCCTAGGATCAGCCACTCCAACAACCTAAAATGAATTTGAGTAATTACTTTGTCATTGCAGTTTTTGCCTTTGTCATTATTGTCACATTTGTAGATGATGGCACGTCACGAAGAATTCATAGTTCAAAATGAAACAACTAGCTATTGAAAAATAAGACTTTATTAAAATCGCTTTAGCCATAATCAAATAGCTAGTAATTGGTAGTACAAAAATAGTGTGATATAGTAGTGGTGAGTAAATAAGTGGAAAGTGACTACATCAAACTAAGGTTTAGAGGGTCAACAATAAAGGGTGACGTGGGTGAAGAAAAAAACGGTTTTGTTCTCAATAGGAAAACTGTGAATGTCTGTTCAATTGCTAGTATCTTGATGAGGACAATTAGTTACTCCCACTTAAATTAATTATTTATTAATTTATTGCCGAAAGTCAGCCTTTAAGTTATATCCTGCCATACTGCCAATATCAGAGGACAAGCAGTGTCTTACTCGCATGCGTTCAGGATGGAGTGAGGCATAATTTGAGTATGTCTGTCCTCGACTCCCAGCTCCAACTACAATCACATCCACAGGAGATGCCATGGTGACTGTCTGGGCCCTGCTTGAAGAAAAAAACAGCAGTCTGAAACAACACGGATTTATTTATTGATGATAGAATACATTTTTACAATGAAACCAATAGAATACACAAACAGATACACAGACAGTGCCCTCTAAGTGTCAGCACAGGGATGAGTTGCAGGTAGTTTGGCTCTACACTCCAGACGTTTGGCCTTTGGAAACCCTGTATCACATTCTTGCCCAGCCTGAACGCTGATAATTTGCCCACGTTGTGAAGTTAAATGCAGACTTATTTCTATACAAAAAATACTCAAAATGAGTGGAGGCAATCGTACACAAGGTAGTACTCATGAGGGATTTTTACTGTCAACTGTGACTGAGATAATGGCCCGGAAATGCAAATCAAATGTCCCCATGCGTGCAAAGTTAGCATCATTAAGAGCA
This sequence comes from Dallia pectoralis, assembly GCA_029465975.1. NCBI lineage: Eukaryota > Metazoa > Chordata > Actinopteri > Esociformes > Umbridae > Dallia > Dallia pectoralis. The sequence continues at coordinate 13,463,546 of CM055728.1, read as the reverse complement.
CCAAATGTTGGGTTACATAATTTTATGTAAAAATACTTTAATAATACAAAGAAAGTACAGAGATTTAACTTGTACCACCAAGTAATATGCTATATAATTTGTTGTGATATAATCTCAAGATGATAATACAAACTCTGTGCTTTATTAAGGTATATCCTGAGCTTGATGGGTTTGGTCTAAGAGTTTCTGTGAAGGGGCCCAAACAAGTGCACTTTTCTGTGATATTTGATCTGATTTTGGACATTTGCCCACAGACAAATACATGATCAGTCCTCTCATTTCCCCTTTGTACATGACTTGTACTTGGTGGAAAAACCCTTGTTGATAATCACAGAGGTTGGATGTTTATTGTAGTTACCAAGCTCGCACACATCTCAGGAGGGCTCCTCTTTGCAGATTCTCATTAAGTTATTTGAGGCTGACGTTTGGCAACTGCAATATTTAGCTCCCTCCACATATTTTCTTTGGGATTAAGGTCTGGAGAATAGCTAGGCCTCTCCAGAACCTTAATGTGCTTCTTTTTGAGCTACTCATTTTGCCTCGGCCATGAGTTTTAGTTCATTGTCATGCTGGAATACCCATCCATAACATATTTTCAATGCCCTGGCTGAGGGAAGGACGTTCTCACCCAAGATTTGACGCTACATGGCCCCATCAATCGTACCTCTGCAGTGAAGTTGTCCTGTCCCCTTAGCAAAAAAACACCCCGAAAGCATAATGGTTCCACCTCCATGTTCTTGGGGTCATATGCAGCCAAATAGCTTGATTTGTCTCATCTGACCACAACGCTTTCACTAACGCTTTCACAGTTCTCTTCTAAATCATTCAGATGTTCATTGACAAACTTCAAATAGACCTTTACATGTGCATTCTTGAGCAGGGGGACCTTGCGGGGACGGCAGGATTTCAGTCCTTCACAGCAGAGTGGGTTACTAGTTGTTTTCTTCGTGACTATGGTCCCAGCTGCCAAGAGAGGGCTCTTAATCTCAGCTTGATACCTGTATAAAAGACACCTGGGAGCCAGAAATGTTGCTGATTGACAGACTGATCATGTCTTTGTCAGTGGGCAAACATCAAGCGCGTAGGTTTAGGGGGGGGGGCGCTGGGGACATGTCCCCAACAAAATTTTAACATGACCAAATTGTCCCCACCAACATTTTTACATGACCAAATTGTCCCCACCAATATTTTCACATGACCAAATTGTCCCAACCAATATTTTAACATGACGAAACTGTCCCGAACAATATTTTAACATGACCAAATTGTCCCCACCAATATTTCCACATGACCAAATTGTCCCCACCAATATTTTAAAATGACCAAATTGTCCCCACCAATATTTTCACATGACCAAATTGTCCCCACCAATTTTTTATCAAACTTTTTCATTCATTACCATATCGATGAAACCCGAAGTTATTAATGTTGAAGGCAACAACATTGAAACAACATTGATCTATAATTGACCGGGAAATATGATTGAAAGTCCATCGATTTTTGGTTGACCGGCGGGAGATCATCAGGTGGTAGACCAACGTACTGCACCCGACAGGAAATTATTCAAGTAAAACTAAATATGTTATTCATTTTATAAATAAACTGTGTGGGAACAGTAAGTTTTACTATGTATTTTCACATAATATTCAAAGGTCTCATAGTCATTGCACATGAACTTAGAAGTACCAAGTACATTTAAATAGTGCTGGGTGTTTTGAATCCGCGCATGCGCCCTGTGACGCGCATACAGTACTGATGGGCTTCGTTTTCCGCCAAAACACGAAAAGACGACGAAGGTGATCAGGTTTAATGGAGGCAGGAGCAGCTAAATCGTCAAGGGTTTTTCTTGCATATGTAACGGAGTTAAAATATAATAGGATCCCACTTGCCATTATCACACATCAGGTATCACTGTAGCCAAGGGCGTAACTTTGGGTCTATCATTGGGGGGGTTAAACTCGCGGCATATTTATGAATTTATTTATTTATTTAATAATTTTCTTGTGTAAAAGGTAAAACGCTAATTTTCCGTTCCTGTATTAGAAATACATTGTAATAATGATACTTTTACTGATTTAGGCTACTTAACGTAAATACAGCTGTTCACTTGACTATTTATGACATAATGACAGAGTAGTTAAATTAAGTGTTTAAGCACTAGGCAGCAGTGGCAGCTTCCACCTAATTTTTTGTTGTGTGTGTGTTCAATATCTTATAAAAAAGAAATAACTTAAAGATTAATCAATTGCATCACGGTATTGGCACCTACATGCAGCCAATGTATTATGCACAATTAAACTCTCAATACATTACACAATACAGGGTGGCACACTGGAGTGCAGCTTGCATCTTTATTCTTAACAGATTTCACATATTGGTGGGCATCACCAAAATTCACCTTCCACTAACAAAATCTAAACAAAAGCATGTAAATACAATCTGTAAATCACATTTTAAGGTATGTTACAACATATTAGGCTGCAACTTAACACATAGCCTAAACCATTCAGTTAAAAGCACCAAACACCTGTTTACGTCTCGGTGTAAAAGAAATAAACTGTGCACACACTGACTTCTTAGTTAAGAGGTCCAATTTGTCCTGATGGATGTGACACACTGCAACATGGTTCAGCCTCTGCTGTGTCATAGTTGTGCGTAACCAAGTCTTTAATCGTCTAAGAGCACTAAAGCTCCTCTCTGCCTCAGAGGACGAGACTGGTACCACAAGGAGTAATCTGATCAGAGTTTCAACTTCAGTAAATAAGCCTCGCACCTCTACTGACAAATCTTTGAGAATGTTTTAGCCTCTCCACAGGAACTGTACATGTAATTATGTTGGAACATAGGTAGCTGGATTTCCAGCAGCTTGGCATTCATTTCTGGGTAGTCATGAACCACCGGATCAATCTCTCCAGAAAGCAAGATGTTCTCCAGTTTTTGTAGGGTAAGAAGACCACCCCGCTGGAAACGTTCAGTGAACTGTGTGTGAATGGTGTCAAGTACCTTATAAAACTCAACTCTGTAGTATTCCATAGGAGTGTTAGGACTGAAACCACTTGATTCTCCACTATAGCGCTTGGGTGGTTGTCGAACTCTTGGCATTGTTATGGGTTCTAAGTCTAAAGAATTCACAACTGTAGATGCCCTCTCAAAAGGTGTTGGAAGGCATCATCACTCCTCTTGCCATTGAGGGTAGACTGAACTTTACAAACAGCAGCCTGCATGCCAGAAACAGTCTGTGCATTTTAAACACACTTTGCCCACTTACTAGCACATTAGGATTGCTACAAAATAATAATATTTATATAAAGGGCTGTCAATCAATAAAAAAAAATGACCCGCACAGTTTAAACACATTGAGAAGAAGCTTGGGAAAGCCCCTTTTTACCCAAACAAATTATCAAAGTGCAACCAGGACCAGTCAAAACAAAATCAATCAAAGACACTTATTATTTTCCACTTCTGTAAATATATATACACATGAAAGCCTCCGGGTCAAAACGACCCACAACATCATGTTTGTATACAAACTCTATACAGACATTCCACGACACATCAGTGTGTCCGTATTTTGCAGTTAGGTTCATGACCCTAAATGAGGAAGTCATTTAATTTCATGGTAAAAAATAGAAGTTAACTTGTATTTCAGACGTCGCAAAAGTGGAAACGGTTCAAGTTGACCCTTAACACAGTACAAGGGTTAAAAACAAGTTTGGCAGATGAGTGAATCAATTAGGGGCCTAACTGCCAAACCAACATTATAGACTTTTAAGTTCAACGTGTCTCTCTTTTATTATAAGTTTCCCTTTGGGTCAGTCATGACTCATTTCTGGTGTCAGATTTTAGCACGCTAAATGCAAATGACTGAAGTTACTTTATTGTATGTGTGTACAGGCGTGCGCGTTCAAAAGGAGTTGCGTAACCTCTGAGCTAGCCCATAGCAGCTTGCTGTCAACTGATCATGACATCTCTACTCTAGTCACAAGTAAATTATGCAATGCCCCCCAAAATGTGTGACTGTATTAGAGGAAACAGCAACTTAAGTTACAATTCAGTGACATTGGTTCGGTTCTACAGTCCCTGGCACCCTCTTTACCTTATAGGACTTAACAGCTAACTGTACCTCCGTTTGGTCAGGATTTTTTCTCCTTTTAGCTGTTGTCGACCAACAATGAAATATTGTTGTTGTCTGGCTGCCTTTCTTCAGTGTCCTTTTCATCTTTCCCGATCTTTCCACATGCACGTCAGCTCATTCATCCCAGCGATGCGGCAGCGCAAAATAGTGAACTGAACAATATTGGTAGAGAAAGCGGTTGGTTGGGTAATACCAAGTAGTCGGTGCGGTGGGCGGGGGGTACATTACAGATTATTTAAAATATGATACTATCTTGCTGGCAAATGAAATTAATAAAGAAAATGAACAAAAGTATTCATTCGGAATATTTCATATTTATTTTCATCTCAATGATGTGCTGATATTGGGGGGGTTATATTAGCTGGATCTGATTTTTGAGGGGGTCATGACCCCCGTAACCCCCGTGCAAATTACGCCCATGACTGTAGCTTATTATACAACGGTCACTAAACGCAACGTATATGTGAACTTGGCTCGTGCACCCCGGGCAAACAGCAGTTAGACTTTGCTGTGTCCACTTGGTAAGTGCCCAAGTTATGAGCTCCACCATCGTTTTTATTTAAAAAAACGTTAGAACTAGTGTTTTTTTTGTTTATGAAACGTATTAGCTTCCGAGCGGTCGAGCAAGTTCTTTTAAAGTAAATTTGATGGTGGTTTTCTTTATTTATTTAACGTGGCCAGTTCAACATGTATCAGCTAGCTAAACTCTTTATTTTTCACTTGCTGACTGTATGATTAACCCTTCACTAAATGATGTGAATACATTGCGGGTTTACCAAAATGAGTTTTATTTGCTGTTTCTTACTGTGGTTTTATAGTTTTATTCTAGATATGAAAATACTTGTGTCATTTTTCAACTAAAATAACCACCACTTGTTGAAATGTCGCATTTACCATCCTTTTTAGTGGTTATAGAGCAACTTGAATCTAGACCAGCTATGCGCCACTGCTTTTTTGACGCGGTAAATATGCCGGATATTCTTACTTTAAGATTAAACATGTAGAAATGGTTCCGATTCTGTATGAAAGATGTGTAATTTTTAGATTAGAGCGTTGTTTCTTAATATTTTGACAGCATATTATTAAAAATACATTGGTTTAGACAGTGGTACAGTTAATTTTGGTTACATGATTCTGTAGTAATGTATAATTTTGTCTTTGTGTTTTTGTCCTGAAGCCCAAAGCAACATTGCATTTGACAAAGTGCCCTCAAGCAGCAACTACAGCAAGCTATGTCACAAGCAAAACCATCTGGCTATTCAGGTAAAAAAACATGTGTATTGCTACGCACTTCATAGGTTGTAAGAGGTTTACCATCATAACAGAATATACATACTATTCCAAATAAAAATGAAGCAGAATATATATTTTGAATTGTGAAGTTATGTGTTCCGCCACAAATGTTGAAAGGACACTGATAATACTTGATAATGATAATGCCTCTCCCTTATCCCTGGCATCAAAGTATCTTTGAGTATGATGCATTAATAGATTTTAAATGTTTAGGATCGATGGGAATTGAAATATTGATATTTTTTACACTAGTAAATCAATAAAGATTACGCTGTGCTATGCACCTGAACATGGATTCAACATGTATTTTACAGGATATCAGCAGAGAGGAAGCTCAAGAGGACCAAGCTGATGCTTGGAAGTTGATGTACAATTTTTTATTCAGATATTTAAAATGCAAAATGAGGGATTACATTATCAACATTTACCTTGCATGATTTACTACCTCTGACCAACGAACAGTATTTATCCTTTATCCTAAATCCATGCTATTGTGTGTTAACTATATTACAGCCATGTGCCACTGCTGTGGACGTCAATACTGCAGAACTTCCCAGCACCCCCTGCTTGATCATTCAAGGTAATCTTATTTTGATCTAGTTTCAACATTTCTAACTCATTATTTTGTTTTCATTCTAGAAATCTACATGACCACAATGCATAATAATTATAATAACAATTACATTTGTATAGACCTTTGTATCTTAAGCAGATCGCAAAGTTCTCTTAACACATAATGTTATATCTGTTCATTTTAGGTGTCATGATGAAGCCCTCTGGATGGCTTATATCCATCGAGGGACATGTCGTGATGGGCCCACATCCTTTCTTTTTACACGGAGTAGAGCAGCTATTACGTCTTCAACATTCAGTATTCTGCCGCTGGATTGACGACGCTGGAGTTCATTCAAAGGTATTTTATAAAGATCACATTTAATCTTGGAATTCACATTATAGTACAGGCTTCCAACTCAATGATTGTCTTGAGGTCTAAAATGCTGACAAACAAGGTACCTGAGGCTAGCCTGGTGAGATCTTCCTGATCTCGCGAACTCATTCAATTTCGGTGTTTCATGCTTATTTGCTTTTCAGAGGCTGTAAGAAAATGTTCCTTTCAGCCAAGTCCTCCTGATTCTGAAATTGAGAGTGAAATAAAGGCGTGGCTGCGGAATTCAAGAGACAGAGCGGGTTGACAAAAGAAGCGCTACCACCGTCTGCTGACTAGTCAAGAGACCTCGGGGGAAGAGTGACCTTTGCTGAAAATGTTTAATGTGGTAATTATTCATTGGCAAAGCTCAAAGTAAACATTTTGTATTTTTATGTTTATTTCAATTAATTTTATATTTGTATAGAGAAGTTTTAGTCCCTTTCAGTTTACTTCAAAATTAATCATTTCCTGACAATTAACTCACCCCAATGCCATCCAAGATGTTCATGTCTTTCTTTCTTCAGTGGAAAAGAAATTAAGTTTGAGGAAAACATTTCCGGATTTTTCTCCACACAAAAAAAAGTATATACTTTAACCACAATTGTTCGTTTTGTGCTGGTCTGCGATGCGCCACGTATTACGTCATCAAGTTGGAAAGGTCACGAAAAAAATTTATAATATATTAAAAGAAAGGTCTCGGACGATTTTGAAGATGGTAGAGAAAATTAGATGCAATTTTTCGCTCTTCTCTTCCTTTTTGAACCGGAGTACACAGACAAATAACTTGACGTGACGCGTGACTTTTCCAACGTGATGACGCAATACGTGGCCCATCGCAGACCAGCACAAAACGAACAATTGTGGTAAAAGTATATAAAACTTTCTTTTTTTTTTTTTTTATGGCCGATCGTTTCGCTAGATAATACCCGATTCCTCAGCTGGGATCGTACAGACCCATTTGAAACACTTCAGAGCCCATTGAAACGGCATTGATTTGAACTTCAAGATTTTGGTTGTCTGAAGCCAATTGTGTGGAGAAAAATCCTGAAATGTTTTGCTCAAAAGACTTCATTTATTTTCCACTAAAGAAAGAAAGACATGAACATCTTGGATGGCATTGGGGTGAGTGAATTATCAGGAAATGTTCATTTTGAGGTGAACTAATCCTTTAACCTGAATTGAATGTTTTATATTTTGTAATTAATAAATACATTAATTTGAAATACCTTTGACTACTGTACATTTGACAATAAAGACATTAGTTAAGTGGTAACTGCATCCATTTCAGATGTATACAATCATTTTTTTTCCCAAAGATAGTTATAGTAGCTAAAAAGTATTTATAGTGAAACAGATTTATTGTTGTAGATTAATAGTGTGGGCCCTGTGTGGGCTTAGTGTGGGCCCTGTGCGGGCTTAGTGAGGGCTGCCCGTGCAGGGCCAGCGCCAAGGGGCCAACGTTTTGCCAATGAGCAAATTCTCATGGAGCCTGCGCTGGCAGCCCACTGGGGGCCCTTAGGCTAACCCTAAGTGGGCCCGTAAAGGGCCAGTGCAGGCTTGTTTGCAGGGATGTTAGCAATGTGAATAATTTGACATCATTGGCTAGTCAAGAAAAATAAATCATATGATTAATAATAATAAATTTCCATACTCAGTAAGATACATTTTACACTATTTAATCTGGGCAAAATTAAGATACTGTAGCGTCTGGCAGGGGGAATCGAACCAGCGCCCTACGGCTCCGCGCACTATCCACTGCTCCATTGAGGGATATCACCTCAGGGCTGCTACAATATGCATGAATCTGACAAACAGCATTGCCATCTAAAAGTCAACGGCAGGTACTACATAATTATTTTTGTCTGCACATATTTTTCTCCACATGTCCCCACCAAAGCTGAGACCAAACACATCCTTAGCAAACATACAAAATGACCACGGGATCAAATGCTTTCTTCCTTCACTGTATGTGTTCATGTCATTATGTTACATAATTTACTGTGTATTATTCACTGGTAGGCAAATGCATGTGAAAGATGGGAAAAGTTAAATATGAATTGCATTCCCCTGCTGCAATTTTGTGCCAGTGACAACTTCCAAGTTGAGTGAGCTGTTAAATAGTTAACAGAACAGATTGGCAATGTCTGTATAGAAGGACATTTCTGTTTTCTTAGCGGTTAGAAAACAACTTGAAGTATTAAAAGAGACCTAGGTCTGTAGTTCCTTAAAATCAGACCCCAACTCTGCTGTTAGAGCATGAGTAAATTACTGTGTCATTAGATTAAACATTATTACAGTACAACTAAATGCAGTTTGCCACTAATTTATGGATTTGAAATTGACATGGAAAGGTAAATGTGCAATTTAGCAATGTAACAAAGTGCAAGACTGGGCCAAATTGCAAACATACCATTTTAAAAAAAAAACACTAAGATAATTATGCCAGATAGATTCATGTGTCTAAATGTCGTGTAGATACAATTTCTTTGATCGTTTCCATAACACAAAAAATGATCTTTATTTCTTGTTTTATTCTATAAACATATTCAAACCAGTAAATTAGAGAGACTGATACTATAGCTACATACCGAAAGACGTAGACGCTGAACGGTTTAAGTGCAGTTCCTTGTCGCAGGGTTAGCGTTGGATTTTTCAAAATAACCGAGATTTTACCATATGATGTTTTTTCCGGTGTGATGGTACTGAACTTGGATCCTAAGTCAGGAAGTGGGCAAGGCCAAGCGAGACTTGCGCGATCCCAATTGGTCAGATTTGCTCATACAATGGGATAGGCATCCTAGCATGTGATCTCTGACGAGTGCGTGTGTAGTACATCAAGGTGACACATCCAAACGCTTAATTTATATGCTCAGTGCTCGTACATTTTGTTTCAAGGTAATATAAAGAGGAGTGATGAATATAAAATTATTTGAAGATAGAGTTAGAGTGCAAGGAACACTTTGATGTGTTCGACAATTTACCCATTTGCTCAAACAGGTACATTATTTAAACCGAAATGCAGCTCTTGTTGGTGAATTATGAGAGTCGGCTCGCAAATCAGACGTCGGATCTTTTTGGAGAAAAAAAATGATATGAACAATCAATACATTTAAAGGAATGTAATTAAGTTACTAAAAAAACGAATCAATAAAAATAAATAACAGAGGCCTACATTTCGCTTTGACTTGCTAACATCCTCTCCAGTTATTCATGTCAATCAGTCACGCAGTGTCAACCAATGGTCCAAAGATGCGTGTGTTACTTTTCCAGAACAATATGTATCCAACTGTGATTCTGGGTTTAATATGAATGTATATAGTTATATTTGTAATTATTACTTCACATATATGCACTTTGGTACTGTTAAGCTAAAATGTATGGGCAGATCTGTGGAAGATTTTTGCTGTAGGCCTATAGACGAATAAAACAATATTAACGTTAACAATATTAACTTTCTCTTTCAGATTATTCCATATCTATGGCTAAATCAACTGTCAATTCGCGGAGAACACGAAGGCTGAAAAGTACAAGTTGGAAAAAGAACAGTGAAAAAAAGTTCCTGAAAAGTGTCATGAGGTTCAATAACTTTTTTTCTTTATTGGTGGACATGATAAAATAAACCTTTTTTGATTTGCATAATTTATACAAGGACTCAGCACTCAACTTAGTTCATGGAACGAATGTGTGAGTGTGTTATGCATGTTATTATTCAGGGCCAAATTCACCAGGTTACTTGGAAATCACATCTTAGTAAATGTATATGTACATTTCACCAGTAGTTTTGTAATATTGTCAAATATAGAATCCAATCAATGACCATTGGCAGTTTCTTTAATACAAACATGTATTCTCCCTTCTAGCCTTAAAAATGTTGTTTCGAGAGAATCAACTATTTGTACAAGCTTACAATGTTTGTCTCCATTTTATAAACTGGTTTTGGAATACTCTGAATAGTCTGTAAAAAATATATATGTATTCTGTGCAATACACTCCATTACATGTGTAGTTTATAACTAGTTCTTGGCAATAGCAATTGATAAAAAGGAAGGTAGAATATTAGTTCAGGCACTGCTTTGGTGGCACTAACACTGTAGTGTACACACATAAACAAATAAAATAATTATTTGGAGGTCACAAAATTATTTTTAGGAGAACAAATTACTGACATCAAACAAACTCTGGTCTTCGGTGGATGACCCAGGTTAATGTAGCCTCTATGTTTTTAATTTAGCTGGGTTTATGTATTTCTACAAACCACACATTTTTTCACCAAACAGCAAAACATAATCTGGCATAGCCAAAAAGCCACTTGCTCACGCATCTTTTTCAAGGGGGAACTATTAGCCGGACCATATGTTCACGTCGAACATAGAAAACGACGCACACGAAAATCGAGAGAAGAGAAACAAAACAATCTTGCAAGATAGCTGAACCGATTAGCTATACATATTGGACGAACCTTTTTATTAGAATTTTAACAACACGCTGTCAAACAGAGACATTTTTGCCATTATATTCAACTTTTCCCTATAGGTAGCTAGCTAACTTGGAACTTCGGTACAGCCTGCAACAAACATGAACGTTGATCTACCGCAGGCAGGCGTAACAGGGGGGTCTTCAAACTCCTCGATATCCAGTAATTCTATTACTAACAACAATGCAACAACTAATGTCAGTGGCACTCCTTCTGTTGCAATGAGTAATGGTACGTATTCCCAGAAATAACAATAATATGTTAAAACGGCTTCCTAAGATTGCGTTATACAGTCATATCACAATTGTAACTGTTTAAAAATGTAGCTATGCTATCTAGCTGACCAAGTTATCGATTTTCTAGCAACAACATTTAGTCATTATCAGATGACCTGCTTTTAGTAAATCCCGATATGTTGATCACTGTTGAACCCATGGCGCTAGTTAGGCTACAAGGTGGGTCGATTTAAGCGAAATATGACTGTGTTAAACCCGGTTTAATTCAATCTGTGTTTGTGATTCGGTGTAGAACGCATCTTCTAAATATGTCCAGTTGAAGGTGTTTTTTTTATTTGTTCTCTGTTATAAAGAAGTACATCTCTTAAGTCTTACGTATCTACTGCAACCGTCGTGTCACTTTCCAACCTCTTAATGATATAGACAGGTAGGTGTCCATCAGAAAGTACCTCTAGTCACAGAGCATTCTATAAATAAAAAAATATAAACATTGCAACCGAACGAAGATGTTTCGAAGATCTTCGAACAAAGACAGCATATTGCAAATTCCAGGTTTGTTAAACCTTCTAGGTTTGCGAACAATAGCTACATCCGTTAGTCTTTTGACATAGGAACTTTGGTGGTATTTCTCTACAGTCCTGCTTGTGGGTTGGCCAATTAATCAGTTTAATTTTGAATCTATTTAAATTACTACTCTTTGACTGAATTTTTAGCATATGATGTCACTGTCTATCCCAGCAACACTCAACAAAAATATGTATTTTTTTATCCAATAGAAGTTGTGAATTGACAGTAGAAATATCACAATTACTACCAAAAAAAATGCCTGCTAAATTCTGTATGAAATCTAAATTCCATTTGAGTGTTCATGTTACCTTTTGTGGTTAAAGAAACCGGGATCGGGAGAATAAAAAAACAATATATGTTAAGTATGTTAAACCAGAACAATTTACTCCAGATGGAAAATTGAGTAAAAAGGAGAGTTTATATTGGACAAATAAATGGTTGGCCTAAGGTTTTTTATATCCTAATTTTTTTGTGGCTTTTTTGAACAAGTCAACTGCTTAGCCTAGTATTCAATGCATCAGCTACATTGAATAATGATAAATCAAATGATTTTTCTCAATCGGCCTACCTGGTTAAATAAAGGTTAAATAAAATGTAAAATATGTTATTGTTTCATATTTGTTTCAGCACAAACCTCAGCTGCTATGGCCACACCATCTGACACATCTGTTTCCAATGGCATCTATATGCCAAGTGGCATTTCCAATGGTGACGTGAAGCCTGTAATCAACAACACACCACTGGCAGATTTTCTCATGCAGTTGGAGGATTACACCCCCACAGTGAGTCAAAACTCTATTAACATTTAAAAAAGGGCACATGTACTTTTCTTTTCATCTGTACAGTTGATTCTTTAAAAGGGTTAGGGTTACTTAACTTTCTCCACATAATGTTTTGTCAGTTTTATTTTTGCCGCTAATACACACACAATACATCCTAATCCATAAGCCTCAGAAGATTTCCTTAGCAGGTCAATGTAATCTTGCATGAATTGTAGGGATGCTAGACAAAAACATGTTACATCCGACAATTATAATACTCACCACTGCACTCTGTACCATAAATTGGGCTGGATGTCCTTGAGAGCGCGTAGATCATTCCACTACTCCATCTTTATCTATAAAGCTTTACTTCGCAGGCTACCAGTATATATATCATCCTTATTAATTCCTAGATCTTTGGCTTTAAAAACAAGATCTCAGAGTGGCCTAGTGCTAGAGACTCCCCTGGTAACCTCTGAACTAGGCAAATCAGCTTTTTCTTATAGAGCTCCACATGTATGGAACAAGATTCAAAAGGAACTCAAATTGAATGCATTGGTGTCCATGTGTCAATTTAAAAAAATGATGATACAATTTTATAGAGAGGAATGTGTCTGTTTTTAATCTGTTGAAAAATACTATCTGTCTGTACAATTAATATTGTATAGTGTGCATTTTATATGTGTTTGTACTACTGTAAAAAATCATTGCTGTACTCAGGGCACTCTTGCAAATTAGATCTAGGTCTCAATGTGTTCTTTCCCTGTTAAAATAAAAGTCAAATAAAAAAAACATGTGAATGACTGCAGTTCTTCTTCTACCAGATCCCTGATGCTGTGACCGGCTACTATCTCAACCGGGCCGGCTTTGAGGCATCTGATCCGCGAATGTATGTGTCTCTAAAGTTTTTCTTATTTGCCTTTAACCACCCATAGTCCTTTCCATGTATTGGAGCTTTCAGACCATTTCAATTGAATAGCATCTCATATTAGTGCCCAATGTTAACTGTGTCATTTTCAGAATCCGATTGGTCTCCCTAGCAGCTCAGAAGTTTATCTCAGACATTGCTAACGATGCCCTGCAGCATTGTAAAATGAAAGGAACTGCGTCGGGGAGCTCCAGGAACAAGACAAAGGTTAGTGCATTTCTGATGTGGCTATATATCTGACTGAATATGTTATTTATCCAAGTCAATAAATTGTACGAAGCGCCTGTGATTATCCACTAGATTCTAGGTCGTTGTTCTTTTGACTCAAGCCGTCTCTTATCAATCTAACAATGAATGGTTGTACGTGAGTCTTTTCTGGTGAATCAGCTATGATAGGATAAGCGTAGCTGAATACACACAACTTAATATTTCACAAGGAACGCTGTTTTCAGATCTGTGATCCCACACCCCAGTTTATTTGAACTAATACTTTAATGGCTACATGGACTCCCAACCCAGGTCCAGTGTAAAGCCAACACGGTGATCTTAAACCCCTTACATTTAATGTGTTTACTTAACAATCAATGGTGTGTGGATATTACATGATTACCCCCAAAGTGTAAGTGAAGGTAACCACACACACACACACACCACAAAACACTTACACAAATGAGAACAGTCAATGATTGGAGGCTGGATGTAAAATATTAATGAAATTATACTAAATAATTTTTTCTGGCAGATTTGGTGAACAACGCTTGAAGTGCTGGTCAAATATATAGGAAACATCTAGTTGTATTTAAGATGCATTTAGCCATTTGTGTACAATGTTGTTTGGGTATTTTTGATTGTGTTCTCAAACCAGTCCACCTGTTCATTCCCAAAGCAGGACAAGAAGTACACATTGACCATGGAAGACCTCTCCCCAGCCCTGTCCGAGTATGGAATTAATGTGAAGAAACCTCATTACTTCACATAGGAAATTGGCTTCTGCAGTGTTTTAGCTCCAAAAACCATAGGGTGCCCATAGAGTATTAACCATAGTCTCGGTTCTGTTATTTTTTTTTTAAGTAGAGCATGCTTTGCGTGGAATTTTGAGCTTGTATTTTATTATTTTGGAGACAAATAAAACATTTACTGACTTGTTTCTGATGTTGTGTTTTCCTACTATTTGATGTATGTACTGTAATAAAGAAGGCATAGAGATTATGGGTAGTTTGTAAACTGGAGATAACCTACATGTGTAATGTAATTATGTAAGTCGCTTTTTACATGACTCTTTGAATAAGCTGTCTCATTAAATGAAAAGTTTTGAGCTGTATGCTCAAAGTGAAGATTAAATTGTTTAGCATGTTTAATTTTTCTATAAAAATGTAAATCTCAAATTTTCAATTGGCGTGTTATCTTCATTGATGACGTTAAGACTGCAGCAGTAGGATGAATTCGGATGTGTACCGAAATCTTTTGTCTATATAACCTACGATTAGCCAAGTAGCACTCAATTGGGTTATGACTTAATATAAAGTAATTATGTTGATCTAGGCGAGTGACTATAGCTTGCTGCAGTTTATGGTCCATTTTGATTAGTAACATATTGAACCGTCGCATGTTCATAATCTAACAATTGCATTGACATTGGAAACTATTTGTTTTTTTATCATCAACCTCGCTTTGAAGTTCTCGGCGTCCATGAGGTAAATGAGCATCTATCAACTCATCTTCAAGTTTTCTGACGACACCACCATCCTCGGTCTCATCTCTAACAATGATGAGACAAAATACAGAGAGGTTAAAGACCTGGCTACATCGTGCCAGGACAACAACCTCTCTCTTAACGTCAGGAAAACTAAGGAGATGAGCATTGACGGAGGGGAGGGGAGGGGGGACATGCCCCCATACACATTGATGGAGCTAAACTAGAGAAAGTACCTGTAGTACTTATCTATATGATCTGACCTGGAATGGGGGTTAGATAACCAATCTAATCGCTGTTCTACTCAAGGCTGAACACTATAGTAGGCCTGACTGATAAGGGGCTCAATATGTTGGGCAGAGGTTCAAGTACATTTTCAGTTACGAAGGTTCTAAGCTCTTACGAATGGTTTAAATATACACAGCTGTAAGAAACGTTTAGGCATCAACCCCCTTAACGATCACAAAAACGTTTGTATTTGTATATATGAGGTGGTGTAGTCGGTAATGTTTGTCCATGGGAGCGATCCGTAGTAAATGTCCCCTCGCGGATGCCATAGATTTACGAATCGCAGTCATTTTTGAAATATATCAATGTTTTCTAATGACATGCTTTCGGCTACGTACTGAAGTCGTTCAAGTTTTGTTTTACTTTTGTTTAAAAATACACAACAATGAATGTTCAGCCTTCCAACCCCAACAACCCAATTGTCTTCTTTGACGTGACCATTGGAGGACAAGTGAGTCGTTTTATTGATTTTAGAGCTAGTTAATAAAAATACGAAATCCCCAGATAGCAGTTTTGGCTAGCCATGAACTAGCTAGTTGCTAGCTAGGTAACTTATTACGATAACGAATTAGTATTGTGGTGGGGTGGTGCAAATTCAGGAACATACATCATCAGGAAACTCCTGTCTATTTAGCAAAAGCCTGTGTTCTATTAATAGGGGAATACACTATAATGACTTATGTGTTATAAGAAAATTGTGTGCAGACGCATCTCATAACTACCTAGCATTATAGGGTGCTATTTTGATGTATATCTAATTTATTTAATCTATGTCCATCGATGTAGAATTAATAACAGATTACTGTGGACGCGCATATTTACGTTTGTTTTTCTAGGTTTCTTTCAATATTTGATTGACAGGTTATCATATAGAGAGACCGATGTATACACATACAGGGTTGGCTATATTGGTTGTGTCGTGAATTGATACCTGGTAAATAAATTATTTCTCTAATCCTAATGAACTGCACTTCAGATAACTTAAAACGACCAACAGATGCTATGGGCATAACTGACTCAGGAGCTGCCATTCTTCTAGTGACTATTCTATGATTTTTTTAAATGGTGTGGCCTTGTGGGTGCTGTAGTTATTAGTGGTGGGATATGGCTTTTAAAAATATGTTTTTAAGCTATGATTGAAGTCTCAATATCAGATAATTAAAAAATGCGAATTGCCAAATATGCAACCAAAAATGTGTGTACCAGGGAGGCACAACAAGTTTGTTAAATGATATCAAACATGTAAGTATATGATTTTGGTCTTGTTACACAGTGTCGGTCATTATGTCTAAGTTACTGTGTATTTGAGGTGAGTAATTGTGATGTGAAAAAACGAGATCATCTTAGCACTTTTTCCACCTTTAATGTGACGTATAACGTAAACAATTCAATTGAAAAACAAACTGAAATCTGTTAAGAGGGGAAAGATGCATCAAATCTGGATCCAAATGTTAAACGTTTTTGCATTTGTCTCGTTTATGCCTACTGGTTAATTTAAAAAAAGATTACAATTTTTTTTTATGACTGTCTAACGGTAGCCAAGCGGTCCTTTTCCCAACAAAAAACAAAATAAATCATACCTGAGGAGCAGCATGGGGGAGGAGAGACTGAAGGGGTTTCGCCATACTGTCAATTGAAGACACGAGTGCCAGGACTATGGATTTGATAGCCAAGGTCTCCAACTTCTCAGTGGAATGCACATCAAATTAGTGTGTAAGGTTATATTTTTTAAGGACAGGTGACCCTTAATTTATGACCACCCATCATGGTGCTGAATGTATTTACTACACTGGTCCTTTTCTGGCAGCAGCTTCATATATGTTCTCTTTGAATAGGTTCTCCTCTGCTGTTACAGTGCTTGGTAATATTTACACACAGCCTTGCCAACAAAAGTACTTGTTTTCAGGGAATTATGGGTGGTGATAAGGGCCTGTAATTTTTTTTCAGCTTGATTAAGCTTAATTGTCTTTGCTAACGTTACTGCCATCAGGCAGGATCCCACACTAATAATGCACTGTAACACTGATGACATGCCACCAGGGGTAACTGGATTGTCCCACTCAAGAGCCCTAGTGTCCCAGATGTTACCAACTGAGTGCAGAGCTGAGAGTGGTGCATGCTAGACAGGACCCCAACAACCTGGCGTTCTGGGACTTCTGTCTCCATAATGAGACCAGTAGTACTGTACCTAGACAATGCTAGTTTTGATAGATATTATGCAATCATATGCTAAATAAAAAAATTTTAAGACAATGCACATGCTGCATGGACTAGGAAAAGTAAACATATATTTTAGTTAACTGTAACTTTCTAGGTAACGTTGACCTGTCCCCTAACATGACAAAACGTATACGTATTCTGGTTCATTTTGCTTTTGCTCAGGAAATATGCAAACAATTGGAACGGCCCTTTTAAGGGTGGAAGTTACCATGGTGACAGAGACAACAGCAGTTTTTTGAGGGGAAAATGTCTAATGCTGCCACCTGCTAGGTTGACTACTATACTGTAGTAATAAGAAATTCAGTCGCAGTTTAAACTGAAATGGACATTTTAAAATCACCAGGCATGTGAACAATACAATGTAAATACCTCAGAACCACCTATGGTGATTTCTGGGTAAATATTATCTAGCACTAGTTAGTAGCAATGCATTGCTGTATTATCAGAAGAACATACTGTGAATGTATGTAGAGCATGGTCATTCCCTGTATAGCCAAAGTTGGTTCTAACTAACACACCTAACAAACCAATCTAATCGCTGTTCTACTCAAGGCTGAACACTATAGTAGGCCTGACTGATAAGGGGCTCAGTATGTTGGGCAGAGGTCCCACTTGCAGCCCAGATCATTTCCTGTTGCATGGTTGTTTTCAGTTATTTTTATGAACCAGAAGCACATTTTTTGTTATATTGGGGTTACAAAGAAAACTCATTTATTTGGCACTCTGAGCAGATTCTGGTGTTTGTTTTCATTTGTATTGTTTGCTGACTTACCTGGTAAATATAGCTATGAACCAATTTTCATTGACAACCAAAAGCATAGTGTTACACAAGAGGATAAGACCACACGCAGAGGCACATGCAAATCATTTATATAAAGAAACACTATATAAAATATAAATCCACAAAACATCAAATTACACTATATACAGAAACCAACCAACATACAGATGGGTTTGACCGTTTCAACCTATTTTACATTTGAGCTATTTTATCTTCAAAAACATGACAGCAATTCCATATTCCAGAGGACACTTCAACAAAAGGTGTTCTACAACACAGATAGCAAAGTGGACTGAAGATGCAGCATACATGAAACATGTGTTCATTAAATTGTTTTTCTCCTGGAAATAAGAAAAACTGTGATAACCATATATTGAACAGAGGACATGTATTTAGAAGGACGGGATAGATCGTTCAACCTTCATGTATTAAATGTGATTTTTATAATAGGAACATGGGTATAGAAGGCTTTGTTAAAATCCACATTTGACTTTTAAAAATCAGATGACTGCCTGTATGAACACAGTTTCACACAGTCTTTGCAGTTTTTAACATGATTTGAAAGGGCCTGTTGAAAGTCTTCCAGTTTCTTTAAAGCATATTTAATAATTATGCAATAACACTTACTGTTACTGAGAAACACGAACGTTCACTTGCATGTCAGCGACACACTTGGCCATACGTTAGGTTTGCAAACAACACAATACAGGACTAGACCTAGACTGGAACAACATGATAGCTTTCACTGTTGCCCTCAATGTGAATCGCCAAAAGGTAATAGAAAACGCTCATCTCTCATGATGGCCAATTCACACCTGCAGCAGTGGGTTTCTGTCTTTCCCTGTCAGGGTGAACATAGCATTGGGAAGTGTCTCTGCATCCCTAAGATATCCTCTACTTAAGTGCCAATAAATTGGCCAGGGACAGAGCTCGTCTGTGTGATCGCTGTATGGCCCTAACCGGTCACTCCTGAGCCAGAACATCAGCCCTATCAATAAGCTGTCGACACACTTCAACCATAAGATGTTAATGGATATGTAAGAGGGGACTGCCAGGTCCAAGAGCTCACAGGCGACGCACATGACCAGGTAAGATGCCCACGTTATGCTGAAGCCCAGCGTCAGGGTCAGGTAAAGAGGGGGGCTCTGCCATTTGGTTTCGCCCACCAGAGCGTTCTCCTGATCAGCCTTTAGTTGCATTAATTTGCCATGTTTGTAGGTCAAACTTTGCTTTGGCTCAAATTTGACGTTGTTCCTCTGCTCCGAGAGCCTGTTGGCCTCCTTTATTAAGGAGAAAATCAGTTTGTAGTGAGACAGCAGCACCCAGCAGATGGCTATGAAGATCCCCACTGAGAAATATACCACAAACACAGACTCCTGCACTGCGCACCCTAGAGCATTCATCCCCCTCTCGTACTCAACCTCGATCATCTCTGTGAAGGCTGAGCTGTAGGAGTGCACGCCGGCCACCACCCACAGCATTAATGTCAGCACGCAGTACCACAAGGTGCTGCAGGGGGTGGTGTGGAAGGCATAGTCCAGCAGTCCCAGTCCTAGAATTGGCAGAGGCAGTGCGTTGAACATGTCGGAGGCGTGTGCCAACAGGAAACACATGGATGCTTGGGAGCTGGCATGTCCCAGGGTCCATATGGCCGCCACAGCACACGACAACACTACATCAGCCAGGATGACGGAGAGCCCACAGATGCCCATGAAAGAGGTGTGCAGACGGCGTTGGCACAAGGACATGATGAGACCATCCAGACCCACCTTTAATAGCATAATTAATAGAAAATGTCCCGTGTTGTCCTCGATGCAGTGCTTGTCGTCCCATACCTCCAGGATGGCTAGCATGTTGGGGCTACTGTCTTTGAGCCTTGGCTCAGAAGGAGTCTCCGGGATCTGTGACATTCTGTCCAATGTTACCATGTTCAGAAAAAAGCTGTTGGAATAGAGAGTTTAACAGAAGTTATAAAATGCTTCCAAGTGTAACTTGTTATTAGCTGGATGTTCAGGTACATATCAGAGTCAAAATAACACATATCCTATTGTCGTATGCATCAATATTAATTCCTTTGTTTTTATTTATTTAACTGGCAGTAGTCTGAGGCTTTAGCTGGAGAACCTTGTTTTGTCTGTCTAGGAACATTTTCCTTTAAATTTGCTTAACCAAGATCAGTTCCGGATGCAGTAGCATCTACATCGTTCAGCTCTTAGTGACAAGACTGCCTTAATTTAGTTTTAATTTCAATTATGTCTTTTCAATAACATACAAAATGCTGTCAATCCATGTAATACTGATCTTTTCAATACTTTATTTAGGCCCTACCTCTCAGTTGCTGTTAATCCCGATCACATATGTGTAGGTGGAGCACGAAGTTTTATGTGCTCTACTCTCAGCAGCTGGAGTGGGAACTGTTTAGCAGCTTCACAATTATGTCAGCCTTTTGTTGCCTCTTTGTGGGTGGGTCAAACCTGTCTTCTATATCCTGAATGAAACTAGACACCTGTCATTCTACCTGCCAGTTTCCCCACCTCCTCCCCATCCCCCCTCAGATGATTCCTGGGTTCTGTTTTGTAACCTGTTGTGCTTAGGTTTTGGGTGGGGCGAGGTCTTGCCCTAAAAAATAATAATTGATTTAACACTTTAGCGTTTTCTGGTCTACAATAAAAACATAGCTCTACAGCTTATGGCCAGGAATGCTGTAAATTGTGGTTTTATATGTACACTAATTTTCAAAAGTTTCGGGTCGCTTAGAGTTGTCTTTGTTTTTGACAGAATAGCACATCAAATGTATCCGATATACAGTAGAGACGTTGTTCATTATGTAAATGACTATTGTTGCTGGAAACTACAGATTTTCAGTGGAATATCTGCATTGGCGTACAGGCGTTCATTATCAGCAACTTCCTGTGTTCATTTGTGTGTTACATTTGCACATAGTTTGCTAATCCAAGTTTGACATTTTAAGGCTTAATGGCTAAATAATCACTAGAAACCCTCTTTGCGATTAAGTTGAAAGCTGTTGTGCTGATAAAAGGAACAATAAAACTGTCTTTCGATCCGTTTTGAATATGAAACATTAGTGATGTAGGCTTGATTACAGACTCAAAACAAATAACTTTCTTCTGAAACTAGTCAGTTTGTTCAAGAAAAGATTCAGATGTGCAAAAGATCTCAGACACTGGACAGATGAAGCACTCTGCGTTAAAGGCCAGTAGCTCAGTGTTGGAGGATTCAGAGTAGCTGCTGTTTTTCAGCCAGTGTTTGCATTCTAATCACAGTCGATGTTCAGAAAGATTTATGGAGGACTCTTATATTTTTTTTTTCGGGGCAAACAGACGAAGACATTTACAGCAGGATTTATAGCTCTCCTTGCTGTAATGTTATCAGAGATAAGGGAAATACATGCTTGACAGGCTGGGCCAAATATGTGGCATCGCTTGGTTAGTTAGTGATATTTCTCTGGTTCATTGGCTTTATAATATGCAGTAAGTTTAAAGAATCTTGATATTTTCTTTTAATTACAAATGTTCGCTATTATTGGTAGCTTATTGACTTAAACATCATCATATTGGTTAGGTTGTGTCTCAAAGTACGATTTTGAAACTTAAGCTAATTGCAATTTGAAGTCACTCTTATAAACATATTGTATATTTGCACTTTTTAAACACTGGGAACTTTTCTAGACAGTCTATAAATAAATACAAATATAGTATCTTCTAGGGTTGGGCGATGTCCACTGAATTGGCAGTTGCCGATGTTGGCAGTAAAACATCGTGATGGACGATTACATCGTCAGCGGGGGGGGGAAATTTTTTATACATATATATATATATATATATATATTGTTTTACATATACTATTTCTAAATACAAAAAATATTTTCGTTATTTTACTAACCTGTGACAATGAGCAAGATTTGCTGAGACACTAGACTACTAATAATTCATTAATAAGGTTTTTTTATATAAAAATTAAATGATTTAAGTTATGTAATGTTTGTAAGACATGCAAAAAAGACAAGATGAGGCTATATATGTAGCCTGCCTGACACTGTAGGCTACAGAACACGTCACATCTCTAGCATAGACTATAGCCTGCCCTACAGTATTTTAAATAGCATATATGCATTAGTTATATTTTACATTTAATTTACAGAGCACTCCCTGCAACGTTTTTATAATAACTAACTATAGAAGAGATTAGGATTAGTCAGTGGTTCTCGAACATTTTTGGTCGCGCCCCCCTTTACACCTAAAAAAGAGAAAAATAGGACCAGAACTTTTAATTTAAATTAACAACATTTAAATAGTTAAGTGTCGTGATGCTTTGGATGGACACTATATAAAAGCGCCCATATAGCAGCTTTGGGGAGTGCATCACAAGCTCAGCTTCATGTTGGTCTTCTCATCGGAGCGCGCAGCAGCGGAGTCCCGCGTTCACAATAGCAGCTTATGATTCGGTCTGCTGAAGAGGTGTTTTTGAGTAACTTCAATGTTGGGCTTGTTCCAATGGTCTAAAGAAGAACGATTCCGTGTAAATGCCGTTCGTTGACTCTTAATAAAGGTAGAGCGCTAACCGCTTTCAAGCACTAGAACGCCGTACTAGTAACGTAACGGCTGTTTTTTTCTGCTGATCTCCGACAGTAACCGCGCTACGCTTTGAAAAACACTGGACTCGCAAGGGGGGCGTGGCATCACGATGGTGGCTCATCATAGTGATGTCGGTCAACCATCACGATGGACGATGATATCGTCCATCGGCACAACCCTAGTATCTTCCTGATCTCCAGTCAGTAGCAGAACACAAAGTGCACAATAATAAAGGAGAACAAACGTCCGCTAGCAACGTAGCTATTGCACAATATCTAATGCCGCGCAGCATCTACTTTTCAGTATATTCCCACACAAATTACATAATGTTCCTCTTTGAGAGTAGAGTTTCTCTAGTGTCTGGTTCTGTCGCGCCTGGGGCTGTAGAACAGGCGTGCAGAGCAAATGCAATTGATAGTTCAGCCCTAGTTCTAAGTGCAGCGGCCCTTGAAAATGTTTTATATTCCTTCCTGTCTAATTGTCTGTTTCTTATTTTAGGAATGTGTCTTTAATAATAATAAAATGGGCAGGCATGAGTTAAGGCATTGTTACAGGCCCAATTCCCCAAAATTTGGGACAGTATGGAAAATGCCATTAAAAACAAAAAGCAAATGTAAATGTACTTTCACTTATCTTTCAACAAAACTTGTTTAAAAACGTTTCAAGTTGTTTAAATATTTTTCCTAATGAACTGCAAACTTTTACTTCTAAAGCAGATACATGCAAGATTTTCCAAAAAATTGGGGGCGGGGCAATTTAGGTAGCAAGGTGACACGTTCAAATAAAGAAATGATGTGAAAGGGCAAATTCTTCAAGAGCAAAAAAGCAATAATCCAACACTTTGAGAACGACATTCCTCAAAGACAAATTTTTGGGCAGGGTTTTGGGCTGGGTTTAGGCAGGGTTTGGGGTTTTCACCTTCTACAGTGCACATTATAATTAAGAGTCAAGGAATCCGAAAATTCCACTTGCTAAACTTAACCAACTGGTGTTTTGAGTGGCCAAACACGTAAGTGTAATTAAAAGAATAGGTGATGTTACACAGTGTTAAAGAGTCAACTGTCCCAATTCTTTGGAATCGTGTTTCAGTCATTTAAAATTAGTGTATATTTATATGTTATATATAGTGTATATATAAATTAAATTCACTAAGTAGAATAATAATGTGTTTTCAATATAGTACGGGGTGAATTACATTTTCAAATAACGTTTGTTATCATCCCAAGTTTTTCAGATTTTAGGTTGTATATCAATTCATCACTTCCTCTTTTTTCATTTTAGTTTTTAACACATCTTGAACTTACCTGTTGTTAATCCCAAATCTTAATTTTCGTTATTATGTCTCGAAGGGGCATTTCAAGACTCTCTGGATTCCTGTTTTTAAGATGATGTAGCCTGATGATGATGTAGCCCGGTGATGATGATGATGATGGAGCCTGATGCTGGCAGATGCTGTACATCCATCAGGGGGTGAACTGGCTGGTCAGGACTGTTGGGTGGGTGAAGGGATTTCTCCTGGGATGCTTTGGACAAATGGCTGTTGTCAAAGGGATTGAATGTGCCCCTTCACCCCTGCAATGCAGTGACAGGCAGGGATGTGTACTGAGAAACCCACACATGCTCATTGGATAATATAATGGATCACTATAAATTGCAGGATAGTAGTTATTCCCATACATCTCCATAATGGTCAAAGAAATGTTACATATAATATGTAAAGAAGTTGCTGTAATAAGTAGGGAAATGTTGGCCTGCTTGTTTTGCAGACCACTCATGACCCAATGGATATAATTATATAATAAGCATTCACATTGTGACTTAAATACACCGTAATGCAGTGATTTAACATTTTTTGTAAATAATACGTTTACAGTTATCATCATTAACTAGCCAATGCAGAGAAGCTACTGACAATTTTTCCATTATATGGATGAAAGGATAAATCTCTATTGGCACCTCGCTTACCCGTTGTTTGCGCTCCCTAACTTACCACCACCATAAATAATGATAAAGGGACACACTACTGTCCCCATTGCCGAGCATTTGGATGCACAACTCAAACACATAACACTCAATGAGAATCGCAAAATAAACAGTCAAAACAACTTAAACATCTGTACGTGCGCAACCATCTTGGAAGGGCAAACTCAGCTACTGGCTCTCATCAATGTTCTGTATGTGAGTCAAATCAGCACAATTACCTCCTCTGGTTTCACAGAGGATCTAAGTGGCGTTACTATTTTCCCCATTCACATAACAAAAGTAACCGCAGTTGCTATTTTTATATTACATACAGCATAACTGGCAGACAAAGTATTAATTATGGTGTCAAGTGGAGACCATTAATTAAAAAGTTTTTGTTGAAGAAGTTATCTAGTTATGCCTCTGAGTTTACTGAGTAAAACTGCCACACCCTTACCTGTATGTTTGAGACAGAAAGTGTATTTTGCCAAAGACAGGGTTTTCTATAAAAACAAGTGATACACACATTGGCTAGACTTGCATCTTGTTTGATCAGATGGTATGTCCTATGTAAGGAGTGGTATTGTCTGATCATATGAGTACGAGGATGTTTTTACATACAAAATGTTTAATTGCCTGGGCGAACCGAATGTGATCACTCCGTTCTCCTCCACATGCCACTGCTCCAACTCCCCCTCCTTAATGTATCATTCCTCATTATCACACACACGGAGAATGAGTCCAGGGCACGCCCGTAATATTGACCAAATTATTTCCTAAAGGTGTGTTGACCTTGGCTCAAACAAAAAAACACATTAGAAATGAGCGGCTCAACTAGAGCGTGATAAACAGGCTGATGTGTTTCATCAGGGTTGGATCTAAGGTCTGCACAGCCTGCACACATCTTTAGATTAACGGTTGGCCACAGGTTTTAGGCAGTTATGTAGCAGCTTGGGTACTTTGTCAGGGGTACCGTTCCTTGGACAATCGCCAGGTTTGCCGGGCTACATTGAATCATAGAGAAGCCTACCGTTGTCCAAACATTTACCTTGAGATGCAGGCAATCATTGGTCTTAGAGAAGTGATGAGCTTCAATCTGCATGAAACCTGCTGGCCAATGTTGGGTTTCAATTGACTGATGCGTTTCAGGCACAAATCCATGAATGTGTTTAGAGAGGTTTCTATGTATTCTATTCATTCCAGGAACACAACCGAGGCAAGCGCTGCTTTCTAAAACCGGACAAACAAGTTGATCATACCATTGTAATCTATTCTGTCAACTTGCCCGACAGAGTGAAACAGTGTTGTATTTCGACAATATTTCCTGTTTGTTTAGCAGCAAAATAATATTGTCCTAGGTTTTAATGTGTCCTGCTTTTTTTTAAGTCTTAATACAAACCATTATCATACGTTCCCGCAGATTTGACTAGGAAGTGGTACTGGCAAAGTTAATGGATAGCTACAGGCACAAGATCGTCCATGTAAATCGATTTTAAACGACAGACCAGAACAAGAACAAACATTGTTTTTAAGGAATGGGTTTAGAAGACCAAAAACATTGACAACCTATTGTAACACATAACAACGAGGAGCATCACTTCCCTCTGGTCAAACGGTCTACTGTTCCTCTGAACTGCATTATGAACTGGATTGGTGGACTGGATTGGTTTTTCATTGTGTAGTAACCATTCTGTACTCTCATATTGGGGTATTTTAATCGCCTTTACCCAAGTGAAATGGTTTTTTTTATGACTTAATGTTTTCTAGGAAGTTGGAAGAATGAAGATCGAACTCTTTGCTGACGTGGTTCCTAAGACTGCAGAGAACTTCAGGTAATAGTTAACAAAAGGTATTTACCTAAAACAACGTAATGTCTTCCTGGTGTATAACAGAAAGCATGCTGGCAAGTATAAACTGGGGTTTGAAGGCCACACCCTGTATGTCACGAACGTCCGATAGAAACACATTTAGGAGAAGACTCAGCTCTCTGAATTGTTTGTTAACAAACACCACCGTTTCATTATTTGGGCTTACTTAGAAATGTCCTTGTTTTCAAGAGAATAACTCATTTGTGTTTATTGGAGGAGTGCATGCTTTGTATGTATGATGTCCTTGGTTCAATCCCCAGCTTCTCCCCAGGTCGCAGTTGCAAATGAGAAATTGTTCTCAATCGGCCTTCCTAAATAAAGGTTTTAAAAAAAATAAAATAAAAATTCTAATAACATCAGATTGATCTGAAATACAGTGCAGACATCGTTTATGTTGTAAATGACTGTTGTTGCCAGGGTAGGAATTCGTTTTTATTCTTTCACTGTAGTCGTCTGGATGTCCAAATTTTAACAGCCACTCAAAAATGTAAACAGAAACATATATTTACCGTAATATAATTTTTTTTTTAAAACCAAACACATGAATCTTAACATAATGGGCTGACCAGAGAGCCCAGAAGGTTTCTTGAAGCTTGACAGAACGCAATCAAACCTGATGATTTGTGAGAGTGAACAATACATCGACTCTGTAGCAGGGGCTCTAGGTGTCGACCTACCAAATGCTAACGGACAGACACATATTGTTATACATGGATGTGTCCTCGCACCACTGGATTATCCAAAGTAGCTTCCAAACCAGCCATCCTTAATGACATGTCTTACTGGCACAGCACGGATACGTCAACTAATGTATCTACTCCAGCTCAAGGTCTGATGTTGTACACCGCAGAGGGTGATCCAGCAAAACAATCTAATAAGAGAGCACCATTGCTCACTCCACCACCCGAAGTCTTACTGCATAACGGGCATTAACTGTCTTGGGTGTAAATGAACCTGGGGAAGCTAACCACAACACTAGCGTTAAGGCAAACCAAACCACAAGAAATAGGCCGAAAAACACTGCTAGGATGAGTGCAAGAAGAACACATTTGATTGACTTGACATGATCTTGACTGGGGATAATATAAGCAAGCATTTTAGAATGGCAAAGACTGAAAACCTAACCATGGCTGACGCATCGGTCAGAGAGCTAACAGAAATGTAGCGAGTTACTCCCTCTACACATCCAAGCAACATGATGATCATCATCCACTGGTACCTCGGACATTCTACAAAGGATCCTGGAAATTAGATTTGTTTTCTGCTGCTGAAGAAAATAATCAACTTTCAATTCCAACATGTATTTATCTCAGGCCCCATTCCAACATGGGAAAAGGAATTTAATCGTTAAGCAAACTCTGCGTGCCTGATTGGTCAATTAAAAATGTCAATATTAATTGTAACTATAAAGCTTCAGACCTGATCGGGTTCATCCAAACATCATGTGATGTCGGCTGCTTGGTGCAAATCTACGTAACGCTCTTTGAATGCCATTCTCAAACAAGATAAGTCAACAACCTTGTCCTTTATCTCCACTGGGCACAGAACAGCTTGACAGCTTCAATGCCACACATCTAATCTTTTTATTTTTTAACAAATTATAAAATCCCAATGTCTCCTAAAACAGCTACCATTAATCCTCTATTAAATCTCCTTTTTATAGATACAATCATTAACACGGTTGTCTTTAATCAACTTAGCACTTTTGTTAACTCAAGCTGTCTCTGAGAAATTTTCAGTCAGGCTTTTGACCTCACCATAGTACTGAAACGGCTCTGATAGAAGTGTTAAATGATACATGGCTAAATATTGATTCGGATAAAATGACAGTTCTGGTTCTATTAGATCTCTCTGTTGCATTTGACACTGTTGTACATCATAGAACACTTCTGGACCGGCTGGAAAATTGGGTAGGACTCTCCGGGACATTGGGTCAGGTCTTGTTGAAATGGGCCGAGTTACTTTGTCACAGTAAATTATGAATCTGATAAAGTAGCTATGATGTGTGGTCTTCCCCATGGATCAGTTGTTGGACCACTACTGTTTTATCTCTGTATGCTACCTGTGGGCCAAATTCTACATAACAACATTAACTACCATAGCTATGCAAAAGATACTCAAATATATCTGGCTCTCAAAACAATTCGTTCAAAACTCGGCTGCAAGACTTCTCACCCACTCCTAAACCTCGGATCATATCACTCCTATACTTAAATAACTACCTTGGCTCCCCATTGCACAGCGCGTCGACTTCATAATGATCCTTCTCACTTATAAAGCCCTGCACCAGCTTGCCCCAGTGTATCTCAAGGACCTCAATACCACTACACCAGGCCACTACGTTCCTCTACTGCCAGCTACCTCACCATCCCCCGGTTCAAACTACGGAGCCTTGGCGTCAGGGCTTTTTCACGGGCCGCTCCAAGGCTCTGGAACGCTTTCCCTCAGTCACCAGTCAGTAACCATCTTCGTACCCCGCCTTAAATCCCATTTGTTCAAGCTAGCCTACCCTTAGTTACGTTGTCTGTCGGTGTTTGTCATTTATTGTTTACTTGTTCACCTTGACTGTTCATTGTTTAACTGTTCCTGTGAAGCGCTTTGGGTCTTAGAAAAACGCTATATAAATCTAATGTATTATTATTATTATAACTAGTTGGCTAATGTCTACCCACCACTGTTACTAGTTGGCTAATGTCTACCTTACTCTATTACTAGTTGGCTAATGTCTACCAGACACTATAACTAGTTGCCTAATGTCTATCTGACACTATCACTAGTTGGCTAATGTCAACTAGTTATAGTGTCAGATAGACATTAGCCAACTAGTGATAGTGTCAGATAGACATTAGCCAATTAGTTATAGTGTTGTAGACATTAGCCAACTAGTTATAGTGTTGTAGACATTAGCCAACTAGTTATAGTGTTGTAGACATTAGCCAACTAGTAACAGTGGCGGGTAGACATTAGCCAACTAGTAATAGTGTCAGGTAGACATTAGCCAACTAGTAACAGTGGTGGGTAGACATTAGCCAACTAGTGATAGTGTCAGATAGACATTAGCCAACTAGTTATAGTGTCTGGTAGACATTAGCCAACTAGTAATAGTGTCAGGTAGACATTAGCCAACTAGTAACAGTGGTGAGTAGACACTGTTACTAGTTGGCTACTGTCTACCCGACACTATAACTAGTTGGCTAATGTCTACCCGAACCTATAACTGGTTGGCTAATGTCTACCCGACACTATAACTAGTTGGCTACTGTCTACCCGACACTATAACTAGTTGGCTAATGTCTACCCGACACTATAACTAGTTGGCTAATGTCTACCCGACCCTATCACTAGTTGGCTAATGTCTACCCGACACTATAACTAGTTGGCTAATGTCTACCCGACACTATAACTAGTTGGCTAATGTCTACCCGACCCTATAACTAGTTGGCTAATGTCTACCCGACACTATAACTAGTTGGCTAATGTCTACCCGACCCTATAACTAGTTGGCTAATGTCTACCCGACACTATAACTAGTTGGCTACTGTCTACCCGACACTATAACTAGTTGGCTAATGTCTACCCGACACTATCACTAGTTGGCTAATGTCTACCCGACACTATCACTAGTTGGCTAATGTCTACCTTACACTATAACTAGTTGGCTAATGTCTACCTGACACTATTAACTAGTTGGCTAATGTCTACCTGACACTATAACTAGTTGGCTAATGTCTACCCGACACTATAACTAGTTGGCTAATGTCTACCCGACACTATAACTAGTTGGCTAATGTCTACCCGACACTATAACTAGTTGGCTAATGTCTACCCGACACTATAACTAGTTGGCTAATGTCTACCCGACACTATAACTAGTTGGCTAATGTCTACCCGACACGATAACTAGTTGGCTAATGTCTACCGACACTATAACTAGTTGGCTAATGTCTACCTGACACTATAACTAGTTGGCTAATGTCTACCGACACTATAATTGGTTGGCTAATGTCTACCCGACCCTATAACTGGTTGGCTAATGTCTACCCGACACTATAACTAGTTGGCTAATGTCTACCCGACACTATAACTAGTTGGCTAATGTCTACCCGACACTATAACTAGTTGGCTAATGTCTACCCGACACTATAACTAGTTGGCTAATGTCTACCCGACCCTATCACTAGTTGGCTAATGTATACCTGACACTATCACTAGTTGGCTAATGTCTACCTGACACTATCACTAGTTGGCTAATGTCTACTATTAATAGCCTTCATTTATCTTTTTTATTTATTACATAGGCCTATCTACAACATTTTGGTACATTGCACTCTTTTGAATCGGATTAATACATTTTTGTTATATCACTCGTAGATGTGATTTTGCCCCTCCAATTAAAATCTGTCCCTTTGTCCTTTACAGGCAGTTCTGCACTGGAGAATTCAGGTAAGGTGTTCTTTGTGGACATAGATAGGCTTTTGGTTGCTGGTCCATTTAGTTATCTACTTACCAAAACATTTTAATAGTATTAAGTCATTAAAATGGCCTGACATGTTGTGTGTTTAATGTTAGTAGACATGAATCCTGCTTGTGGATTCATCCAGCAGTCCCTCACAGCGGTTTGAAATGTAATTAGGTTTTTTCTTTGGGTCCTGGCAATTTTTGTTGGGCTTTGTAAGTCTAGTAGTAGTGCTAACTGAAGGGCTATAGTCCAGCAAGTGTGTTCCTTCCAGCGTTTAAGGATTTCAGTATGCACCTCTTGGTTGAGCAAGCTGTGTGCAAATTGCTGCAAAAACACCTTAACTGTCGATTGGATAGCACAAAATGTAAAGGCATGGGTGGAATGTGAAAAAGTGTCTTAAATATTTGAAGCCAGATGAAAAAGGAGATTGTTCTTTTGTATGTATGTACTTCAGGAAATGTACCTCTTCTAGTTTGAGTTTCTGTGAACTCTGCTCTGTTAATACAGGCAACAAAATCAAGCTATTTACCGATTTATTTCAAATTACGCTTCATTGCAATAAGGAGCGGGTTAGTCAAAGTCCTCACCAAGCTGTTTTGTTTGTATCACATTGCTTAGTCTACAGGGCGTTTACGCAGTAAAAGACATGCTTACACCTTTCAGGTTCTCGACCTACCAAAACGAGTGATACAAGGAAGCGCTGTTTTATGTTTACTCATTTACATATTGTGTCATGCTCTGCTAGATGCCCAGGCACTGTTAGTACTTCACAACCAGGATTCCCACACAGATGTACTAATTATACACCACTACACACACATGTGGCTACATTTTACATATCTGGAATGTATTAGAAGGGCGTATTTATTTATTCAGACAAGAAAATTAAAATGGTTAAACAAAATATTGCTCAGAAATACATGAAAGGAAGGTCATACATGGACATAAGATCAATGGAGTGAAGTTATTACAATATTTGGGGTATATTAAATCGTATATGACTAGTGAAGCACACTAAGTAAAACAATGGCTGTTGTGTCTTATGGAGTCTACGGTAGCTAGGACTGACCTTGGATCTGCTGGGTGACTTTTGCTAAGGATATAATCTTAGTTACTGAATGCATCATCTCTAACCTTTTCTGTTCTTACTATTGGAGCATCCAAATGACCATTCAAAAGTGAGAAACAGGCAGATTTCTCAGTGCAAACTCTCCTCTCTCTTACAGAAAGGATGGTGTCCCTATTGGATATAAAAGCTGTGCATTCCACAGGTATAGTGAAGTTGGTACTGTATGTTTATGAGACAACAAATCAGATTATTGGAAATCATGATAGTCATGTAATTGTTGCTTGCCGGCAACCATGTGCCTACAGAGTAATTGGTTCCATACATCCTACAGTATATTATAGTATATTGTGGGTTTGTTAGTCTATGAGTTGGTAATGCTATAACACTTGTGTTATTATTTGGTATCAAATGAGTAATTTATATTTTATGTTTTCTACTAAACTCTATGTTCTAGGGTTATAAAAGATTTCATGATCCAAGGTGGGGACTTTGTAAATGTAAGTATATCTCTTTCTTTTCTTTGTTGTTTCTGTTGTTTTTTTTAACATGCTCAACATGTTCGTTCATACTGTAAACCCCCAAGGAAATGGAAACTAGCTTATGTTATGTTCTTATTTATTGCGCCTTGCCATATATTTGGCCCATATAAGCTCCTGTCACTTCATATTTTTTCAGTTGCACTATGTTGGTAATAAACATATGAGAGAGCTTTTCATCTACAGTGAAACTCTAGCCCCATCTACCATAGGCCACATTTTTCTTCTACAATGGGGCTAGTTGAAGCTTCTCATTCTTTGCCCTCTAGTGGGCACGTTCTGAACTGCTTCTGTACAAGTTTCATGACTTAGTGCAGTTATTTAATTAATACTTCTGAGCCTGGCTGCTGGACCACTGCTCTGTTTCTCATCTACGCCAAGTTGATACTTGGCACTGATTTGCCAGTTCTCTCTTTGCTTGCTACACTTATATAGAATTAAACGTACCATTACATCTCAGATTTACTAAGATTTACTGGTTGGTGTGGACAGTTAGTTACTTTCAGTAAATGCTGTCGCTCTGGAGGCATCCAACGATATACTGTTCATGTGACAAACTCTCCCACAGGTTGACGCTCAGCACCAAGTCTGTTTACAATCATCTTACAGCAGCCTGCATTGAATTACATGGGTCGATCCTGTTTCTGAAATATTCCTCTGATGTTGCAGTTATATCTACTTAGACAGCATGCTGTTTGTTTGCCTTGACACTGTAGGGTGACGGTACCGGTATCTGCAGCATCTACAGAGGACCATTTGCAGATGAAAACTTCAGAATGAAGCACTCTGCACCTGGCCTCCTGTCAATGGTATTGTATATCTATGTTAGGACAAATAATATCATGTCCAGACTCTGCTGCTTTTCAACACATGCTCCACATGACAGTATACATTCTAAAGAATTGATCATAATAAATATTCCTTGTTTGTGTAGCTGTAACATTCAGTAATGAATCTCTTTTTCAACTCTTCCTGTTCAGGCGAACAGTGGCCCCGGCACAAATGGCTGTCAGTTTTTCATTACTTGTACCAAATGTGACTGGTTGGATGGGAAGCATGTGGTCTTTGGTGAGGATTGATATGACAGTGCATCACAATTGATACAATTTAACACGGGTAGATCTTAACACACTTTACCTTTTCAGGGAAAGTGGTCGACGGCTTGCTCGTCATGAGAAAAATTGAGGTAACGTGTTTTCCTTATAATTCTGTAGAAATGTTTAACTAAGGGTTAGTGTTTTTGTGCACTATAAGCAAGAAGCAAGGGAGAGGTTGTTCTAACTTGCTTAATCTATATGCTTAATCCATATGTGGTTTCAGTGTTTTTTTTATTTATTACATAGCATTGTTCTATTGAGTGCTCAAAACAGAAAGGAAAATGTAGAATCAATCTATCAATTTAATCTAGACAATGTGATTCTTTCCTCGATTAAACGTGGTGGATCGCTGAATGGGATCTTAACCATAAGCTGTTATATTTATATATTTAAACTCCCATTTGGTGATTTTAGAATTGGACTCCTACTTAATCCTACTGATTAAGCCTTGTCTAATAGGGAACTGTCACAGTTAACTTTTTATATTCTAACTTTTTTAGTACTTTTACTGTGACAAAAAACTAGTTTAGATATAAGATGGTGTATTTGCAGTTGATCAATTTAAATCATATTGGCAATGTTGTTACTACCATGGCTTTTGAAGGATAAAGCGATTTACATTCCTGGTGGAAAATTCCTTGCTGGAAAATTGTCTGTCTACAGTCATCTTATATCTGTGTCCTTGATGGAAACTAAATCAATTTGCTGTTATTATGCATCAATGCATCTTATTTGGGCAACATAGGTAATAACCCTTTATGTTGTGGTATATATAATATATTTATATATTATATATATAAATGAGTGGTTGTTTTGATGTTTCCCTTTCTATTTTTTGCAGTCTTGTATGCATAAAAAGATTTTCAGTGGACGTAGTGATATTGAAACTGAAGGTGGATGCCACAAACCTGATTTGCTTATTTTCAGGTGGAACTTGTTTGGGCAGTTAATGTCTAATGGTTCTTAATCACAAATGTATTCCTAGTGTAAGGATCCTCACACGCAAAACATTTCCTTATGACAAGAGCCAATTTACATGCAGAACTATTAAGTTAGATTACCTAGATTACAACCTATGCTGGTGCGAACATAATGATTCAATGATGGCAGCAAGGCATCGTCAAAACATTACACTACCACCACGCTCAACTGACGATGAGGTTCACATCGTGTGCAATGCAATGTTCACCAGACATCACAGAACCAATGAATAAAACGTTCAGAAAGGGTATATACATGTTAAATAAACAGTATTTATTTAAACTAGACACAAAGTTGTTTCATGTCTAAACAGTTAAATTGAAGATGACATTTGGCACTATATGTACCTAATAAAATGGAATGTATTAACATTTTCGTTTCAAAACGGTTAACTTCAAAGTTTTAGTTTCAGGTAAATGTGGAGTGTCGACCGTAATTCTATTGACTCCTTTGCTGGTTGTAAAATCACCAGAAAGCAAATTGATTTTAGAAATTGTGGTGTACAAATTGCTGTGTGCCATTGTAAGTTTACTGGGCTCTCTCTTCCACAGAATGTTCCTACTGGCCCCAACAACAAACCCAAGCTGCCCATCCTCATAGCCCAGTCTGGGGAAATGTGACCCAACAAATAGCAGTTTACTTTTCTATTTCAATCAGTGTGTTCTTGTCCCGTTTTTTATATCAAGCGACATAAACCTATTTCTGTTTAGTCTTCTTCAAATTGTGTGGAATCCACAGTCTGTTAATGTTTGCTGCACGCAATCTATATTTCTCCTGTGAATAGTAAGTACAGCCACAGAAAATGACACATTAGCTATGTTTTGCAAAATTTTTAAATCTATGATGTGAAAGGGTCCAATGTATCAATTAAACTATGAAAGCTTCAGTTCCCAATGCTATGTGTAAAATTTGAGTCAAGTACTGTTTTTCTTGGACATTAAGCCCTGATCACTTCTCCCCATGATTATTTGTATTCCGCTGCATGCATTAGTGACACTCTCTGTCTTTGATTGACTCAATCGGGATAGAGGATCCCTCTGGCAGTCTACATCGTTATCTGTGATTGACTCAATCGGGATAGAGGATCCCTCTGGCAGTCTACATCGTTATCTGTGATTGACTCAATTGGGATCAAGGATCCCTCTGGCGGTCTACATCTGTGATTGACTCAATCGGGATCGTGGATCCCTCTGGCGGTCTACATTGGTGTCTGTGATTGACTCAATTGGGATCAAGGATCCCTCTGGCGGTCTACATCACTATTGATCCACTTGGAACATTATCTTCAACCTCTTTTTGCTCCTTGGACACCCATCCAGTCCAGCAGTCAAACAACGGGGTCCATTATTTGTTACACACAGTCAAATACTGTTGTTGTCCTTCAGAACTTGCGCAGAAATGTGGAATGTGTGTGTGTGTAACTATGGACCACATAAATAAAATCTGTTTTAAAAAATATATTTTCCCCAGAATATGCAACACTGTACTTAATACCTGAATTTATTGTACATAATGTTAGTCACACCAAATACTTTTGCCATCCTAAAATCGGGGGGGTTATGTCCAAAACATGCTCTAATGTATAAATGGTTAATTCAATATAAATGAAAATACCCTAAAATGTGCAGTCAACACTTGAACCTCATGGTGGTTGTATCATTTGAAATAACTGAAATACTAAGGTAAAACCCCCAACATGTGTCACTGCCCACAAAACATTAGGAGTTCACTACATGTACTGTACAAACATACAGAAACACACATACATAGATGGTCCCCTCCCCCCACTCAACTTGCCTTGGACCCTTTCCACCCCAGTACAAAAGAATCCTTTCAGATGGTGCTCTGTTCTCTTATGTAGCAGGAAAACTTTTATGGGGTTTGGTGGGAGGCTTCTGGGTCAATGTTAAAGCCTGTCTTTGTGTAGGACAACAGTGCCCGGACATTACAACAAGCTCTTCACACATCCACCAGTACTCACAAACAGTGCCAGTGGGGTATTATCATGACAAAGGATGGGGAGGTTGTGGCTGTCTCCCACTCGGGTTGTCTTGCTGTACAGTCTGCCCCGCTGGCAAATAGATTTTGGTTGTTGGCTTAGTTGGTCTTGATAGTAAACCCCAATCCTTATCTGTTATGCTTTACAGTTGCATCAACAACAACAAAAAATGATATTGTTGGAAAGTTTTTATTTTAACTTTCCAACAGTGGCTCAGTGGGTTGAGTCGGTTGTCTATCAATCGGAAGGTTGGTGGTTCGATCCCCAGTTCCTCCTGGGAAATTGTCGAGGTGTCCATGAGCAAGACACCTAACCCCAGCTGCTCCTGGCGAGCCTGCAGTCGCCTTGCATGGTAGACGCGGTCGTCAGTGTATGAATGAATGAATGGGTGAATGTGACGCAGGATCTGTAAAGCGCTTTGGATAAAAGCGCTATATAAAAGCGCAGCATTTATATAAAAGCGCAGCATTTAAAAGCGCAGCATTTACATTCATTACACAAAGTGGCCTATTTCAAGCCTTTTTTATTTTAATCTTGATGATTATGATTTGAGCTTGAAGAATTTACAAATCCACAGTTGTGTCGAAGAGTTGGGCTACAAGTGTGGCATTCCTAGTGTCAAGCCACTATTAAACCTGGACATTCTATCTTTCGCCCAGTTAAGATGCTTCTGATGTTGCCTTCGAGTCAATGCAGTTGTTGAAATTACAAGTTTGAGTGGTTTTGATTACACACAAACATAGCGCACATGACATAGTATACCGTTTTAGGGGACCTATTTTGGCTTAACAGTGCCATTTATACAATCAAGAATCTTTAATTTAAGACATAAATAAATATGCAGACAAGTAGACCGGTTGCTGTAGAATAAATTGCAGCTATGAGCAGTGTTCTGAGCAGCCCGCTATATTGAGTAATTATATATGTAAGGCAAACTGGGTTTTGTATACCAAGTTTAGTGCTGTATTCAGGCAGATATGGCCTATATTGGCCAAAGATATTCCTGTCTAATTGCTCCATCTACCAGGGAAAGCCACGGGAGGTCCATCAAAGATGCAAAAAGCGACAACAGGGTTAAGCTGGAGCTAACTACATCAGCTCTGACCCTTGATGGATCTGGTGTAGATTGTAACCCGTCAAAGACTATGAATGGACAACCTGCTGCCTCTCAGACCAGCTCAGGGCTCTGCACATAGTCCCTTTTTGTACACAGGGTTCTAGAGACACACGCAGTTCCATCAACATCGTTAAGGGGGTGTGCCCCATGCATGTCGATGGAGCTGAAGTGGTCTTGGCCCAAAAGCATGAATACTTCCTGAGACTCAATAAGTTTGGTATGTCTGCATCAGCTCTCACCAACTTTTACATGTGGCCCATTGAGAGCTTCCTCTTAAGCTGCATCAATGTCTGGTCGCCGCTGCTAATCACAAGGCCCACTACAGGGTGGATAAATCAGTGGAACGTATTACGTCCGTGCAGGGCATATACCGCGCTTACAAAAGCACTGAACATTATAAAACAGGACCATGGTCTCTTCACACTGCTGCAGTCTGGTAGACGTTACTGAAGCATCAGGTTAATTAATCTTCTTTCATGTTTTCATATCGATCAGATTGATCTATTAACATTTGTACCCTCTGGTCACTTTCCATGTACATTCAATGCACGTTAGTATATTTTAATGTACCCATTCATATGCACTTCTACACTTGTATTTAAATAATTTATATTTTCCATATTCCCCATGTCTACAATTGCTACTAGTTTTTTTATTGTAGGTATATTGAAATGTTATTATTCTGCTTTATATTTTCTTAAATTATAACTTGCATGCTTCCTGTGTGCCATGTCACAATAATTTCATTGTACAGAATGACGGTATGAATATGGGTGCATTTGACAAATAAAAAAAACGTTGACTTATGAACCCATCAGCATTCAAACCGCCCGGTTAATAAGTAAGCAAAACACCATGATTGGGTATGGTGTATGGCCAACATATCACGTCTGAGAGCAGTTCTAAGACAAGACGCTCGAACGCATTTGTTCCATTATAGATGCTTTGGTAACCATTGCATAATCGCAATAAGACAACTCGTGGGTTTATGATATATAATATGACCAATATACCATAGCTTCTGCACAGGAACTGCGCAATGCGGATAAATGTATGTCACGCCCGCAAGTGGCTTATTTCTCACAAAAAGTATGTTGAAAGTTATTACTAGTGAAAACGCACGAAATCGTGCATACAGACATTATTCGCGTCGCCTCAGTAAAAAGCTACGCCTTCAGCACCGTACAAGCACGGTCGAATAGCTGGTATGTGTCAATAACAATAACTACTGTGCGAATAACTGGCAACCAATGTATCGAATAGAAAATAAACGTGTTTGTTACGTTTCTCACGTGGAAATATTTGACCAATTATATTACATGTGGGAGGGACTATGGCCGGGGATATTCCACTGCATCGTTCCTTGTTCCTCCCAGTTCGATCGGCAACGGGAGCGGAGAGAGGAACGTTGAGAGCCCGAAGGCAGCAGCCCCCACCACCGCCGGCCCAGGTTACCATCTAGCACCGGGAAACACACTAGAGAGCCACCGCCGGCATATCCAACCAGACACCATGAGCAGCGAGGCCGAGACACAACAGCCGCCGGAGCCTGCCGTCGATGCGGAGAGCCCGTCCAGCCCGGCAGCCGCCGCTTCCGCGGGGGATAAGAAGGTCATCGGTAAGCTAGCTGTTAAACAGGTGGAACATGCAGTTCTTCCAGGCCTAGATTTTACAAACCCTGTTGTGTAATTACCAAATATAGATCAAATTCATTGCGGTTAGCAAAAGTTTGTAACAAGACTATGGTAACGTTAGACAATTTACAGTTATGCCTAACTATCATTACCGCCCGTGTGTCTGGATTCACCGGCTAGCTGTAATGTTAGGACGGATACATCGTTTATAAACGTTAGAATTGATACATCGTTTATAACCGTTAACTGGGCACGTGCAAATCCTTTATGGAACCAAACGGTCCCTTCACGTATCAAAATGTCGTTAATATCGGTACCACCAACTTCTGGTCAACTAACTTAACAAGTTAAATAGCTAGTAAGTAAAAAAAAACTAACACACGCTTAGATCTACAATACAGACTACAATAATAGTCTAACTGAGATAGTTTCCCCCCAAACACGTAATATGTGTGCGTTCTTAAGAAAGTTGGCCAACTGGAATAAATGGAATGGCACATGGGAATAGTTGCTAACTAGCCGAAGTAGCTTAATGCCTTATCCACAGTGCATTACCAATCCGGCTACTGTTAGCAGCTAACGTATAATGCCCTATCCACGGTGCATTACCAATCCGGCTACTGTTAGTAGGTAACGTTTAATACCTTATCCACGGTGCATTACCAATCCGGCTAGCGTTAGCAGCTAACGTATAATGCCCTATCCACGGTGCATTACCAATCCGGCTAGCGTTAGCAGTTAGCCTTTCTGCTAAACGGCATGAAGGAATTCATACTGGCATTGGTAATGACCGCTACTCCGATTCCAAATGAACATATTATAACCTAATAAAACGTAGTTTCATACGTTGGTAGTCAGTTAATAATATGTGCAGCTACAGCTATTTCTTAAGCAATTGTAGCTGTTGGGGCAATAATTAATTGGAGGCCTACGACTGCATAGAAACGATTGGAATCTTATCCCTTTGTTCGCATGGACGTGCGTAATGTTAACGTTACTTGGCGAGCTTGTGTGAGACTGAGACCGTGATACTCATAATCGAAGTGGCTGATTTTATTTACGTATTCTATTGCCAACTACTTAATGGAAAAGGCCAATCTAAAAGTAACCTACCGCCCCCAAATCGTTTTGTTAGCGGAGTTGTGGGTGGCTTGGCTAAATAGCGGTAGCCAACTTGATTTCCAGTTTATAGTGACATGACATCCAAAATGTCCGCCGTGATATTCAGATTTAACAATTTCTTTTGTCTAGCGTTGGTGAACACTTTCAATTGTATCGGGCGTAAAACCGTACACATGCACATATTTATTCTTTACCCGTTGGCATTTTTTTTACTATCAATTCAGTGTCCTGGCTCCCATCCAACCACATGGTTGAGACCAAAGGACCTAGCTAGCTAAATTAAAGTAGGTAGATGGCTGTGCGTTGCTTGCTAAGTGACGTTAGCAGGCTAGCTAGCGTCTTAGGGTGCGTCACCACGTGTAACGTTTGGAGTACTTCCTTGTACGTATCTGAACTATAGAAGTAGTTTGTCCCAGGTAGCGTGTCATTTTTTTCAAACATAACCCAGCTAGGCAATTTCGGACAGTCAATGATTACTCATCCTAGTTACACATTACATTCTGCGGGATACGTCTAGAGGCCCACTCAGATGTCTTTGCGGGCCATTGTGAACGCGTATATAGGCGAGGAGCGTAAGCGCTGGCCTCATGTCCCTCATCGAGTTGTAAACCACTGATATGCGTTGGGCCGTTGCAGCTGGCAGTAAACACCAAGGGTTTAGCATCAGAAGCTATAAAAAGCCAACAGCTAGTGTTTAAATATAGCTTGCTTACCTAGTATTTGCTGTGATCCTGGGTGGGACGTCTAAAATCCCACTCTAAAATATCCATCTTGCAAATGCATTTTTGATTTGACGTTAACAATAATTTTCTCTTCAATCCATACATTGGCAATTACATTTTATTGTGCAGGGTTGTTTGTTTTTGCTGGACTATTTGAGTCTGCCTGTCATAGTGAGAAAATGTGGTAGATATACCTAAATTATGTGTTCTTTTTTTAGCAACTAAAGTCTTGGGTACAGTCAAATGGTTCAATGTCAGAAATGGCTACGGTTTCATCAACAGGTATGTTCTATTTTATCTTTTGTCTTTTCTTTACTCTGGTGGTTTTTACGGTTTTGTGTAATGTGTTTTTCTCTCCCATAATCCTCAAGGAATGACACAAAAGAAGATGTCTTTGTCCACCAGGTAACACTCAATTTCTTCTATAGATAGATGAATGTAGTCTTGGACAAAAGAATGATAAATAGGGCACTTGTGTTTAATAAGTATTTCTTTTAGACGGCCATAAAGAAAAACAACCCAAGGAAATACCTTCGCAGTGTTGGAGATGGAGAAACTGTGGAATTTGATGTGGTTGAAGGGGAGAAGGTATGCAAGGCACCCATACAAATCCATAGCATTGTTTTTTGTGCTGTTTTATCAATCGTTGCCCTTAAGTCATATTTGGGTACGGTGTCTTGCTCATGGGCACAGGTTTCTCCTAATTAACAACCTTTGGGTTACTTTTCCCAGCACAATAACCATGCGTGTTGCCATTGGTTTGACCAGTATGTTTATGAACTTCTCCAGGGAGCAGAGGCAGCCAATGTCACCGGCCCAGCGGGTGTTCCCGTCCAGGGTAGCAAGTATGCTGCAGACCGGAACCGCTACAGACGCTACCCCCGCAGGAGGGGCCCAGCACGTGACGGCGAATACCCGGACAACTACCAGAGCGACGGCGAGGGTGAAGGAGAGCGTCCCCCCCGCAAGAGCCGCGAGGGTGCCGAGAGTGCCCCAGAGGGAGAGATGCAGCCCCAGCAACGGAGGCCCTCCTTCCCCGGGAGACGGCGCTACCCCCCATATTTTGTACGTAGACGCTATGGCCGTCGGCCCCCGTACACCAACGCACCTCGCGGAGAGATGACTGTGGTACGCTGTCACAGGCACTCCTGAAGCAGTCCGGCCAGTCCCAGTGATGTCATACACACTCTCAATCAAACATGCGTCACCCACCGGCCGACCCGATGTTGGCTTAAAACTGCCGGTTAATCGGCCATCGCTACACCTCGTCAACGCTGGTGAAGACCAAATGAACATCTGAGGCGTTTCCGCACATATGTTATTCTGCATGGTTTAATCTAACCAGTAAAAGTCGACTAACAAAGCTGTTGACTTCGCCATGTCAACATCCACAAGGGAAGCTTGGTTCCTTTACCTTTGAGAATAATAACCTGGTTGTTGCGGTGCCGGTTTTAAAATCTTTTACACCTGGTGAGAAAAAACTGATGGTAACCTGTCAATGTCTTCCTGAGCTGGTGGACAGTCATGCTCTCCAAACAGATAAGGTATAAGACTTATAAATAAATGTATTCTTTTAATGCATTTTAGTGGATGCCCATTCATAATTTTTCAGAGCGTCAAAATGTCCTTTACTCAACTACACCTCAACATAAATTAGATCCTGACCTGTTTGCTTGTATTTATAAAAGCTGGTCCAGTCTTTATTTTTATTATTGTGTTGTGGCTTTACTGTCGACAATGTTCCCAAATGTCTTTAATATGGTCCTTCAGCGTAATCTTCAGTCAATCAACGATTATAAGAGCATCTATATTTTAAAGTCTTTAAAAACAAATCTCTACCCAGAAGGTGTTTCACACCCAGATCTCGTAAGCATGCTGGATGACTGTCTGACTCTTGTTTGTTTTTAGGGTGGCGAAGGCGAGGAGAACCAGGGAGGTCCAGACCAGGGCAACAAACCAATGAGGCAGAACTACTACAGAGGCTTCCGACCAAGGTTCAGACCAAGGTTTGCATGTTGTGTTCATTGACACAAGGCCGCAACAAGGGGATAAT
This sequence comes from Dallia pectoralis, assembly GCA_029465975.1. NCBI lineage: Eukaryota > Metazoa > Chordata > Actinopteri > Esociformes > Umbridae > Dallia > Dallia pectoralis. The sequence continues at coordinate 13,420,028 of CM055728.1, read as the reverse complement.
TGCAGGAAACAATGGCCTCAAACTAATTTGTCTATCAAAAAAAGTACATTTGTACGAGGTCTATAGTAATTCCATATGTAATTGCATTTCCCCTTTTTGCAGCCTAACATTGAATTGCAACTGCTTCCGCAAGTTTATTTTGCCTTAACATTCGCATGCATTGCTACCACTGATGTATTTAGCTCTAAAGCATGAGTTTCCAGTCTTGCTTTTGGTTCCTGTTTTCTACAATTAATTACTGTATTTGTCGTTCAAACTTAAAGTTAGTCCCCAATTAGAAGAAAAGAGTAAGTGTATTGAATCAGCCTCGTAGGAATCCCTCTAGTTATTATGAACTGTGTGAAACTGTCTATGCTGTTGAAGTGATGAGTTCATGTCTCTTCTCTGACAATAATAATGAAGATTTCTATAACCTCTGATCTCAGCATTTACCGGACCTATATGTTACACATGTATTTTCTTACGCTAATCAGCAGATGCTCTTATCCCGTGGTACATGCGCTAGTAAGTGGATACATTTGGGTTATCCCCCGCCCTCAACAACCACCTATCTTTAGACTTACTTAGTATTAAGAGAATAACTTGTTTTTTTTATTCCTTATTCTAGTTTTGGCTCTATATTGGGCTATTTTCCTGGTGTTGTTCCAACACTGGTATGGTTGTTCAAAACCAAGAAAGCACTTGTTGGGTCTGTAGTTTGAGTATAAGGCAGGTTTAAAAACACTATATAATAAGATTCAAATGACTATTGCTGATGGAATAATTGTCATCTGCCTGAATTGTTTTCAGTGTAGATCCAGTTAACCTGGTTTGCTTAGTTTCTGAACACCAGACTTACATTTGCAAATTCCATTTGCGTGTCAATTTAAACCAGACATTAGGCGGCTGAGTATTAGATATTTTAAAGGGTAATTAAACTTTGCATGTGCCTGGGAGGAGGTGATTTCTTTTATTTCAGGAAGTCGGTTAAATGGTAATCCTAAGGTGTTGTGTTGTCCCTCCTACAGCCGGGGTGGTGGTGCACCACGTCCCAGACCGGTGCGGGACGGCGAGGGGGAAAACAAAGAGAACCAGGGTGGTGATGGTGAAAACCAGGAGCCCCGCCAGCGCCGATACCGCCGAAACTTCAACTACCGCCGCAGACGCCCACAGACTGGCGGCAAGCCCCAGGATGGCAAGGAGGCCAAGGCCGAGGGTGAACCATCCGCTGAAAAACCGTCCGCTCCCGCAGCCGAGCAGGGCGGGGCTGAGTAGAAATTACCGGCATACCATCTCTACCATCGTCCGGGTGAGTTTTCCACATGTGTGCCAAGTGGTCTCTGCACTTTTTTTCACCCAAGGCAGTGGCAGAATGAGGTGATGATATGGATTTGGTAAAGCCAACTAGCTGCCTGGCTACAGCACTCCTGCCGGTATATCTGGGCCATGTTTGTTGGTCCTGACTTCACCCTCCATCACCTTGTCTGCCCGTTCATATCACTTTATCGATGCTTCAAGTGTTACAACAATCTTTCCCTTTTCTTTACAGTTATGGCATCAAGAAGAAACATCCAAGATCTGAGCAATAAGAAACAGATTTGACTTGACTATCGTCCTAAGCTTGCACCATGCATTTGACCAGATTACCACCGATTGCCTGCAGAATCTATGCAGACCTGTTTTGTTCCATTATTTTTGTGACGGCTACAAAAAAGTTTTTGGGAAACAGCAGATGTTTTTCTAAATCGGTCCTAAGTTTTTACACCAAATGGTTTTTAAAAGAAAAGTAATTTGATATCTGGTCAGTTTGACATTTTTAAATGCCTTTTTATGTATTCACATGAATTTTAACAAAACGCAAGCTCAAATAAAAGTCAAGAGAACTGTTGACTAAACTGTTTCTTTTTGCCTTAATAAATGGGATCACCATGGTTTTAACATAACATGGCTGATGTCATTTTGTGTTTTATTCAGTCTAGTTTAAATAGCATTTTCTTCAACCCGGTGTCCAGATTATTATGCCTAATTTGGCCCGTCTAAGTATAGGATGGTGTAGTGCCAAATGTCTGGGTGTTTTTTACATTTTCGAAACAAACCCGTGCTTACATCGGTATAGTCTAAATGTGTTACTTCATTGGTTAGCTTTTTTACAGTATTGTTACAACACAGCCTTTGGTGCTTAGGCACACCGTATGGTTTTTATTAACTCAATGCCTATTGTGTTGGAGCATATTATTTGTTTCTGGCCACTTTTTTCACTAGTTTCCACTAGACCATGGGTATTTATCTTGCGCTAGAAAGTTTGCTGGTTTTCTGTTCCACCTCATTGTTAAATGAGTCACTGATTATTAAGTGTTGTAATAAACACCCTGTGCTTGTAGGGGAAGGGTGGAAAGTTTGCCTTTGAATTGCTTGTAATCTTATTTCTTTTCATATGGCATATTCACAATGGAGTGACAAAGACTGGAACGTTGGTTGAAGATGTAGGTGCTACGTTCATGTACATGGCAATACTTAATGACTGCTTGTATAACTGGTATTGCAGTGTCTTAGTTTCCTGGATGTTTGCTAAACTGGTTTAGTTGTCTGTTGGGATATGAACAGAAACTAATTAGTGTCATGACTTAAGTCTAGTGTATTGTCCCCCATTTACTTATGTCACGTTTTCATAAATATAGAAAAACCTATAAAAAAAATATTTGACCTTTCAGATGTTGTTGTAGGAGGCCTTTGATGCAGAAATTAAAGAGTTTTTAGAAAAAAAGTTTATATAAGTTTTTAGACAAATGTTGTAATATTGCAACATTGGGCTTAGCTGGGAGCAGAATTTGTACTCACATTGTCTAAACAACAATTCACAACAACTAAGGGTTTATTTGCAGGTTTGATTGCTTACTCAGCCCCATAAATGTATATAACATTAATAATAATCACACATTAGTCATATTTTTTTTATGAAGTAATTTATTTACAAAAAATATTAGATAAAACGCTTTTTCTAGCAACTTCTCCATTCGTTTTTCATGACTGACTTTCATTGGTTGTGAATGTCCCAAAAACAGTTCTTGTCCTCTGAAAGGCAAACATCACACTTGCTGAATTGAGTGTTGGTGTATCCTTTATCGTGTTGGGACTGATTAAATATTTTTTCAGCCAGCGATAACTGTCACGGGGCATGGTGTGTTTGTTTGTTTTTGGCTCGATGTCCACGTAATTATCAGCTGGACAGTCCAGGTAGTTGGTTTTCTTTGTCCACTTGTTGACAGACATCTGAGTCTTCATCACTCTCATCAGTGTCATTGAGTTCCATCTCAACTTCACTCTCCCCATTTTGGATGATATCTATCACATCCTGCACACTGTATCGCAGCTCTCTCCTTGCTGGTGGCATTCTGAAAATAAAATATCAATTAATTAACATGTATAAATATGCTTTTTATATTGTAGTACATAACCTGAAGTAAATGATAGGGTGGTGGACCAAGTGCTCAGGGTACACATGTTTTCCAGGCAGACAATACTGTCTGGCTCATTGTAAGTTGCTGTAAATGGCTTAGCCTATGCTCTCTTCTTATCATGCTAAATGAAACATGCATCCCAATCACCAGCCATTTAGTCACACAATACTGCCTTGACATAACAATACTGCTGCTCATGCTCTCTAATTGTCATACTAAAAGGAAAACATGCATACCCCCACTTACATCCACACCCCACATTCAGGAACATTTTCACCTTTCCCAGAACTGAATTGTCTGTTTATATCCTCTGGAATGTTAGGTCAGTCTGATTAAATTAACTACATTTTTTTAGAGGTAAAACGTTTAAATCAGTCAAATTTGACCAGAACACAACACAAGGGTAGAATGTATACTGTCAATATATAAAAAAGGTATTTGTTTTAGGCAGTGGTGTAGTGGAGGGAATACAACCTGTTTGAGCCCACTACAACAAGCCTGCTATTTTGACTACCACACTCACCCAACGTTGTATAATTGCAACAAACACTTAACAAGCTATAAATGGAATTTGATGCATATATTTCAAAATAACTACATATGTACATGCTCTAGACATTCTAATAACAACCAAAAAATATATAAAATACATTGTACTTACTTGAATCTGATGAATCCAGTCCAATAAAAAAAGAGATGTTGTTTGAAGGAAACCTTGAGAGGTTGTGTGAGTTCATGGCCGTAAAGCGGGACTTAGAAACAAATTTACTATCCAAAAGCATAGTGAGACTGAACAATAGGACCCAATGTCTATGTAAATGTGGTAAAAAATAAGATAAAAAATAACAGATTGTTTTTAAGGATGGCTAAAGGTAACGTTGTAATTTTACAACGAGGGGTGTTACAGGGTTAAACAGAGTGGTTCATCCCAATTTGTCATCTAGCAGTAGTTTGCTGTCAGTGGTTCAATTTGCAGAGGTTTTTAACTAAACTATTATGTTTGCACATCCACAAGATGATTGGCCACCCCTCAGAACCTGGTTCCTCTAGGTTTCATCCTAATCCCATCTGTGTGAACCTAAATGTTACGTATATTTGAGTGGGCGAAGAATAAATGACAAAATGTGGGTTGTAGGCTCCGGTTGTCGTGTACCCCTGAGGTTTAGTTTATTTTCTCAACCGCTATTAGTAAATCGGCCATGCTATTCATATTCAAACCCCCAGTGTTTGGGAACCAGATCTGGGATTGAGGTCTAGCCATCTTAGGAGAGCAGTTTTGAATTAATGCCTGTATAGTGCATTTTACTTTAAGGTTAGACAACCGAATGTTTTCTGATTTAAATGGCCTCATACAAGTTGCCCTCTAGGCTGTTTGGTTTCCTACATAAAAAGTTCATTCTAATGAACCAAATGAAACTCAAAGTTAATGTTGATCATATTCTCGTTAAGACAGTAAATCTTAACTAAATATGTTCTTTGCGTATTTCAAACTTGGTTTAAAGTCGTACCAATCAATGATAAGTTCACACACTTGTGTCAAAGAAGAGATACAAGAATTGAGTTGGAAGTGATTTATAAGAGGCAATCCTAAGATGGATAATTGACCAACTTCATTTAGTTATTTAACACCTTTATATTTATATTCCGTGTCTTGCAAAGCAGACCCCTGATTCATTCTCACATTACTGAATTACCAATGGTACATTGGAACGCTTTGTTGGATACATAAAAAAAATATACTGGATTTATATGGGAGATGTTTTAATGTTTTAATTAATGTTGCATTAGTAGTTAACCCACAAATATTTTGTAGAGCCAGTTTTTCTGCAATAACAGCTAGTCTTGATAAGTAATTGGGGCAGACCAGGGACAGTTCAGTTCGCTATATGATAAACGTTAATGTGTCAACTACTTAAACAATACATGTAGAGGTTTTATGTAATATATTTCACAGATTGCCAAATTTAATACAGTCACTCCACCGTAACACATGCCTGAGATGGTAACATGTCTAAAATATACAGAATTAATCAAGCACTCAAAATGAAAAAGATTGTTCATTGTCCATGTTATTTTCACTTCATTTATTTTTTAGGTATGGGTAACCTTTTTTCACACTGCATAAAGGGAACGCGTTAACAGTCGTAAAAAAGTTCACACAAAATCAGAATGGATGAGTTTGAGGACAACGTTCCCAACAAGAGAGACAAATGGAGGAGCTGGGGTACAGCTCTCCAGGAGATACAGCTCTCCAGGCACACAATGCAAAAGTCATCTTCATCAGATGAGTCCTGAATTGTCTGTTTTCCTCCTGGGTTATTTTTGAGGCGTTACGTTACAACCATCCCAGTATCACTAGCCATGTTTTCACCGCAAGTTAACTTGCTTAATTCGCTAGCGTGACACATGTAAGGTATTTCTATTTTTTTAGCTCACCAAACAGTCATACTAATAATACTTGTTTCGATTGCTATACATTTGAATCAACCCTGAAAATACACTTTTGCTGGTAACTTTTTTTGGATGTTTTATATGTTTCTTCTTTTGTGTAAGCAAGAAGACGTTCTAATGAAGCTTGTGCAGATTGGGTGAAATCAAAATAGCTTGAATCTGGAGACATTCAATGTGTTACAACCACCCAATGTTACAACTTGTACATTGTGTTCAAGTGATTTTGACATTCTTCTAGGCCAATTTGCAGTAGGTTTTTCTGGTTTGTTGGATGACGCTTTGCGCAGCAATTTTCAAATAGTTCCTCTGTCATAAATGAGCCAGATCAGGATGTGGACTGTGTTTTTTGTACTAGACTGAAGCAAGTCATCTTGCTGTGCTGAGCTGTGCTTTTCTCGATACTTTCTTAAATTTTAAGCTTAACGGTGTTGTAAAGTTTCTCATCGAAAGCACATGGTGTTTTGGCCAAAGAATGTTGTGACCAAAAACCCTTTTCCCTATCAAAGCTGGGCCACTCATTCTTTCTAATTGTATTTTTTGTGCGATGGCATGTTTCTTTCCAACCTTCAAAAAAGGTGAGTTTTCATATCAATGATCACCATTAGCCTACTTCTGAACCAGTGATGGTAGATCATTCAAGCTGTTTAGCCTCTCTAGGCTTTCCCTCTAGCCTCTCTCTCTCTAGCCTCACTCTCTCTATTGCCTCTCTCTCTCTAGCCTCTCTCTCTAGCCTCACTCTCTCTATTGCCTCTCTCTCACTAGCCTCTCTCTCACTAGCCTCTCTCTTACTTGCCTCTCTCTCTAGCCTCTCTCTCTCTAGCCTCACTCTCTCTATTGCCTCTCTCACTAGCCTCTCTCTCACTTGCCTCTCTCACTAGCCTCTCTCACTTGCCTCTGCTCTCTTACTTGCCTCTCTAGCCTCTCTCACTTGCCTCTGCTCTCTTACTTGCCTCTCTCTCTAGCCTCTCTCACTAGCCTTTCGCTCTTGCCTCTATCCTTTCTCACTAGCCTTTCTCTCTAGCCTCTTTCACTAGCCTTTCTCACCAGCCTCTCTCACCTGCCTCTCTCACTAGCCTCTCTCACTAGCCTTTATTTCTGGGTGTTGAGCAACATCATTTTCTCTGCATTTGCCAGGTTGATGACATGCAGATTCCAATTGCTGATTATGAATATAACTGAGCTCAATGAGATATCTTAAAACTTGTGGGTCATTTTGTACCCTTTTCCTATTCAATGCATTAATTACTTTATCTGGAACTTCTGTAGAATGATCTTCAGACCTTTTGACATCCTAATGAGCCTGATCTTTCAACGGTTTAATACAGAAAAGGGCGACTTGAATGGTTGGCTGTTCATGGTAGGGTAATTTATTTTAATCTCTAACCAATGTAAGGGTTTTGAATATTGAATATTTTATACATTTACATTTAATTAGCTTCTAATGCTATGACTTGCCATTTGTACATTGCAAAATAGATATACAGAATCATACTGAATAAAGACATTTATTATAAGAAACGGGTCTTGTCTTATATTTTATGTATTAGTAACTGAACCCCTACATACATACCTTGAAATGTGTTTGTAACTGAAAAGGTTAGTTTGCGGCGGTTGCGTTGCTATGAAAAATCGTCAGTCACTGGCATCCAATGATAAAATACTGCATGCTAGCGGAGAAAAACAGCTCACAAACAGCTAAATATTCTATTCTAGATGTCCTGCTCTATATGGCACAAGTACACTAATTTCAATGGCCACACAGTTGAGGTTTCAACAATGATTTAGTGGTGTTTATTTAATCACAACTTTACCTGTTAAACACTGCGATAAGGCAGTGCACTATTCGATAGTGTCAGAGCATGTTTAGACGACTTAGGGTTGAATTCAGACCGTTTTAATGATTCATTATCAACAATGTGAGAACTAGTAGGCTGTTTCATCAAATGTTCATGTTCAGATGTTTTGGGAAGGGGTAAATGCATAGTAACACACTGAAATGTAAACTATTAAGAGCCTTAACAGACGACAGCCTTACTTCTATTGTCTACAGTTTGCCCTAAGCTCATTTAACCAAACCGTTTTGGTTGAGCATTACATTCCTTCTAGTTGGGGAAAGTCATTACTGAGACGGTTTGTCCCATCAACATACAACATGGCATTGTTTTCAAATTCATATGAAGAATACTAAAAACTAAAATAGAATAGGTTAAAAGCTGTACAAATTAATCTATAACATATAAACATTCTTTATCAATCTAGCAATCTGTGTTACATTTGAAATTCCCAACCAACAACGTTTTGTTGTTGCAGAGGTCTTTGACTGAAGATATGGAGGCAGGAATGTTGTTTGTCTGAACGTTGTTTAAACGTTGGTCTCCTTTCGCAGACGCTTCATGCGCTGTACATTGTTCTCCATGGCAACGCGGCTTGTGATCTCTGTGACACAACTGGCAGGAAACCAGCCTCTCTCCCCATCTCTCATTCTTTCCCCATGACACCAGTCTACAACAGGAGGGAAGATATTTCGGTAAATACTAGAACACTTGATGATAGCCCGATCTGAAGTAGCTCAGTTTGATAATATAATATTCATATTATAGCATACATATATAGATGACAAGTATTTTGCTGCATATTGTGACCAAGTTGGACATGAACATTTTTTACAATAATTACTTGAAGACTAAATAACGACAAAAATGTATTTTGACATTGAATGGAGAAATCTGTTTTAAAAGCAGTCAACTGGATAGGACATCTTATGGTGAAGAAATGATCCAATGATTATGAGTCATTTGTGCATCAATTCATCGCCATGAGATTGGTTCAGAAACACCTAATTGCTTATAAAGTAAAGATAGTGTTGGAAAACCATATTAACAGATTACTTATGAGAAGTCAATTTAACGGCATAAAACATATGTTTGGTGAAATCAAGGTAATAACCTTTGTCACAGACAGAAGTCACCATGTTGGAGTTCAAGGATGTTTAAGGATGACCGACTGTACAGAAAACACACATTCTACACAGACACCCCCATAATATATGGGTGATATGATATTCATTTTTAGTTCACCTCCTCCATACAGCTTTTTTACTTCCTGTTCTGTCTTGTACAACAACTTTCCCGCAGTGAGACGAGGCATTTTCCTATACAGCATTTGAGGCCCCTCCCTGTTTTTTTTTTTTCATTGGACAGGGACACTAATTAGCTCGTTGCCGCAGCCCCACAGAAGGGTTGCTAGACAGCAAGAGCGCTGCCAGGGAAATATTGTCCGGTTGGCGCCAAGGCAACAAGAAGACAATGGGGTAAGCAATTGAAATTGAGAAACAGCACAGATATTTAACCAAGCTTCTACACTGTTTAACAATCCCTTTGGGAATGGGTCATCATGTTCCAATCAACTATTCCTACATCCAGACTTACCCTCTTCTTTCTGCAGGAGGATGACTACCTCGGCTTGCTGCAGGCCAAGCTCATCTGGCATCTTTGGCATGTAGGCTTTCGTGGCCTCGAACTGTGGCAGGCCTGAAACAGACACCATTGAAAAGGTCCACTTATAAGTTAGGAGTTAACCAATTGGCTGACTGAAAGCCACTGAGTAAAAGGCATATTACCCAAATGACTATTAAGAGTATGAGGAAAAAGCACTGTCTGGCTTTCTGGATTTTCTTTTAATTTGGTTCCCATATCAGACCTAAACAACCAAGTGAGGGTAGAACCTAACCAACAGTGACCTAAGCAATCAATCAAGTACAAGGTGAGAAAAAACCTGCAGACACTCCATGGAACCATTTTGACACCTGTGCTTTACAGGATCTACATGAAGGAATGCATCCAAACCCAAGTGTGTACACTGGTAGGGGCAAAACTCAACGTCGTGATCGCTGCGAAAGGTCCCTTAAGTACTGAATAAAGGGTTCAAATAGGGTTTTCTCCAATAAATTGGCACATGTGTTTTGGCTTTGTCAGGTTTATGGTGTTTAGATTGAAGTTATTATTTACTTTTTTGGTGCCATCCGTCTAATACAACAAATTGGAGCAAAAACCTGCAGACACTCCATGGAAGGATTTACATGGAGGAATGTGGAAAATACATCCAAACCCAGGTGTGTACAGCTGGTAGGGGCACAACGCTACACTGTGATTGCTGCCGAAAGGTCCCTTAACTAAATACTGAATGAAGATATTTTAGGAAGCAAGCATCAGAATGGGGTAGAAACGGGATTTAAGTGACTAGGAATGTGTAATGGCTGTTGGTGTCAGATGGGCTGGTGTGAGTATTTTAGAAAGTGCTGTTCTACTGGGATATTCTCACACAGCCATCTCTACAGGTTACAAAGCATAGTACGAAAGAGAACATTTCCAGTGGGTAAAGTTCCTTGTTAATGACAGAGGTCAGAGGAGAATGGCCAGACTGGTTCGAGCTGATAGAAGAGCAACAGTAACAAAGTACCGTGTGCAGAAGAGTATCTTTCAACGAACAACATGTCTTGAAACAGATGGTGCTATAATGTCAATATATTAGAAAATTCCATTCACCCCCTACTATATTGAAAAACATTATCGGATGTAAATATAAACACATTTCACAACTGATTACTGCAACACACTGTTTTCCACAGTGTAACATCACTTATTCATTTAATAACACTAAATAGACGTTTGGGCACTGAACACACCAGCTGGTTAAGTTTAGCAAGTGGAATTTTTCCCCATTCATCCATTATGCATTTCTTCAGCTCCACAACTGTACAGGGCCTTCGTTGCATTATTGTGCGCTTTATAATGCGCCACATGTTCTCAATTGGATACATGTCACGACTGGACGTCACTGGAATAGACGATGCCTGGATGGCAGCATATGTTGCTTTAAAATGTGTACATATCTCTCTGCAATAACAATGCCCTTACAGGCGTGCAAATTATACCCCTATACCACGATGCTGGCTTTAAGACCTGACGATGATCCCGTCTGGGCGGCCCCAGGACTGCTGATGTGTCCAAAAAATATTTGAAATGTTGACTTAAATGTCGGATCTCAAAACACAATTCCACTGTGCGTCTGCCAAACTCAAATGAAACTGAGCCAATAGAAGTCAGCTGCACTTGTGGACTGTGTTGATGCATGACTTCTGCTTTACAAAGTAAAAGCTTTACTTGCATCTGTGGATGCAGCAGCGAATGGTGTTGACCGACAAACGTTTAATAAAGTATTCCAGAGCTCATGTCAGGATATCCATTACAGACTCATTACGTTTTCTAAGACACTGACGTCTGAGGGGATCAGAGATCAGGCAAATTCAGAATAGGTTTACCCCCTTTACGCACTGAGATTTTACCGGATTCCTTGAATCTTTTAATTATATTGGGCACTGTAGAAGGTGTAACGCACAAAATCCTACCAAGTTGTCTTTGTGGAATGTTGTTCTTAAAGTGTTGGATTTTTACTGACGCATCTGTTGGCAAATTGGTGTTTTCGAAAACATGTACCGGTAGTTGATTAGATCAATTACCTTGTCTCTATACGTATTTGTTTAAATTCAAGTATATTTAAAATTCACTTCTTTGTTTTTATTAGCATTTTCTATACTGCCCCAACTGCGGAATTGTGGTTGTATTTGCATTTAGGTTAAGCTATGTTTTTTATTACATACAAAGCTACATCCTACATATATTCTTATAGCTATGCTACAGATAAGTGATGTTTGTTCCTGATCTGAGAAGCAGTCCTCACCCTTGCTTTTAAGAACCGTTTAGAAATTTCACCCTAAAAATATAAAATACTGTTGTCCTGATGATTAATGTTTTACTTGACCATAATATAGTATTACAGCAATTCAGTTTGAATGGTGAACCTCAAATGTGTATCCTTTATTTTGATGATGTTTACGACGACTTGGTGTTTTTCAGGGTATTAAAATATCAACAACATTTCAGACAACATGTGGGCACTGACGTGGCGATGGCTGCATTTCATATGACGTTCATCATGGAGCATCTGAATATGTTTGCTCTCTGTACAAACTCTGAGTGAATGAGGCTGTTAAATTAAATAGCAATTTGCCCAACAACGGAGAGAACAGGATTATGCTGCACATCAACCAAGACGTCTAATAACCTTACCATCTGTACTGGTCTTGTTCTCCATCTGCTTGTGCTCCCGGAGTGCACTCACCCAGCGAGCCCGGTCAACCCTAGATATAACGACAAAGGTCACAGACAATTTAACTATTAGTATGGCATTGCTAGTAGAACGTGTGATTATTATGTAGTAGTGGATTCCAATGCAAGCGAGGGGACTTTCCACTGTTTTCACTAAATTCTCCATAAAATCTATCGCTGAAATTCTGCATGTTGCTAAATGAAGTTTGGATGAAACAAAACCATCTCTATGAAACATGCTTTATATTATGCAGTTTTTACGGTGACGGATGTTAATACACATTAAGATGCATTCGAACATGTCTTAACCCCATAATTCATGATGAATATTAATTTGTTTTTTACAGTAATTATATTCCATGCATAAAAAACAAAGGACAATGACACAACTATAACCAAACAGCACATATACTTGTTGTACAGCCTAGTGCTGAAATAGTTGCCTTCAAACTCTTATCGTAGACACCTTGCAGTGCTTTTCTGATAACAATTTAATATTTTTTTTATAAATGTGTTAATACAATTTTCACTATCCATTAAAATGTATCAATTAGCATACTGTAGTAACTAGGATGGATTGCCATTTTGAAAAGCTCAGAAAGTCCCCTTAAAGGACAAAACACTGCAATAAATTGCCTCATTATGACAATGACAATGTACGACGTTAGAGATAAAATAATATATGAAGTATAATAAAGTAATTATTGTAAGTATCAGGGCCGGTGGTACCTGGACTCAGCGACCATAGTGATCTGCTCGGTTCTCCCCTCGCTGTTCTTTGACATTAGCAGCCGTAGAGACACAAGGGGAAAGCCTCCCTTAGTATTCGGTGATGTCCGTTCCTCTGTCTCTTCCACCAATTCCACCTCCACGTTCTCCAGAGTGGCATAGTCCATCACCACGTAGCTCTCTTCACTGGATACACACACACACACGTCACGTTAGACATTACAATTTTCTATTTCAGGGTACATTGGTGCCATTGGAAACAACTGTGATTTAAAATGGCACATGAAAATAGGTAATTTATTATAATTCATTATCACCTCAAGAAAATCAAATGTATTTCATAAAGCCCATTTTACATCAGCATAAGTGCTTATACAGATACTCTCTCAAAGCCCTGATGGCAAACAACAACATAATTAATCCACACTCCCTTTCTCACCCTTCACCCCCCCAAACACACACCCTCTCTCACCCTTCATACACCCCCCCCAACACACACACACGCACACACACACACACACACACGCACACTCCCTCTCTCTATCCACACAGTCACACCTTTTCTTCTTAGTGACGATGAGCACATCGTTGAAGAGAAACAGGTAGAAGCTCTTGTGACTGAAGGCTTTCCAGAAAAGCCCGAGCTCCTCATTACAGACGGCCAGCTCTCCACGCTTCTGTAGCCACCGTGATGACGAGACCAGTGGGAAAGGCTATGGAACAGCAACCAGAGTCAGTTGTATTCATAGGTGCAGCATTCAGTAACACTACTAGAGCCAATCGCTACTGTATAGTAACATGGTTGTAATGCATTGTGACTTCTCATAAGCGTGTTCATTTTGTCACAATCATGTTGAATAGACGCTCATGGCAAATAACGCATTATGCCTCACAGCTTCAACTGTTCCCGCACATGGACCTTTTAAATGAACTACGTATTTTAGAAGTCTGCTAGACTGACCTTGATCTTGCCAAACTCCATCTGTTTCTGAATAGTGTACATCTGTTCTGTCCTCTCCATTCGCCGAGCTCCGTCGTTGCAGCTATTCACCAACTGATTGGATGAAAATACAATACACAAAATGAGTTGTTTTACTCACATGAGGCTTTTGATTAAGCAGTAATGAAACGCGCAGCAAATGGAAACACATGAGTGGTGAAGTGGCTAACATGGAATAGCTGAAATGGTGAAATGGTGCAAAACAATACCAATAGCACACCATGCACAGGTAATATATAACATATAAATGTACAGAAAAGTAGGACTGTGAAGTTTGTGAAGCGGCCTACCTTACTCATGGCCTTCAGTGCCCAGACTGCAGCGTAGTACTCTGCTGTATCGTTCTTAGTTTTCTGACAGATGGTCTGGATGGCAGAGAGACATTTCACTATTACCCAGTCTGATCATTTATTAGTTAGGTATGAACCCTTACATCTTGTAAACTACTAATAAATCCAAAACTTTTATAAACAAGTCCTCAAACCAATAGAAACATACCTTGCAGTGGTACAGTCTAATAATAATAATGGGTTATAAAGCCGGGAAAACTTATATAATCAAACTAAAACCATAGAAGGACTAGATAGCAAGACACGGGTTATATGTTTCTGTTCTCCTCTGAATGTGGTGGGCCTTCACATTTCCATATGTCGCATACAGAATACCCTAGTGCACACAGAATACCCTAGTGCACACAGAATACCCTAGTGCACACATGATATCCTAGTGCATACAGAATATCCTAGTGCACACAGAACATCCTAGTCCGCACAGAACATCCTAGGGCGCAAAGAACATCCTAGGGCGCAAAGAACATCCTAGGGCGCACAGAACATCCTAGGGCGCACAGAACATCCTAGGGCGCACAGAACATCCTAGTGCATACAGAATACCCTAGTGCATACAGAATACCCTAGTGCATACAGAATACCCTAGTGCATACAGAATACCCTAGTGCATACAGAATACCCTAGTGCATACAGAATATCCTAGTGCATACAGAATATCCTAGTGCACTCAGAACATCCTACTGCGCACACAACATCCTAGTCCGCACACAACATCCTAGTCCGCACAGAACATCCTAGTCCGCACAGAACATCCTAGTCCGCACAGAACATCCTAGGGCGCAAAGAACATCCTAGGGCGCACAGAACATCCTAGGGCGCACAGAACATCCTAGGGCGCACAGAACATCCTAGGCGCACAGAACATCCTAGGGCGCACAGAACATCCTAGGGCGCACAGAACATCCTAGGGCGCACAGAACATCCTAGTGCATACAGAATACCCTAGTGCACACAGAACATCCTAGTGCATACAGAATACCCTAGTGCATACAGAATACCCTAGTGCACACAGAACATCCTAGTGCATACAGAATACCCTAGTGCATACAGAATACCCTAGTGCACACAGAACATCCTAGTGCATACAGAATACCCTAGTGCATGCCGAATATCTTAGTGCATACAGAATACCCTAGTGCATGCCGAATATCTTAGTGCATACAGAATACCCTAGTGCATGCCCGTATAACATGAAGATTTCACACTCCAAATACCAGATTGGGGATGTCGTTTACAACGGATCAGATAATATAAGGAACGGCTCCTGTAGTCATGACCAAGGGTTGGTTTGAACATGTCGACAGGACAAACTGGGAACACATAATGACTCCACAACACAGATCCAAACACTGGTTCATCATTTAGGCCAAAACCAACACAGTATCCAACAGACAATTGTTTAAAATTAGAAGTCAGCAGACCCTGCCAGCTCTCTCCAGGTCTGAGATTATGTAATCGTCAGGATCATTACTGTCATTGGGCTGTTGTAGAATCTCTCCATTAGGGGGCGCCACAGGCCTTGCTGCAGGGAATCAAAGCTATTCTACAATAAAAGCATCACAGATGTCTCTCTGTGAGGAGATTGCAAACCTAACTTACCCCTGATATTTACAAATGGAGGCAAGAAAATAGAATAGGTAAATCAAGACCAAGACTTTTGAAGATTCATCTGACGACTCCCATTTAGGAGGAAGAGTAAGGAACTCACATCAAGTAGGAGTGGTAGACGGGTGACTCTCTGCATGGGGAGGATGAGGAAGGAGATCATGGGCAGACCTTGTGAGTCTCCGCTCCCCTCAATCTGTTTCAACACCTCCTTAAAGGCTGTGTTGGATGCCCTGAGAGACAGACAAACAAACATCTGGATTGGTGAAAGCACACGTGGCCATTCAAAGAAGGCCCCTAATAAGGTCCTAGAATAAGGCCCCTAATAAGGTCCTAGAATAAGGCCCCTAATAAGGTCCTAGAATAAGGCCCCTAATTAGGTCCTAGAATAAGGCCCCTAATTAGGTCCTAGAATAAGGCCCCTAATAAGGTCCTAGAATAAGGCCCCTAATAAGGTCCTAGAATAAGGCCCCTAATAAGGTCCTAGAATAAGGCCCCTAATAAGGTCCTAGAATAAGGCCCATAATAAGGTCCTAGAATAAGGTCCTAGAATAAGGCCCCTAATAAGGTCCTAGAATAAGGTCCTAGAATAAGGTCCTAGAATAAGGCCCCTAATAAGGTCCTAGAATAAGGCCCCTAATAAGGTCCTAGAATAAGGCCCCTAATAAGGTCCTAGAATAAGGTCTGAGGCGTCCTACTCACAGCAACTTCTGCAGTGTCCTCTGCTGGAACGTCTCATTGGAGCAGTACACGATGTACGGGGCAAAGTTGAGGCTCGCATGCTTCTGTACTATGTCACTGATGTCCCTGATCACCGGGTCGTCGTTATGGCGGACTTCAAGGTCTTCAAAAAAGCTTAAGCAGGACAGAACACATGTATTGCTTTCTATTTCAGCCAGTCGCTCTCTGTACCAGCGGCGAGCAGCATTCTGTGGAGGTTTGTAACTATTTGTACTGGAGCTGAAAATGACCCCCAAAAACGCTGATCTAATAGTGGCCACTGTAATTTATTGACTGCATTGATATTACAATGTCTGCCATGTTTGTGTGTTAAATCTCAAAAAGTTGCCGATGTAACAGTATAAAAGCGCCTCTGAGAATTCCCTACGAACAGGCAAATAAACATGACATTTTAATTGATTGCCAAGGAAGGACAATGTCTATGGCCTAGTATGTTCAGGTAATAAAATGACTAAAAACCAGTCAAAAGAAGTCCAAACTAGTATCTGCATCACTACTAGACGGATTCCCATAGCGATAGTCATTTACAATGTGCATGTATACAAACAGCTAGCGCCTCTATTCCTGCCACACCCTTTATTATTTTCTGAACAGAAACCAGTAGTCAACTGACACCCAAAACAACAGGTCAACCCAGGAAGCAATGGCACACAAACGTAAAACGTTACACCCGTCGGTTCCAAAAGAACTAAAGGTCTCTAAAAAGATTAGATATATTTCCATTCAAATAGCAGCAGCAGCCAACAATAGCAGAATAGGCTTTCTATTGCGCCATACAAACGGCAAGCCGCTTTCAGTGACTTAAAGCTTCCCTGAATACTAGCAGACCCACTAGGCTGCCAAACTGGTTGAGCTTGCATGTCTAAACCCGTCCTGTAAGTCCTCCCAGGATATTTGCTCCCAGGATGTTCAAATCCCGTTCTAATGAACACATTGTAACCTATTTAGCAGGGCAGGCAGGCAATTCTACAAACAGATAGATGACAACTAGATTACTGATTTTTTTTTGGTTGTTTCAATGTTGTGTAATTGTCCGTACAATAATTTTTCAAAATGTTACTACATTTAAGAGTGTATATATAAGCATGTCTGTTGGTGCAAATCTTAGTTTGAACAAGACGGGACAAGTCCACGAGGTTTCCTTGAACCTCAGATAATCATTCAATATTTAGCCTCTAGCAGGGTCGTGGGATTGACTGAGAAAAATATAAAATGTGTCCCACCAATATCAAAGTACCTGCTTCTAACATATGTTTGGCACACCAACAATAATCAGAAGAGTTGAATACTAAAGCATAGAACCAGTCTAGATCAGGCTAGATCTGCACAATAACATAAGACACATCAAGCCCAAAATTTGAGGTTTAAAAACATTATTAATTATTTGCTTAAGTCCTAGACTCCATCTTTGCAGGTATATATATTATGGTTTGCCAAATCAATGTTTGCTATATAACCAAATTATTCCAACAGCCGGCCAGGCATTGTAGACACGTTGTGCTCTTCTAATTGAGACATCATCCTAAACTGATGGTCTCCAACTGGTGTCCAGAGAAATCTGCTACCGTCTGCAGATCTGGTACTGTCGGCTGATCTAGTACATTCTGCTGATCTGGTACATTCTGCTGATCTGGTACATTCTGCTGATCTGGTACATTCTGCTGATCTATAAGTGTCTGCTGATCTGGTACATTCTGCTGATCTATAAGTGTCTGCTGATCTGGTACATTCTGCTGATCTATAACTGTCTGCTGATCTAGTACATTCTGCTGATCTAGTACATTCTGCTGATCTATAAGTGTCTGCTGATCTAGTACCTTCTGCTGATCTAGTACCTTCTGCTGATCTATAAGTGTCTGCTGATCTAGTACATTCTGCTGATCTATAAGTGTCTGCTGATCTAGTACCTTTTGCTGATGCCTTCTATGACAGTAATGTTGGAGAAGAGGTGATGGTGCTCTGTGGTGGTCATGGTCTTCCGTAGTGCATCGCTCCCCTTGAAGATTCGCACCAGGATGTTGAGACTGTGAAGGTACGAGTATTCTGACGTGATGATCTCAAAGATGGCCTATCAAAACCACAGAGGTCAGAGGTCAGTGGGGGAAAAGGCCTCTATCCACCAGGGGGAATACTAAAGACAAACAGAATACTTATATTCAAATAGAAGTACATAGTACACATTATGAATCAGCTGGCTTGAAACCATGGCAATAGACCTAAAACTGTAGGTTAGAAAAAAAACATTTAATTCCATTGTTCTAATTATGTTAGTAACCAGTTAATGGCAATAAGGCAACACGTGGTTTAGTAAGTTATTGCCAATATCCCACGGCTATGTGGTTTATACAGGCACTCCTTAGCCAAGGTATACTGGGAATAAACCACACTCAACAACCACAATAACAGATCTAACAAACAATGTGAATGGACCATGTTTCATTCATACAGATGAAGCCTAGCAGTTAACGTATTGCTTCCAATGGATATCTTTCTGAAAACTTTAATCCAGCAGAATAACTGATAGTTAAGTAATAGGTAACCTGATTCTAAAGCTTGGAGAATTACGCTTAGAGAAGATTCGGCACATCTCTGATGAACTCAGTTCGACAACATGCTAAGTTGTTCTGAGATTTGAGAAGTGTGCTATTGACATAACAGGGTTAGCCAGTAAGGGTGAAGGGATTACACAGTGGCCAGAAAATAGAGGGTGTGGTTTTATAAGGCATACAGGAAGCATACTGGGTGGACTTTGATATTTAGACACGGGTGTTCTGACTACCAATAAAGCCTGTCAAAGGTGCTTTCTTAACACACACAAACACACACACACAATACCTCCTGTCTCTTCCGCTCCTCTGGAGAAATTCTCTCAAGAATGCCGGTATCCTTCACCTGAGGGGTAGATTCACAGATTTACAGCAAAATGATTACAACAGTCGCACTGTAATGTAGGTCTTGAACAGCACGACAAAGCATTCGGTAACATTTTGTAGAGTCCGACTGAGCTTTTTTAAAACTCTACTTTTGAGGCTAGCAGTCAGCGCACTGCAGCTTGCCCATTTTGCTTACATATATACAACTAAATATTTCACTCGTTACCAGGAAGTACCATTTTGATGCACCAGTACCAAATGACGGTTTCTAGTTAATATAACTTAATTCTGTCTTTCCATTGTGGACGTACATATCAACAAGAATCTGCAGTTTGAGTTCTGACCCGTATCAAACCGCCACGACCTGGGACTCCCCCCCGCTTACCTGTTGCAGTGAGCTCCAGGTCGCCTGCGTTGGTCTGTAGTTCTTGACCACAATTCCCTGGTCCTCCCCAGGAGGCTCCACGTGGACCGGGTCATCGTCCTCCCCAGTTTGAGTTGTGGTCTGTAAGCCGCGCTCCTTAATCTCCTGGTACAGTCGAGGATCTGTGGCAACAAAAAACAATACATTTGCACTTAAAGTCACATACCACCTGCTGCTATCAAGAACACATCATTATTTTTACAAGGAAAAATACGAGAACCAACACATTATGTTGAATGCTGAAATGGCCGCTAATTGTGCGTGGCTCTGGAATGGAACATTTACAACTTAATTGAGAACATGCTAATGACCTAAAATGCATAGTTCCCACACAATAAATAAAAAATACTAGGACCAGTAAATACATTGTGATTGGAGATTTCAGTACAATCATGCTAACTAACCATTAATGCCAGTCAATTGATTGTCTGATGTCTTCCTGTCCTCTAAATTCTAGCCTGGGTGCCAGACTATTTCTGGTCTGATATTATATATTATGCTTAAGTACAGTGACAACCAGACTGATCATATCCATCTCTAGGGATAAATCTCTGTCAGCTGGAAGTAGCTGGGCTCTAGTGACAAATACATACCATCTTTGAACGATCCTGCGTGCTTCATGTTCCTCTTCCTTCCCAATGTTCTCTAGAAAGGAAATGATGGCGACACAGCGTGAGTTAATTATAGAGGATGATGAACAGAACTCCGTCCACAGGAGAAGGCTGATGTACCTCTCAATCTCAAGTCATTCTCTGTCTCCCTTTTCTTTTGGCTTCATCCCTTACTGTGTAATTCATTCACCCCTCCCAATTTCCCTCCATCCCTCTCACCAACTGGGTGTTCAGAACTAAGTAAAGATGGCTTCTGGCTTTGGGATTCATCATCACCAACCATTGGTTCTTATACTAACACACACCAGGTATGAGACAATAGAGTGACAAGCTAGAGACGGACATCAGCCGGGCCACTCGTTCTGACTTGCCTTGCGTCCAGGACTGCGTGCCGGCCCAGGACTAGAAGCTCTACTGTTCTCCTTCAAGGGTTTTAGAGTACTGGTGCTTCCTTGGTTCGCGGTCATGGCGTCTATATCCAGGCTGGTCACCGCCGCTCGGTAGGACTTGTTCCTGCGGTTGCCCCTCTGCGAGAAGCCGTCTCCGTCGGCGTCAAAGTCATCCCAGGAGAGGTCGGGGCCCGCGGTGGAGTGGCGGCTTGAGGAGGCGCTGGTATGGTCCTCCTGAGCCACGGGGAAGTTCACCACGGTGGTGTGGTAGCGCTGCTTATTATGCCGACTGGACACCACCAGGTTCTTAGGGATGAGCTGCTGGGTGCCCAGCTTCCTTGCTGCCGGGCTCTGCGTGCTCAGGACCACCGGCGCGCGCTTCTCCGAGCCTTTGGCCAACGAGGACTCGGTCGGAGATTTGGACGAGTCCTGCAGTCGGCCATTGCGGTCATCCGTTGACTGACAGTCTAGCTGCAAGCTGGAGATGTGTTGGTCCAGATGAGGGTTCTGGTCACCCGTGGAGACGTCCAACTGTCCGTCAGACATCTCTGCTCCAGTCCTGGTTCAATGTCTGTCTGTCGGAGTGTTCAGTTACCTCAACAGCAACAGGCTTTTAGAGCAGCATGGACACTGTGTACCTGTTGAAATAAATGAAAACTCAAGGTCAGTTCTAACACACAGAACAACATAATGTAAACACATTTAATCAAACCAACAAATATATATAATCAAACCAAAAAATATATATAAACTTTAGTGTCCATTGCCATGACAGAGACACGTGTGAGATATATCTTCAGCCTGTAACACGCAGCCTTGATCAAAAGCAGGTTCATCACAGCTTCAGTTGATTTAAACGTCTAAAACAATGTCCTAACAACACTTGGGCCCCAAACAACACTTGGGCCCCAACAACACTTGGGCCCCAACAACACTTGGGCCCCAACAACACTTGGGCCCCAACAACACTTGGGCCCCAAAACACTTGGGCCCCAAACAACACTTGGGCCCCAAACAACACTTGGGCCCCAAACAACACTTGGGCCCCAAACAACACTTGGGCCCCAAACAACACTTGGGCCCCAACAACACTTGGGCCCCAACAACACTTGGGCCCCAACAACACTTGGGCCCCAACAACACTTGGGCCCCAACAACACTTGGGCCCCAACAACACTTGGGCCCCAACAACACTTGGGCCCCAACAACACTTGGGCCCCAACAACACTTGGGCCCCAACAACACTTGGGCCCCAACAACACTTGGGCCCCAACAACACTTGGGCCCCAACAACACTTGGGCCCCAACAACACTTGGGCCCCAACAACACTTGGGCCCCAACAACACTTGGGCCCCAACAACACTTGGGCCCCAACAACACTTGGGCCCCAACAACACTTGGGCCCCAACAACACTTGGGCCCCAACAACACTTGGGCCCCAACAACACTTGGGCCCCCAACAACAACACTTGGGCCCCAACCCCAACACTTGGGCCCCAACAACACTTGGGCCCCAACAACACTTGGGCCCCAACAACACTTGGGCCCCCCTAACAACACTTGGGCCCCAACAACACTGGGCCCACTTGGGCCCCAACAACACTTGGGCCCCAACAACACTTGGGCCCCAACAACACTTGGGCCCCAACAACACTTGGGCCCCAACAACACTTGGGCCCCAACAACACTTGGGCCCCAACAACACTTGGGCCCTAACAACACTTGGGCCCTAACAACACTTGGGCCCTAACAACACTTGGGCCCCAACAACACTTGGGCCCCAACAACACTTGGGCCCTGTGAATTCCATCCATCTTTCCCACATGTTAGCAACAGTCCTAGTTCTGGAAGCTGCTAATATACACAGAGGATAAACATTGCCCTAACCTTGCCATTGACCTCCCCCTTTGAGCCTTTAAAGTTGCTGCCCTCCCCATTTCTGGATAATTTAAGAAACAACGGTACGACTGTAAATCAAAAGAAAAATTAAGAAAAAAGAGTAATCAACAGAAGTTGGCATCATAGTAATACAAATACTAAGCTGTCACTTATTAATATGACAGAATTTATCGGGGGTCTGCATAATGCTTGTATATTTGCATGAGAAAATACTTAAATAAAATTTTGTGTTGCGGTGCCAATAAATGTGTTTTAAAAAGTAATTTGTTTTAGTTCTCATAATTTGGGTTTAAGATCAGGCTGATAAACAATGTTTCATAGCCTTTTGCTAATGCAACTTTACCAAAGTTGCCAATCATTTTTAAAAGTGCGTAAATCCCTTCATTACTCTACATTTGGTTACAAAAGCCCTACTCCACAGGCTTCTGGTATACTTAACATCACTGTTGACACTGTCCACGTTCATTACTAGATCTCAGAGTTTGATAGTTTTAAAGACACCTATCGTAACTACTTTGGGTTGGGTAGGTCAGCCTACTCTTTTAAAGCACATCATCTGTGAAATAGTATCCAATTACAGTTTTTGGGTGCATTGATGTCCATGTGTCAATGAAAAAAAAAAAATCTGTGAGATTGTTATAGTGAGAATTGTGCTTGTTTTAATTGACTCAGATGATTAATTCTATGTCATTGTGTCCGTTAACTGTTCATATTTGTGAGTTGATGTTCCCAGGGCACGCCTTCAAATGAGACCTTGGTCTTAATGTGCCTCCTTAGGTAAGTTTAAAAAAATTCCCTTCCCTATAGGCAATGCTTACAACCGTATATCCCTACTCAAGATCTTTGCTAACATCTGGTCTCTTGGCCGTCTCACTTAAACCCTAAAGCAACAACAGAGTTCATGCACAGTGGCTAGGATAAACTCCCTTAGGTTAGAAACTTTGGAAGAGATTTAGAGAGGAACCAGGCTCTGAGGGATGGCCTTTCCTCTTCTGGCTATGCCAAATGAACAAGCAAGTAAAGTTTACTTAGTATTACTGGTTTGTGTGGTTGTTCCACCTTAAATGCAACTACTCCCGGCTAAGCTTGTCTGCAAATGACTAAAATAGAAATGCTTATTCACATTAAATTAGATTGAGATTAACTAGACTTTGACAGATTTGCAATGTGATTTGAATTATACGTTTTCAATGTAACGGTAAATCGAAACCATTGCATGTCACCCTCTGGGGTATTGTGTGACTCTTCCTCCACATCAGATACCCCCCATCAGTACCAGAGTCATTATACCAGTATTATAGGGCAGTGAGCTTAGAAGGTTTGGTTCAGAAGTGAAAGGATGCTGACGGTTCCATGAATTAACTGGCATTCCACTAAACAAGCTACATTGAAATTGCCAATGGTTGATCGTTACTATCATTAATGTATATTAGCCCTGCAATTATCCTCTAATTGCTTGTGTGCGCCAAATATGTTTTGTGCCTAATATGTGCCTTTTTGAAAATGTAGAATTAGAACCACATTTGATATGCTCCCATGCATTGTCAAGAAAGTGCAGGAGCTTGGAAATGCCTCTGTGCAAAACTCTCGAGACTCTTAAGTAATGGAAAGAAACTGAAAGGGACGAGGTTTTTCCAATAGAGATAGTGTTCGGGTTGCTTCACAGGATTATTAAGATACACCCACTGTAGGTGATGTACCCAGCAGAATAATAACGCGTTCAACCTGTGAATCCCACCAACATCAATCACAGTCTGAACTGCGTTTAAAAAACCCAATACTGTATAATAGGGTGCTTTACAGACATGCAAGTGTGGGAAAACCAAGCGTGCATTGCGACAAAGCAGCATCCAAACGCGTTTCCTTTATGGGTGGATATTTGTGTAACTCAGTAATAACGTTTGATTCTTTTGAGCATTTGAAGGACCGTATATGTTGTTATCCGTGCTACAGTATAACTATCTAAAGAAAAATGTCAATCCAACGTTGACATCTCGGATGAAAGAGCAATGTAGACAATCCGATTGCCAATGACGAGAAAAACTGTTAAAATTAGTAATGCGATGTGGGAATATTCTACGTATGATCTTATTTGTTGAAAACACAATGATAAATCCCGGCCTAATACATCAGAAATCACCTTAGACATGAACAGAAGTCACATGAACAGAATTCACTCCTGCTGTTCCCGACACGCATGTGAGGTCACAATTAACCTCGATTATAACAAGTATGGAAACACCTTTTAGCTGTAGGGTTTGAGAATTCACCTCCACTATTGTTATAAAACAATCACCTCCTAAAAACTCCACCCGTACATGCATAGCACCGGAATGTGAGTACCGTACTCACACCTCACGACCAGTGGGAACACAACATGAATCTATGGAAATAAAAATCATACTGTACCTGGCCGACTAAGAAACAGTGGGTGCTCTTGCAAATAATTCAGTCCAGGTGTTTCCTGCAGAACAGTCGAGGAAGTTCTCAAAGAAATCGTAAGAAACCAAGTCCACTCCCTTTGGTCTGCGCCTGTTTTCCCTTCACTTCCTTGGTTTTCAATAACAGCACCCAGGTGTGTGTGTTCTCCACAGGTCTGTGTGTTCCACAGGTGTGTGGAGCGTTTATGTCCTACCTGGCAAGCTCCCAGCTGCCACTGTGCACAATACTCAAATTAATTCATTGAAAGTGGTATAGGCCTACATTTGGTCATAAACAGATTATTTTTTCCAATTGTTTTTCTGTTTAACTACTTTACCTTTTGTTGTCTACGAATATGCCGTAGATTAAAAACGTCAGGTCTGAAGTATTTTCTTTCTTCTAACCTGGCTGTTGATTGAGAATAGGTGAACACATTTCCTACCACTTCTTTATGTGAAAATGATATGATAAACAAATGTAATTATTAACAAAATACTTATAATGAACCTTGTATTTACCGATAACAGTTCTATTGAATGTTGTCCCTGAAAGTCAAATCTTGCTAAGTGACCCAAAATGCTATATAAGCAACAATGCTTAAACAACCCCAGACACTTCATCTGGTGGAGCGTTTGCTATGTTGGTATAGCGGCGCCACCTAGTGTTGATATAGTTATATTACACATGAAAGGCTGTAGCAGAGAATCTTCTTACCATGGTTAAATATTTAATTACGCTGGGAAAAAAACATTTAGTAAACACAAATGTTGTGAGTAAAGATTTATTTATTTCCATCTGACAGTTTGAAAATATAGGTATTACATTAATGAACCATCAATCTATGTAAGCAAGGCTGAGGACTGTAATATCACAACAGTGGAACAATTAAACAGAATATTGAGGGTTACTATATACAGTATTTATGTATAGAAAATCTTCCAATGGCAATGACGTCTACAGTTTTATATTTCAACATCAATATGGCATCAAATGAATTTACTTAAATATTTCCAAATGCTTTCTGAACAAGGACCATTTATTTCATAACTTACAATGTATTTACCATGATACATGTACACCCAAACTATATATATAATAAACCTATAGCACATATTTTGACATTGAGGGGTGTCCATATATGTCTTATGTACACATTCAGAAAGACACATCCGGCACATTTCTGAGGTCCAAGATTCTAGCCACAACATTACAGTTCACAGTCTACCATCCTACAAAACCTAGAATTAGTCTACAGTACTTTCTGAGTAAAACAATGCCCAAGTTGCCAACCGTTTGGTCACTTGGCCAAAAAGCGACAACTTTGTCAAAATAAAAATATATAGGTGGATTGAAAATGTGGTAACAAGAAAACGATGATAAAGAATAGAACATCAACATTTTCTGTTGTCCAGTTAATGCTATTATACACAGAGCAGCGTAATTAAAAGAGTGTTTTGTTTTAGCCTGAGAACGTACATGTAGAATAAGAAACATTTGAGTTTCACTGACAGAAACGAACAGAGAACGATAGGGGGGAAAGAGAGAAAGCATTCTCCTAATTAAATATTTACTTCAAAAGTTTACTGGGACAAACCAGATATAAGTAACACGACAGGAATCAATTATCTATTTTTGGGGAGTTTCGCAATATAAAGGAAGCAAATTTGAACAATTCTGCAACTAACATTTTTCAGTCTCCTCTAGAAAAGGTTTTCTTGTCGAACTCAGTGTTACATATTTCTATCCATGGTTGTGAAATGTGGTGTTCAATTCCCTTGGATGACAAGAGACTTGTGCAGTAAATATCGACATCCATAAGATAATATGCAAAATGCACCGTGATCACAATAACTTAACATTTAAGGACATTCATTGAAAATAATAAAAGGGCTATCTGCCCAATATATTAATGATACATTTCAGAAAAGGCGTTACTTACGTTTTCCAACTCTAAAAAATACTACGGCTCTAGATAAAATCCCAAATTTCATGTCCACAGTAAACAAATTAAATGGAAATGAGGGAAGCTCCTAGAAATCTCCCATCTGTTAAAATAATATTTCCGGCAGCTCCGTTGGGCTTCTGAAGGGATTAAATCAACAAACCCCTTTTTCCCCACAATGCCAAGAACACAACTAGTAACGGACAATGGGTGTGGTTGTAAGATAATACGGCATTATCTGGGAATTACCAACAGAGAATAATGTCAAATATTCAAAGAAAAGTAAAAGCACTAGTTAGTGTGCATGATTCAAAACTGTTCTGCCTTTATACAGTTCAGATGTGTGGCGTTTTTAGAGAATGTTTTGACAAGATAAAAAGTGGAAGAATTTTTAAGAGAATATTAGACATGCTCATATAGTCCTTTGGATCAGACACCGCTATCAGCACACTACTTACAGTTTGTGTCAACGGGACCTTGCTGTGGCCACACAATTTTGAAATGACCAACTTGCAACACATTTTGAGCAGTGGCTTAGGGATTGGGTGATCGTTGGATTGACAGTGAAGGTGCAGACGGTCAGACAGAGGGCCTGACGGAGGCCAGATACTGGGAGGGGCTGGGAGACGGGATTGTCTACTGTTTTGCGATGTCCCCCTTCTTCAGGATGATCTGCCGTTGCCATGGTGCCAGCTTGCTCTCGTCGTAACCCAGGGTTCGTAGTCGCTCCAGCTCAGTCTTCTCCTCGTTCTCCTTCTCCCTCTTTGCTCTCTCCTCCTCTTTTCTGAGTGAGGCAGTTAAAGGGAAACAGAATTCATGTCTGATTGAAATTGGCGGTTTAGTGGGACCACCAAAAATGAATGACTACGTTGTAAATAAAATAGCTCAATTTAGAAATAAATAACATGTAAATATCTGAATATCTGTGGAATATCTAGTGCTTTTACACAAGTGGGATATTTGATGGAGTAAATTTGATGCATTTTCATCTAACCTTCAACAATAAAGAATCAGTGATAGCCTCATTGTATAAAAAAGGCAAGAACATATGAAAGCTGACACGTGTGGCTATAAGCCCAAATTTCACATCCGGTCTATTCATTTTTAATATTGTATGTACCATTATATTACAAGGTAATTATGTTCATGAACCATTTGTATTGGAAATGTTATATATTGCATTAAGGACCATGTTTACATTCATATCCTGTATTTATTCTTATGCAGTGAAGGAGTCAATGGAACTCGACCTAAACAATGGAAAAACAAGGGAAAACTTGGGGTAATGGTGACTGACATATTCTAAGAAACTCTGGCTGTATATAAATTAAAGGTTGTTTTCACCAAGCAACAGCTCAGGGAGGTGTTGAATTTAGAAAATCTTTTTTTTTTCACTTTGATATTGTGGTTTTATTTCAAACCTGGTTAATGACTATTTTTCCCATTTATTTTGCGATATTTTCTATTAAAACTTATTTATGCACGTTTTCATTTCAGAGTAAGGCAACAAAAATGGGTGATATCCCATTGATCGCGAACATTACAGTTCTGAGCACGTATTGTTACACGGTCTTGGGCAATAATGACTGTGATGTGAAGGTGATAAAAATGGATACTATTACAAACTTATTACAAATAATCCATTAACATAAACACTAGCTATTATTGTGTATCCTGTGGATATTAACTTGGTCACGGATAACAAATGTTAACCTTAAGCATATTTAAAAAAAAAAAACTTTACTCACCTTTTTTGCTCCCTGCTCAATCCGGAGTAGTTAAGCGCAAAGGGAATTTAGATAAACAAAGAATTAATTAATGCATGATAATCATTACATTACACCACTACAGGGAATCATATAGGGTGGTTATGAAGTAGGTAGCTATATATTCTAAACACTTCAGGATCTACATGACTTGCAAATTCAAGAATTAACCCACCCAACAGAACTTGAGGGAGGCAAAGACAGAAAAAAGAAATATTAACCAAATCAGACATAAACAACCAGAGTAATTGACAGAGGTGTTGTCAAGTCAGACAAACAACCAGAGTAATTGACAAGTTTGGTCAAATCAGACATAAACAGAGTAATTAACAGAGGTGTGGTCAAATCAGACACTCTGGATGGTCCAGATTGGAGGAATGGGACGTTGATGTCCTCACACTCACTTCTCTTCATCAAGTTTTTTCTTCATGATGTCCCTCCTCCATGCAGGCATTGACGCCAGGCGTGCTGCTTCCTCCTCCACCTGCAGAGGGCCAAACAGACATGACTAGTTTAACACGCTGCTTCCTCCTCCACCTGCAGAGGGCCAAACAGACATGACTAGTTTAACACGCTGCTTCCTCCTCCACCTGCAGAGGGCCAAACAGACATGACTAGTTCAACACGCAACTTCCTCCTCCACCTGCAGAGGGTCAAACAGACATGACTAGTTTAACACGCTACTTCCTCCTCCACCTGCAGAGGGCCAAACAGACATGACTAGTTGAACACGTTACTTCCTCCTCCACCTGTAGAGAGCCAAACAGACATGACTAGTTTAACACGCTACTTCCTCCTCCACCTGCAGAGGGCCAAACAGACATGACTAGTTTAACACGCTACTTCCTCCTCCACCTGCAGAGGGCCAAACAGACATGACTAGTTGAACACGCTACTTCCTCCTCCACCTGTAGAGAGCCAAACAGACATGACTAGTTGAACACAGGGTCATACTGCCAACACTGACCCAGGCTCCTGCCTCTGCTCTAACAACTAACATTATTGTTTTTTGCAGGGACTGTTGTTAACATTGGTATTTTTGGACAGTTATTTTGGATAGTAATTGCAATGCATAGCAGTAATACAGCGCTAGAAAAGTCCAACTACTCTGTTGAAATCATTTTAATTACATTATCTGTTTTAATTAAGCTTGCCTGGTGCAAACCCCACCCTTTTGACCTCCCGGATAACTATACCCAGGTCATTATAGGGATACAATCGGCCGGACTTTGACTCGCATAGAGAGACACATTAGGTGATTGAATCCCAGGCCAATTATGAACACATTCTGAGGACACACAAACACACAAACTGGCAAACACTTTGAGATCTCTCCTGTTTCATGTTGTAATTGAAAACTGGGCCGAGAGTGGAGCCATCTTGGATGTCAACTTCACATGGCTACCAATCCGTTACGCCCTCACATCCCACTGACCGCACAGCAACACACCGGGCCTAATCAACACTATCCTGGTAAGCTTATCGCTACACAATGCATTTTTTATGATTCCCCTGGGAATTGTAGAATGGGTAAAACTTAGATGTAATTCGAGAGACATGAAAAGAAAGTGAGACCAATAGGACAAGCGAAGAACATAATTTCAATGTGCAGGACACGGCACACACATTCACTCAGAACTCTAACAAGACATTTGCATATTTGCACTTTACACATGACATATTATAGTAATTTATTGTTCTCTATCGTTCATACTCGTTCATTAAGCGTGTATAAAGTGTTGCAGAAACGGGCCAGAACAAATTCCTTGTTTGTTGTAAACGGACTTGGCAAATAAAACGTTCTGATTCTGATGATTCGGATTTGAACACCTGTACTCAAACATTCAGTTATACTGTGAGACAGTATTTTAGGCTATATGATGAAATTCTTCATTGAACTGTGCATCTTATTCTACCATTATATAAATACAAGCACATTTAGAATTGAAGGCATACAATAACCCAGAGGTCCTCCCTACGCTCTCTGTCTTACTGCAGTTGAGTCCTTCCATCATAACATGCATGTTAGGATGAAATGGTTCCAAAGGTCTGGCCTTGGTTTGGTTTAGGGGTCTGTTGCAGATGTGCTTTAGCAGGGATGGTTTTAGTCCGACCTACTGCTTGTTTATTAAAATTCTCTACCTTTCCACATGGTGGTGATCAATAATCCACCTGTAGTTGGTGTTGAAACTTGAGCTTGGGAGTTTACAGTGATGAGCCTCAATAGTATGGCTGCTAATAACGACGACTGGGTCACAGCATCTCTGAAACTGCAAGGATTGTGGGGTGCTCCCAGTCAGCAGTGATGAGTTCCAGGAAGAAACCAACTACAAACCGGTGACAAGGTGTGGGGCCACCCCATGACACATCGATGTGCGATGGCAACAAAAGTAATCCTGTATCCTGTCCAATAGAAGGTCTACTGCGGCACAAGTCACAGAAAATCTGAACGCGAGGAACGTGTCACAACACACACAGAGCATCGCACCCGGCTGCATATGGGCCCGTGTAGCTGTCGACGTGTCAGAGTACCCATGATGACCCCACGATGACCCCTGTCCACCATAGAAAGCTCCTACAATGGTCACGCGAGTGTCGGAACTGGAGCTTGTTGCGGTGGATGGTCCCCTGGTCTGCTGAATCTCGTTTTCTTTTACGCCCCGTGGACATCAGTGCACGCGTGTGCCGTTTACCTGGGGTAGTGATGACAACAGGATGCATTATGGATAGATGACAAGCCGGTGGAGGGAGTGTGATGCTCGGGGCAACATTCTGCTGGGAAATCCTGAGTCAGGGCATTCATATGGACCTCAATTTAACATGTGCCACTTTGTTGCAGACCAGGTACACCCCTTCATGGCAATGGTTTTCCTCTATGGCAGTGGCCTCTTTTAGCAGGATAATGGGCCTTGACACACTACACACATTGTTCGGGAATTGTTTAAGGAACATAACGAGTTCAAGGTGGGGCCCTGGTCACCAAAATCCCAAGATCTCATTCTGATTTAGAATGTGAGATGTGCTGGACAAACAGGTTTGATCCACAGCGACCTCACCTTGCAACACACTTGATGGATCTGCTGCTAATATCTTGCAGCTAGGAAGCAATATTTACCCAGATGAACATTATATACCATGAAGTAGCCTTATTTAGAACTTCTTTGCATGTATCCTCTGTATTTAATAATGTCCTGAAGTACCATAGGATAGCAGTTTAGGATAGGATAAAGTTTACACTTTATAGTCCTAAACATTTCCTATGTAGCTCTGGCAGTGTGTTTGAGTCATTGTGTAACTCGGATATCCAATGAGTTTTGAGGCATTTTATTTTATATGATTATTAAACAATCGCCTGATTATTATTTACCTAAATTTCAATTTATTTTATGGCAATGGTTTTTGCATGATCTTTAGATTACAAAATAATTTGTTTTTATAATATAGTTTATCGCAACGTTAGAAACGTCTCAACAGAAAGGCTACCAATCATGTTCGTTGTCATCGGTTTTGATGTTTCGCCTCCTTTGGGCAGCAGAGCGTTTGACTGCTCTGCGTAAAGCTATTGTGCAGCTATTTACTGAAAGTCCGTCGCTTCTTGATTTCGGTATGTTTAAATGCAGTTAAGAAGTGTTTTGCAATGTTAGGTAATTTGGCCAATTTGATTGACAAAACAAAAAATACTTAAGTGAGTGTAAAACATTTTGTAAATTGAACTTTGTAATTACCATCCATATTTTCTATTTTGATAATGCGCATTAAAATGCATGTATAGAACTAGCTGTTGTCCCATTTCATATTAACATTTTTAACTGGCCCTTCAAACACTTTTTGCTACGTAAGGTAGGCCTACATAGTATTATTAGGAAAAGTTATGTCAATTAACGAAGCTATTATATTCTGTGCTGCGTACGAAGGTGAAACATCACAACGTGCAGGCAAATTAATAGACATTGTTTTAATGACTGCTCTTCACAAAGAGCAAACACAAAACAAAGGATTTATCCCTAGTTCCAAAACCGAACACAGCGTCACCACTTTTGGTTTAAAGCCAAATGAAATGGATGAGCCGAATAAAACGAATCGCCAGATTCGCTGCAGAAAGGTTGCAGTCGAAAGTAGGAACACCACTCGATACAACTCTCCAAAAGGAAACACAACAATAAAGACGATTAAATGACAAACAGCCCATATCTGATTGGTTCAATTCATCCTGCAGTCAGAAGTTACAGCATCAATAAAGACAAGTGAGCCAGTTCAGTGGCGGCCATACATGCAACAACAACAAAAATAACACCATGTTAAACAAAGATGGAATGACAGATCTTTACCATCTTCAGACATTCCTCATGCCATCACTCTTGTATGTTACAATGTTTCTTCTCTTTCCACCAGAACTTTTTCTAGAAATCTGGTAGCTCTTTTAGCTACTAAAACACCATCCTGTTTTAAGAATTCATTTTTTAATTGTTCATTAGATAGTAATGAGCATACGCTAAAGCGCGGACTTGAACAATTGAACTACTTGAACTACTTATACTATTATTGGCCAAGCCAGGAATGTGTCATTAAGTCTTATGGTTTAATTAAAAATAAATCTTATTCACCTAAGTTGACAATCAGTATATCCAAATTAATTATCAATATTTGTCTTGGGGAAGGGGTGTAACAAATTGTCTCTTGTATGATGTGTTTCAGAACATCTAAACCGTACCCTTAGTCATCCATGTCTTCAGTCTACAACATTTTAAAGTCATTTTTATATGGTTTACACGAATTTTGCTAACTTTAAAGATGTATTGTATCAAAACGTATAAATGGAGTCGTCTCAACAAAACAACTACCAGTGGGTTTGTGAGAGATCTTGGCAAGTCCTTCTCCCAATCATCAGTGTTAAGCCATTTTGCTGTTTCTCCCACTCAGAAAGTACCGTGACTCACACTCAATCACCTGACGATGCAAGAACCCAACCCAGAATGAGTCGACAAAGCGATGTTACCACAGCCTCCACACCAGTGGGACTGGCTAATTTGAAACTGCCAAACCTGGGCTCAAACTGTGGTTGTCATATTGGCGCTAAGAAAGAGCTTCAATTGAAGGCCACTCATTCTACGCTTTTTTTGCAACCGGTACTGAGATCCATGTATGCGTCACCATGACTACCGCAAAACCAAAGAACTTCCCACCTCAGAGTGATTGGCTGAAAGTAATCAGAAGTCATCCAGTATAAGGAGTGTGCTTCTTATGGCGTCCATATAAGCTACGGCTCCAGCGTGACAGCGGGTATAAGAGGGTTACTAACCCTGAGGGTGTAATGAGGACAGCACGCAACAAGAGAAAATACGTCTTTGGCTGTCGGTCATAGCTAAGACTTGACAGGAGAGAACCAATCATTAACCAGCCCTAATGGGAGTCATAAACAGCAAGTGATTAGACTGTTGGTCATTAATCAAACAATGATTGCATTACACAGTGGACAACATTTGGAGGGGGGTTCAGGAAGGAGGTTGCTACACGGTAATCTGATATGTCCTGGTAGGAAGATACATGGTACATTTGTGACTTTGTCATTGTGCAATGTTTAAAACACATTCCACTTCATACATTTTTATCTGGAACATTCCAATGAATAATCCACAAGAAGTGTTTGCTTCTTGTCAGTCGTCAATTTGACATTAGTCTGCTCTTATACATAAACATGTTAATCAAATGTAGAAAAGAATACTAACAGAAACTTTATTGCGAACAACAATTTAGGTAACAAATCAAATACAATAGCCAGAACCACGCAAATCAAAATGCAAAGAACTTGAAATAATAGAAATCATTAAAAAGTTCAAATGTTAATACAAAGTGTGATAACTATATATTCTTATTACACCATATGCATTATAAATAATATGAATGTGACTAAATGATGGTATGTGAAAGTGTTTCTGCATGACAATAGTAACAAAAACACAATTAAATGCTATCAACAAGCTCCTAATCTGTACTGAAAGTTGTATTAAACACATCCTGATCAAAGTGCAGACCTGGGAAACTGATAGCATGTGGACTAGGGGTGGGACGATATGGCCCTCACGATTCGATCCAAAGGTTCACGGTTCGATTATTTCCGATGTAAAAAAATGGGAAATACCTTTTATCAAAACAGCAAATCTCTCTTTAGGAAAACTTCTAATATAACATGTAAAGTTCAGACTCGGCCCTACCTCACACACCATTGGTTCAATGTTTGACACCGCGTGTCTGATAGAAATAACTGGCGAGGATGTTTGTCTGAGTAGACAGGACTCCCCTATGTCTACGCCCCTATGTCTACGCCCCTATGTCTACGCCCCTATGTCTACGCCCCTATGTCTACGCCACTATGTCTACGCCACTATGTCTACGCCACTATGTCTACGCCACTATGTCTACGCCACTATGTCTACGCCACTATGTCTACGCCACTACGTCTACGCCACTACGTCTACGCCACTACGTCTACGCCACTACGTCTACGCCACTACATCTACGCCACTACGTCTACGCCACTACGTCTACGCCACTACGTCTACGCCACTACGTCTACGCCACTACGTCTACGCCACTATGTCTACGCCACTATGTCTACACCACTACGTCTACGCCACTACGTCTACGCCACTACGTCTACGCCACTACGTCTACGCCACTACGTCTACGCCACTATGTCTACGCCACTATGTCTACGCCACTATGTCTACGCCACTATGTCTACGCCACTATGTCTACGCCACTATGTCTACGCCACTATGTCTACGCCACTATGTCTACACCACTACGTCTACGCCACTACATCTACGCCACTACATCTACTCCCGTTTGCAGAAGTCTGTTAAACAAAGATAGCAAGCTTCCAATAATTTCTCTTGATATGACCTGTGCTGCTAAAATAGCCCTGTGTAGAACGGCTATAGTCCATCCATATGTCGCAGGGGTAATTCACTCGGATATGTTCCATAACATGTTGTTTGGTTCAATTGTAGAGACGTGGGATAACAGTGGAGAAATCATTACCGTGATATTTCGATTCCAGCGTTTTAAGAGTTTGTTTAAAAAAACTAAGGCTTCATACTTAAAGGGAAGCACTCAATATGCGCCAACTGCTAATTAGCAGACATCACGTTATTATCCACATAACTCAGTCATTGGAGATCACAACCAGTTTTTGTACTCGACTGGAATCAAAGTATCAATTCTCATGACTTCCTCACTCTACTGTTCTCCTGCAGTTATTGATTATATAGAAATTACTCATAATGGAAAAGCAGCCTATACTTTGTGACTGTATATAATGACAGCTTTAGATTCATCTAGACGTGTAACTAACATATCAGCATGCAATTATAACCATCTAGTTTGGTTCCTGAATGCTGACTAGCTAACTTGTGCCATTGTGCCTGAAAAAACAACTCCTATCAAACGTATCATACTGTCGGGGGCCTTATTGCCTAAATAAAATGTCACCCAATCACCCAATCAATTTTTTAAGGGAGGTCAGGGGGCACTTGAACTAATAATAATAATAAACTACCCCATATTATATCATACTCTATAGTTATATATTCACCGCATGTCTAACCCAAATCATATGAATAACAGAAACTTCAATTAAAAATGTTTGTTCAAAAGACAGTTTACAACATGAATAATATGTTCTGGAAGCACATTTTGAGGGTTTCCTCTTCTGTCGATAAGGTGTATAAACTTTGACATCCATACATTCAATCCGAAGCTGGATTTTAATGTAACCATGAAACCGTTCTTGTGTTACAAGATTTGATGACAAAACCCAGATAAGCCTTCTCTTCTGTGCTTACTTACTCCATGGAAAAATGTAAGTTTCCTTGACACTAACCTTGATGGCTTTTTTCCAAGCATGCAAGCATTTTTCTCGTAAATTGTATTTCACATATCTGATCTCTGATTGTCAAATATCAAATAGTTCCGCTTCCTTTTCCTTCCAAAAAGCAAAACTGCGCTCAATGTATCTGCAGATCTCCTCATTGCTGAACTCTTTTAATTCATAGATCAGTTTGATTGAATCCTCGCTGGGCTCTTCCACTTTTGGAGGTTCATATGCAGGCGTGACTATGTTAACATGACCTGGAGTTGTTGCAATATCCTGCGCCACACCCTGAAATTCACTCGGCCCTGTGGATTCGTGCAACACTTTTTTAATATCTTCCTGACCCGTTTTCTGCATTGGTTCATGTACAGAAGTTTGATGTGCGTCTTTAGGAACACTCTCCTGTATTAGCCTTTCAGGTTTCACAACACCCTGCGCTCCACTGGTTGAACTCCCAGTGTCCTTCACGGCACTCTGATCTACATGGTTGGTGAATTCTTGGGTAGTAGACTTGACACTATCCTGTGCAGGAACAGAAGGCAAATAGGGGTTTCTGGGTTTTGAGGCAGACAATGGCTCCTGGACTGTCACTTCCAGCACATCAGGAGCCATTGAAAGAAGTGAGGCGCTCATCATTCCTCCCCCGTCCACAGAGTCGCCAAAGTATTTTCGCTTAATGTCTTCAAAACTGTCCGACCAGTCTCGCCTTCCTTGCTCAATCTCTTCCATGACCTCACGATGGAACTGGCGAATCAGCTCCCACCTGAAACTGCCGAGACGGTCAAACATCTCGTAGCAGAGCAGGTGACGAAACTTGCGTTCGCTCCGCGACATGCTCATCTCCAAGAGTTGGAAGTAGCCCAGCATAAAGAGGTCAAGGGTCAGGGTCTCGTAGCTGACCGGTGCTCCATTGATGTGCGGCAGGAAGTGCTCTGGCCAGTAGATCATTTTGGTTCGACTGAGTCGGCGGATCTGCCGTGTGGGCACCTGACTCATGATGGTCCTCCAGTGGCCTATCAAGTTTCCCACCACTTGCTTTGACTTCATGAATAGCAGTGTTTTGTCATCCTCGCTCCGCAGGTCTCCATCCATTTCTGTAGTGAACTGGTCGTAGTCCTCCAGACCCACCCCTAGACTTTCCTGTCTGCCCGTAAACTTCGGCCTGTAGGACTCTGAGAGGGTGTACTTTCTCCAGTGTTCCAGGAAAAGGAAGACAATTCGTTCCTTCCTCGTCTCAATGCACTCCTGGACATAACTCATGTCCGTCTGCACCTCCAGGCTCCGGGTCTGATGCTCGTGGTTCAGAATTGGGTCAGTAGACAGAACCAGGTTGAACTGACTTGACTCCGGGATCACGTCGTTCGAATCGTATGTAAGAGCAGCATGAGATGGTGCGATTAGAGGTTCCTCTACCAGAGTCAGTGACTCCTGAACCGGAGGTAGGACTTCATTGTTTGGGAAAAAGAAGGCCTCTGAAGGAGAATATGGTAATTCGTCCTCCTGAATAGGTTCTTGGCGATAACTGGACTCGCTCCCTACGGGAAGGGACCTCTTGCGCTTGTACACACGGTTACTTTTGTCATTGGCAAACTGGAACTGGCTCTGAATCTCATAGTTGGCCTTTAGGTTCTTAACAGAGACGCCACACTGCTTGATTTCTTTCTCCACCTCCTCCCTGGTGGAGAACGACTGGGATCGTCCCACCCCTGTGGGAATGGGCCCAGTGGGAATGGGCCCAGTGGGAATGGAGCCAGTGGGGGTCATTGAACCCATCCTACTGTTACCGGCTTCTTCCTCAGCATATCCGGGAGATATCAAATCCAAGATGTCTATCGTCTTGCCTCCTAAGGTGGCCAAAAGAATAGCCATGCTCTTGAGCAGCGTTGAGATTTTACTGCACCAGGCTGGCAGATCATCCGCTTGCCCATGAACCTGCTTGGGGTTGACAGAGAAGTGCTCCTGGTTGAGAGCCGCAGACACAGGGAGTAGTTGCTGAAGCTCCCGTTCCAGCTCCTCCAGCTCCTTCTCTACCGCTGTCACTTTGTGCATGACCTGCAGGTTTTCAATTTGCTTCTCGATGCGTGTGAGGTCGTCCTCGGTCATCAGCTCCCCAAAGGGGCCCAGGATGGCATTGTGGACGTGGGAGTAGTGCCACTCCTGGGGCTGATAGTGTCCACTGGCCGCAAACTAGATCAGAGGTCAAGGGACAGCAAAGAATAACAGAAAGGAGGGAAGGGGCAGGTTCCTTCAGCGGACACTTCCTGGTGTAACTTTAACACGCCACACAAGTACATACTCGCTCATCACACAGGATGTACATGGATTTAGTGGTGCGATGACACTGCCTCAGTACAAGTACATGTTTCCTAAATTAGCGAAGCGTATATAGGCACAGCTGCCCCCTTTAAGAAGGCACGGTGAGAAAGTCCCTTGCCTTAACTGCTCGCTAAATTTTTGGATATATGGATCACTTCACTTGAAAGTCTGCTTTTAAACTGCTTGTAGGCCATTGCTGTTCATCTATTAATTCTTTGATTCTGAATACTTACATCTAATTTTGTTTATGTATTGTCACCACATTTATGTTCGGTGATATGCAGACATCTTGCACAGTCCATACGTCGTGAAGCTGTGGCGCTTGTTTTCCTCATAATCCTCAGAGTAAAACCAGCTGACACAACTGTTCACTTACTAACTGTTGTATCAGCGGGTTTTGCATTATTATCCA
Source organism: Dallia pectoralis (assembly GCA_029465975.1). Classification (NCBI taxonomy): domain Eukaryota; kingdom Metazoa; phylum Chordata; class Actinopteri; order Esociformes; family Umbridae; genus Dallia; species Dallia pectoralis. The sequence goes on along the minus strand of CM055728.1, from coordinate 13,380,621 downwards.
ATAATCAACAGATTACATTATTTATATACAAGTCTAGCAATTGACAATGTTCAGATGGTCCCTTTAAAACGGTATACACAATGCACTTCATATATTCAAAAAATTACAAATTCAAAAAACAAAGACAATGATGATGTCTGTATCATGTACATTTCCAGAGATAACATTTGGTAGAAGCACCTTTAGCAGCCATTATAGCTGGGAATATTGTTGAATAAAATGTTGAATGAAATTCACAACTCTACTCTAACTTTATGGAAAAAAAGAGTGTGTCCGTAGTTTCTCTCAGCTCAAATCTTGCAAATAGTTGTTATGATGGAATACATGACCCTCCAGAAGGTTCTACACCTACAGGAAAGCCATTCTAGTGTGATTTTCTACATGCATTGAAATGTTTGTAAATAGTCTCGCTGAAAAATATAATTATCCCAGAGAGAGGATCTCAGTAGAATGACTTGGGTTTTCCTAGAATTGTTTTACCTTTTGGATCTATTCAGTGTGACAAAATTATTTAGGGGCTTTGTTGAAAACACAGTCCTCCTTTTAACTTTGCCATATAGGCCTGTGAATGGGATGTTGTTGAAGTATTGTGGTGGAAACATCCTGTTATGCATATATTGACTCCTGTGGGTGTATAGGATATGACACCTGAAAAGCAGTGGTCAGCACCATCTGGGTTTGGAGAGGTAGTAATGGAATGTGGTTGACTTGCTTCTTTGTGCTTTAGCGCCTCCTTGTGGCTGCTGGGGCACCTCTGAACTACATTGAGGTGAAAACGAATGCATTCAATTTAACGTATGAGGATTCTGGTCTAGACTTCCTGGTTGAGCGAGCATAGTGCTAGAATGCAGTGCAGAATGGCAATTGATGTCCTTCGGGTAAAGATGTCAATATTGACTGTATCCATGTTGGATATTACAAAATTTGGGTGAATAAATTTGCAAAACTAAATAGATGCATCAGACTCAATGAGACCCAATTAGGTTTTATGTTGGATAATTGCATAGACGTGTTGCTAAAAACTCTCAAAATGTCAAAGTGATGTGGTGTTCCTGAATGGTAGTAGTGCACAAAATATCTACAGAAATACTGCAAAGATATAATTTGAGTGCGCATACAAACCTGATAAAGAACCAAATGTAATACAGTACATGCGTCTCTTTCCTTGACGTCAGAATAACACGCATCTTTCTTACAAGCAATGGCAATCGGACAACCAAACCACCTCAACTGTTTAACGCTTTAGCAACCAGGAAATGGTTCACTCAATTTCTGTTCAACTGAGAAAACAAGAACTAAGTAGCTTAATGAATTCTTGTGTCCATTGATTTGTTTCTTTATTAAGAAAATGGTTGAAAGATTGGTTTTAAAGCTTTTGTAAGCTGGTTCACTAAGGGAAAGTGAAATGTCTGCCTTAATGCGCTCTAGCTGTAATGAAGCTGTCATCCATAATTAATGGGAATTTGAGGAAAAACCCCAACTTTTTTGCTATATTATAAAACAATGAGGCATGGTTTAAATAGTGACAAATCAATGACTCCCAAACAAATGTACAAAGCGTATGCATTTAAAAAAAATAACAAGAACAAAATAAAAATACCAGTTATGACACCCCAGTCTAAGAGGTGTTAATAATGTAATAATTCAAAAGATACCAAACTATATATTTAATAGTTACAAGCATTTTACAAGCAGACCTTCCATTGGAATGTTTCAGATTTAACATAATGTATATATTTTTTTCAAACTACTCTTTTGTTGTGATCACTGTGACAAATTTGAGAAAACTCTGAGTTTGCTTGTTGGTATTATTTATGACATTTTGTTTAATAATCTTCAATCCATGTTATCGGTCGATCAAAGACTTCATCCTTTATTAAAAAAGTTAGGAAATCCACAATATCCTCCTCAAAGAATAACATAAAGTGTATACGGCTGTACCTTGAGCTGTTGTGTGAATAAGCCTCGCATCACACCACTAAATCAGCATGTAACAATTTAGAGCTGCACTGCTCCATCTCCTAGTACCAGCCACAGTGTTAAGCCATCAGACAAATCCTTGTGCATGTCAGGCTTTTAAACGGGCTAATACTGGAACGGGCACGGTAGCTTTTAAGTATCAATTCCACCACACTCTGCAGGGCCTGGGTTTAACAAAGCAGTCAAGTAAAAGGAAAATGCATGCATTTGTAAGGACCCATGAACTCAATAAACCTTAGCAGGCACTATAATATTTGCATGGTGTCAACAGAAGAGCTACAATCAGACTGAATAGTCGCAAGTCAATTTCAGGTCAATATCAGCCGTTTGGATTAGCTGATTAACATCAACATCCAATGTACGGATTTGTCTGTTAAAAATAAAGACATTTTGGATGGAACAGGTACTGATTGCTGTGTATATGAAAGCAGACTTAACCGTGATAAAACAATTACCAGGGGTATTCAACTCTGAGCTAACTCATTAGAATTGCACTGATTTGGTGGAACTGGGTAAAATAATTCCTTATTAAAGGGGTTGCAATGAAAACAAGGGGAGCTGGCTTTAATGGTCAGAGTTACTAAGCAGATACTAAACACATGCATGTAGCAATGAAAGATTATTCTCCATCCTAACCACAAAAAGGGACGTTATCATTTTAAATACAGGAAGACTGCTTGCGTCTTTGAACCCAAATAATAATCATCATCTTACTATGATTTACCAACAACCTGCAAAATTAAAGTTTAGACAAAACACAGCTGCCTTTACCTCAATCCATACTATATTCTAAAATGTTGTAATGGCCATATCATGTTCAGATTCAGAGACTAGTTTGAGAACACGTGATCAACAACAATAAAAAGACCCAGCAAAGGTTTAACCATGCGTTATAACACAACAAGCCCACGGCAATCACACAACAAGCCACACTTCAGCCACCCTCACGGTGCTTACAAACCTTTCCAAACCATTCCAACCAGGTTTTTCGGCCAAACCCAATTCGGTGAGAGCAGCACGTAAGGGAAAGCTGAAACGATGAATCTTTGTCGCCACCCTCCCGTCTCTCGCACACACACATGCACACACATGCACACACACCCTTTCCCCTCGTGCTTACCTTGCGTTTGTGTTCTTCCTCCTCCTGCATCTTCACCTGGAGCTTCCTCACCATCACCTGTCTCTTCCACTCTGGGATGGTCCTACCCTGTTCATCGTGGGTGGGCACTAGGACCTCAGCGTCCGCTAGGCTTCCCTTCCGGGTGTGACCCATCGGGCTTGATGTCGACGCCGCTGCGCTGGCGTTCCCGTTGAGGAGCTGCTCGCTGCTCTGGGAGGTGGAGAGTGTCCGGGGAGTGCCCGCTGGGCTGGGGGTGGCGGGTGGCGTGGTGGCTGTGGCGCCGGGGGCTGGGGTTTGGTTGGGCATGGCTGATGGACTGGGCGTCTGCGGTGGGGACGGGGGGCTCTCTCCCTGAAGGGTGGCAGAGGGAGGGGTGTTAAAACATCTATGGTCAAAGGCATTCTGTTTCATTTGGGTCAATCGGGAATGCGTTCACTTATACCTAAACTTCAACATAAACAAACTATATTCATGTTGTCGAAATGACGATTCGATCTCAGCCTCCTTTCTTCCTCCTGTTCACCCACCTGACCACCTCCTCTCTTCCTCCTGCTGTTCACCCACCTGACCACCTCCTCTCTTCCTCCTGCTATTCACCCACCTGACCACCTCCTCTCTTCCTCCTGCTATTCACCCACCTGACCACCTCCTCGCTTCCTCCTGCTATTCACCCACCTGACCACCTCCTCTCTTCCTCCTGCTATTCACCCACCTGACCACCTCCTCTCTTCCTCCTGCTGTTCACCCACCTGACCACCTCCTCTCTTCCTCCTGCTGTTCACCCACCTGACCACCTTCTCTCTTCCTCCTGCTGTTCACCCACCTGACCACCTCCTCTCTTCCTCCTGCTATTCACCCACCTGACCCCTCTGTATCCTACTCTGTATTCCTACTTTCAGCAGGAAGCCAAGGCAACATCCACGCAGCACACAGCTGGTACTGAATTAGTTGACTTTGCTGAGTGGATGCTTTGGTTCTGAGTGTTATGCAACCAAACATGGCAGTAGAGGCCAGGCCAGCTTTGCCATCAGGAGGAAAACAATGGGCTGAGACAGGACACCAAGTTGACCCTCCTCACTCACTTCTTCTCCGCACTACCAGAGTGCACAGTCAACAGCATTAAAAGCCTCCATGCAGTGACATGTTTGTTCAGCCATCAGTGACTCACTACCTGTGTTAAATAGCCATATTGTGATACGTGCAAATGTCTGTGGTCACCATCTCCGGTTAGTCTCCAAGAGGACAATGGACACGCTGTACAGGACACACACTGTGTGTTTGTTCGTTGTGTGTGTTCATCATGCGTAACGTAACCGGGACTCATGTTTCACCGTCTAGTCACTTCGAATAGGTTTTATGGGCCAGTCGACTGTGGGCAGCTAGTCTCCTAAACCTCAAGGCGAACTACATCTACTACTGTCAGTCAGAGGAGTAATGTGATTCACACAAGCATATCTATGACATTAACATGTCTGCGTTTTGGCTCCTTAAAAAAAAAATACCGGCATCTGCTTCCACACGCCTTAAAACCTAATAGCTGATAAACAGTGGGTTACAAAAATGAAAGCAATCACATCGCAGACTGTATTTAAGATTATTGATAGAGTTGATTACTCTACTTCCTCTTTCAAGGACCCCCTTGGATGTACGTAAAAGGATGAGTAACACATTATGTAAAAACGAAAGTCTCCCACTGTTCAACAGTCTCTGGCAAATGGAAGAAATAAACGACACGGATGTTAGTAACAACATGCTAAAATGTTGTTCCTATGGCGTCTGCCCCAACGTGTCTGACTGACAGTGTTCATCAATATTATCAACCAAAACAGAGACAGTTGGTTCAAACAGACTGCAGCTCATAACAGAACCAGTACTTAGTATGGGAACCGTTGTGAACCATGGACCAATATAGATATCTAAATTCACTGTTTCTGCTTCATGGCTATATTGTCCATACATGTTCTGACGAAGGAGGAGGCCACCTACGTTGTTGCCTGTTGGGCCGCTGTTGGAGAAGACCGTGGTGTAGCCTTTACTATGTGGTGTGGGCTTCAGGTTCTTCCCCGCTTTTATTTCAGCCAATAGCTCCGAATTGTCTCCGGTTGGGGACATCATGTTGAATGACTTGTTGCCTGGGGAGAGCAAAAAAAAGGAAAAGTGAGACGGAGGGAGAGAGAAGTGAGAGGATGGAGAGAGAGACACAGAGAGAGCATGGGTGGAGAGTGACATGGGGCACTGGCATAAACCTGCCTGTTGAATATTTCATCTGTCTATTGGTTCAACACAATACTGACCTGAGGCAGGCCTGTGTGAAACACAAAAGGGGAGACAAATGCACAGAAATCTTTTCATGCCGTTTTACTGTCGCGTTTTGGAGTTCCTGCCTGTTGGGGTTCAATGATCCCCGGCAAAACAGCTCCATAATAAACCTTCACTGACGGGTTTATATTGGTTTAATCTCCAATCATAAGGTTTGTAAACTAATCCTAAACATTTTTGGCCAGATGGGTCATGTGCACCAGATATATTTAGGCAAATCTGCTAATAATCTGTGAGGGCGGCACAGAGGGAAAGAAAGAAGACTTTGCACCCCTCCAGAACAACAGAACGATCCACAGAATGACAGACTGAAGAGAGAGAGAGAGAGAGAGAGAGTAGGAGAGAGAGAGAGAGAGAGAGTGTAGGAGAGAGAGAGAGAGAGAAAGGGTCGGCAGATAATTTTGGATGACTGAACAGAAACAATGAATATGCATAGATTATGGACGCTCAGATACGCTGTTCATAACGGCTCAGTGTGTGAAACAAAACAAAATCTGGTTTCAGACTTAACTTTGAATCGTTGTTAAAACCTAAAGCTGCCGCAAGCCTTAATCTACTTGCCCTAAAATCTGGTCGGTAACACATTTTTTCCTCTGAACAATTTATTGTTCTGAGAAACAAAAGCACTTTGTTTGTACTTTTGTGGGAGGGTTGGAACAGTGCAACTATTTTTTACGTTCAGTATAGAGACATGAAGCTAAAACCATATAACAGAAGGTTATCAATTAACAAGGATATAAAAATAAAAGTTCTAGTAATCAGGACTGTCAACTCACACAACAAATTCACCTGTTCAATGCATCATTCTGCCAACATAATCAACAGGTCAAACGAGTACGAGGTAAAAAATAAATGCCCAAATCATGACAGGCAACTTTGCTTATCCTTAATATAAAAATACCAGAAATAACAAGCTCATTAGAAACCAATAAAACGACAGTAAGATAGATTATCACCTGAGTTGAAGGTATGCCAGTCGTCTGAACTTGATGATCCCAGTCACTATCGACCATTCATTCCTGCCAGACAGGTAGGTTAAAACCTCACTCACAGCGAGGCTCTGGCAGCAGGCTCACGTACGAAGCGACTGGGTGAAGCTTTACACAGTCACCCCCACCCCCCGCCCTCTTAGTCCCTCTACCTTCCTGCACTCCCTCTCTCTCTCTCTCTCCTCTTCTCTTCTCCCGCTCGGCACCGAGAACATAGAGGAGTAGTCTATACAGAACCCATTGCAGTTGAGGGAAATCTAATGGAATCATTGGTAATTTCCAGTGACAGCGAGCGGCTTGCCAAACTGGGCCTGGATTTAAGATCCAACCACCCCGTTTCCCTCACCCTGCCCCCTCTGCCCCCACCACCTCGCTCTCAGCTGCTCAGTCGGTAGATTAGAGAGGAGAGAGTGAAATCTCAGTCATCCAAACTAATGAGCAGCCTGATAAACTGACTGATCACACACACACACACACCCACCCAGTCCACGGACAAGGTGAGATCAAAAAGCTACTTCACCTAGTCAATATTAACTACCAATAACATGAGTCCTGACACAGCCCACAATGGAGCTATTCGTAAAATACCTAACCCTGTCCACAGATGGTATTAGGTCACACCTTCGTCCATTTTGTTTGGCAAATCTTCATTGCTTTACATTAGCATAGCTTGAGCTTTTACTAATCCACAAATGCAGATAAGGTCATTTTTGTGTTGTATTCTCTCTCGAGGCAAATATGATGGGTGTGGACTGTGTGTGTGTGTGTGTGTGTGTGTGTAGTTATGTCCACACCCTCAGTCTGAACACAAGACATTTGTCAGGGAGGCAGGTAACAGGTGTAATAGCTACTGATAGGTGCTCCACTCAGTAAACAGCAGTCAACAATAGAAGGTTTAGAGGACAACAATAGGAAGGCAACTGGATCAAAATGGCCCCACAATGGAAGAACAATGGTCCTACAACTGCACCAAAATGGAGGAGCGAAAAACGACAATTAAGACAGCAACGGGGTCCCCCCATGGCACCAGGTTTAGGGTTCCTCTTTGCCATGTCATGGAGGCAGAGAAGCATGTGCTCACTGTACTGTACAACAGGGCTGCCACACCCTCATCTCATCTCATCTTCAACCGCTTATCCGGGGTCGGGTCGCGGGGGTAGCAGCTCTAGCAGGGGACCCCAAACTTCCCTTTCCCGGGCAACATTAGCCAGCTCTGACTGGGGAATCCCGAGGCGTTCCCAGGCCAGTGTGGAGATATAATCTCTCCACCTAGTCCTGGGTCTTCCCCGAGGTCTCCTCCCAGCTGGACGTGCCTGGAACACCACTCTAGGGAGGCGCCCAGGTGGCATTCGTACAAGATGCCCGAACCACCTCAACTGGCTCTTTTCTATGCAAAGGAGCAGCGGCTCTACTCCGAGCTCCTCTCGGATGACTGAGCTTCTCACCCTATCCCTAAGGGAGAGGCCAGCCACCTTTCTGAGAAAACCCATTTCGGCCGCTTGTACCCGCGGCTGCCACACCCTATTCCTGGATTATTAAAATCAAGTGTGCCAGATTAGAGAAGCAGTTATAAACTTATTAACCCTTGTATAAATGTTTTATTTAATGCATCAACAAACGCGCATACACTCTTGTTTTGTTTGGTAGTCTTCTGCACGGTCAACTGTGACGACAAGCTAGCCACATGGCAGGTGCATTTGAAAGTAGAGGAGAGAAAGTAAATAAAGACAACAGCTTTGTAGAGACATCTTTTGCAACTCCTCTTTCCCGATTGGCTATTTGGGGATGAATGCAGATATTGAATGACAGCTACAGGTACTTACTCTTCATCACCCTTAGTAGCCTGCTTTCTGGCTGAGGAGACGGGGACAGGATAGCCCCACCTTGGACATGCAGCAGAGGAGAGAGATACGAGTAGGACATGCAGCAGAGGAGAGAGATACGAGTAGGACAGCCAGCAAAGGAGAGAGAGATACGAGTAGGACATGCAGCAGAGGAGAGAGAGATACGAGTAGGACATGCAGCAGAGGAGAGAGAGATACGAGTAGGACATGCAGCAGAGGAGAGAGAGATACGAGTAGGACATGCAGCAGAGGAGAGAGAGATACGAGTAGGACATGCAGCAGAGGAGAGAGAGATACGAGTAGGACATGCAGCAGAGGAGAGAGAGATACGAGTAGGACATGCAGCAGAGGAGAGAGAGATACGAGTAGGACATGCAGCAGAGGAGAGAGAGATACGAGTAGGACATGCAGCAGAGGAGAGAGAGATACGAGTAGGACATGCAGCAGAGGAGAGAGAGATACGAGTAGGACATGCAGCAGAGGAGAGAGAGATACGAGTAGGACATGCAGCAGAGGAGAGAGAGATACGAGTAGGACATGCAGCAGAGGAGAGAGAGATACGAGTAGGACATGCAGCAGAGGAGAGAGAGATACGAGTAGGACATGCAGCAGAGGAGAGAGAGATACGAGTAGGACATGCAGCAGAGGAGAGAGAGATACGAGTAGGACATCCAGCAGAGGAGAGAGAGATTCGAGTAGGACAGCCAGCAGAGGAGAGAGAGATACGAGTAGAACAGCCAGCAGAGGAGAGAGAGATACGAGTAGAACAGCCAGCAGAGGAGAGAGAGATACGAGTAGGACAGCCAGCAGAGGAGAGAGATACGAGTAGGACAGCCAGCAGAGAGAGATACGAGTAGGACAGCCAGCAGAGGAGAGAGATACAAGTAGGACAGCCAGCAGAGGAGAAAGAGATACGAGTAGGACAGCCAGCAGAGGAGAAAGAGATACGAGTAGGACAGCCAGCAGACGAGAGGGAGATACGAGTAGGAAATCGCAGCAGAGGAGAGAGATACGAGTAGGACAGCCAGCAGACGAGAGAGAGATACGAGTAGGACAGCCAGCAGACGAGAGAGAGATACGAGTAGGAGAACCGGAAAGAGAGTAGAAGACGATAAGTTTCAAAGACAGAAGGACAAAAAACATGATGAAACCACAGAGAAATAAGATCATAGGAAAAAAAGTGTGTCTGCAGAGCAATGACAAACTAGTGTTGGTCAGGCAGAGATAGGCAAAGCAATTAAGGAAATGGCGGAACACTAAACCTGGTATCAAGGAAACCGTAGCCCTCAGTAAGGACATGCATTTGTAATCAGTTGTTTGGGACGGTAAGGCCTCGTGCCAAATACACACCTGTCCAAACTGCACTTTACAAAAACTATTGTACTCTGCCTCTACTCAGTTTTACAGGAAATATTGCATTGTTACAAAGTGGAGAGAATCTTTAATGGACACTGTTTGTTGTCAGTCTTGTCACAAAAAATTAAGGAAACCTGTTCAGAATGCACTGGAGTAATGAGGGGACAGAAGAGAGGACAAATAGGAAAGAAAAGGTGAACAGAAATTGAGATGTGATGGAAGGAAATCTAAACAAAGACAAATCCGGAGAAGACAAACAGATGGAACGGCCACTCACTTCCTGAGGAGGAGGACGGTCGTCGCTGGTTGGTGTCGGAGGAGGGATTGTACTGGTTGGCGGCCATTTCTGATGGAAGTGGAGGAGGAGGAGGTGGTGCTGGGGTGGGGTTGCTGATTGGGAGGGGAGGCGGTGGAGGAGGAAGAGGAGGGGGCAGGGGAAACTCGTCTGTGGTTCCGTTCTCTGGACTCGGCGCGGGGCTGTCGGCTGGCTCCTCCAAGAGCACAGAACCCTAATTGGATCATAAACAGAGCCGTCCAAAATAGTTCGCTTATATCCCACTAGTACAAACATACAACTTGTGAGACAAACATTCTTATTGAAGGATCCTATTAACCATTGAGTTGCACAGTTCACACCTCAAAGTTGTTACATTTGCATATTGAATTCCATACTGTTAGACAAACAAGCCAATGAATGTCTTGCAATAAACATTGTTGTAATAATAAATGAGCCAATGAACCATTTCCAGCTGACCGCACAGTATGCTGTGGCCAATGACAGTCCAGCAGTGCCGGGAACTAACCATTAGTGTCACAGGAGGAGGGGCGTGACACCGTGACAGACACACAACAGTTGACTCCACAATGACGGCCCAATAACACACTTTAATTCTATGCGTTCAAATACATAAAACCCAGGGGGAACAATAATAGAGTTAATAACCTGTGGCCCTTCTGGGATGTGGGGCAGGGGGGCCCATCTGTTGCCGTGAGTGATAGCCCCCACTAAAGCTTGACTCTCTCAAACACAGCCGTTAGAGAGTTAATGGGCCGTGACATTTAATCCCCTCACTCCGCCTCCTTTTGAGACGCGTGTCTGTCATTATGCCTCTATTCCCCTTTAAAATAGGGGGGGGTGGGGACATCCAGACCGGGTCCCATGGGGGTAGCGCCACGGCACGTGCCGGGCCCCTTACTGACATTGTGATTAGCCGGGTGACACGAGCGCCATCTGTCCGGCCCTCTGGAGTGGGTCGGGGCGTTAGGACGCCCCGTGGAGACCCTAATTGGCTCAGTGTAGATTACAACCGATTGCAGCCTTCAACACCAAACTGTGGTTACCCAGGGGATTACAGGGCGGTTCCCTTGGGGACTCAGGACTTCATTAGGATTGGTTTATTGGACTGTCGTGCAGGAGCTCATGTGCGTTGCATGAAATCCTGGCTTGTTTTTGAGTTTTTGCCATGCGTGAAATTATTTCGTGAAATAAAACGTCACATGGGTAGGATCAACGCATTCTTCATCATGTTTTTCAACATCGTTTAACAAAGTACGTTTATGTTATAGTTTTTAGAACATCTGATCCATCTGAAATCTTAAAACGGTGTAGCAACAATTAAAAGCTACAGTGGCTCTTAACCGTATTCAAGCCCCTTTGTCTTTTCCTACGATGTATTCAGTTACAACATTAAATCTTAGTGGCTTTAGTTTTTTGCCACTGTTAAAACAAAAAAAAATAGTTCTTAATAAATAAGTATTTTTTAAAACGTATAGATTGCATCAGTTTTCACCCCTTTTTCAAGATCCCACAGTTGGTTCGTACAATTCCTAACAAAAACCCCATCGTTAACACAAGTTATCCAAGCATATTTGCAATAAGGTTCTTTAAAAGCACCGAACTGTGGTAGGGTACAAGAACCTTTAAGCCATTGATTATCCCCAGAGCACAGTAAAGTCCAGAGCACCATCCCTACCGTGAAGCATGATGGTGGCAGCTTCATGCTATGGGAATGCTGCTCTGCACAGGGCCGGGCCATCAGCATGTGAAGATAGAGGGCAAATTGGATGTAGCAAAGATTTACCTTCCAGCCAGACATTAAACCCAAAAATATGACAAAAGCTTTACTGCCGTGGTTTAAAAACAAAAGGTCCTGGATTGGACTTTTCAAGTTTGGTTTAGTTCGGTTAATAGAAACATTTTAGAACTTGCTAGCTAGATCTCAGCAAAAAAAAAAGTACCTAGCCAGCCAAAGCCGTTCTACAGGAAGTGTTGCAATGTGGGTTTTGTGGTCAATAATTTGATTATTTACTGTTCACTATTGGAAAATGTGGCATGGAAAAGGTTTGCAGCCTAAGAAATGGTTCAGCAAAAGGTCAGCACAAAAAATACACGACTGCAAACAAATCCACTCTTAACGCTCAACTAACACTTCGTTGAGGGTTCCAGGTAAAATCTTGGAGGGTATAACCCGTAAAGTGTGTAGAGAAATACTGAAGAACCCAACATGGTTCTACATGGTATCCTTGCTGGGACTCTGGTTTCTTATCGATTCTGTACAGTGTAGAAGTGAGATGTACACAATGGGACAGGAGGGGCTGTACTGCACTGCTCACTGGGTCCATGTTATTAATACTAAGGTCAGGGTTAGGCTGTACTGTGTTCACTGGGTCCATGTTATTAATACTAAGGCCAGGGTGAGGCTGTACTGTGCTCACTGGGTCCATGTTATTAATACTAAGGTCAGGGTGAGGCTGTGTTTTGCTCACTGGGTCCATGTTATTTAATACTAAGGCCAAGGAGAGGCTGTGTTTTGCTAGATTAGAGGGTAGTCATGAGGGGACAGTCCTGTTGATGCCACCCAGTTGACTAGAGGGGGCAGTATGTGGCAGCCATTAGCTTATCTACTACAGAGTGATACCACTTTGATGCTAACCTGACTATAAAAGAGCTGGCCATGTGTAATAAAACAACAAGATGGTTAGAGGAGGACAACATTCCGTAAACCACCTCTTCTACAGAGAACATACCACAGTCATAAAGTGTTATCACAAGTGAAGATGAAGATAATAGAACCCTTGTCAGGTCCTGCTTACCTCCTCATTGGGCGCCATGGTTCTGATCCCACGGTGATCAACCGTGTCTGTGCCCAAGGCTTTGTAGTAGTCCCCGGTGCTGGGCTGCTTGTTGAAGTTTCTGGACTTTCTGTTGGAGTCTACCCGGCGCAGCCTATCGTGGTTCTCTCCTGGAGTCACTTCCTGGGTAGAAACAAAAGGAGCCAATGAGCAGTGAGTAAATAGATTTGAAACCTCCAGTACCTTAGAAGACATTCATTTGTAAAGTTAGAATTCTACATGATTGATTAGCAAGAGCGGACCAGAATACATTTCCTTTTTTCCTTCAATGCATAGTATAAATATGTCTTCATCACATAAGTGCTAATTTGATCAAACATTAAAGGGGTAAACATTTCAAAGTATTAGTGTATCGATCCAGCAGACCCATGTGACAGGAGCAGAATTTGCTTTGCTTCAGCTACTATATATCTCCCAAAAATATTTTACAAAAAGCTTTTGAGGCAGCAGAAAGTATAGGAATTCACAGGCAAACAGTCCTTTTCAATGTAAGTACCCCCCTCATGACCTCATAGGGAGGGTCTGGGGTCAGTAGCATGGAGCTCTCAGAGCCACTTGTTGACAGGGAGGTTAAATCGAACACCTGACACACAACGGACACAAGTTTTAAACAAACTGAGGACATTTAATGGAGCTGCACTAGTCCACGGACGAGGGAATTGAACTGGTAGATATCTGAAAGTAGTCCTCTTCCAGAAGTCAAATCCTGTTTAGCAGGCACCAATGAAGTGCTCTGAACTCTTAGTATTTTGGGGGGGTATTTACCTAATGCAAAGTTTTGTACAAGATATAATTTGCATTGAGAGCATTTTCAAGCTTGACCCTGGAAAATCTGTAACTCTGTAACTATGCCCAGGCCTAGGCAGTGTCAAGGAACAGCGTGACTCATACACACCCACACACTTTGAGGCGGAAATAATGTCTTTATATGGGCCCTGTACTTACACTTATGACCAACCAGTTAGTGGGTTATACCTAAGTGAGAAGCATTGTATCACGGTAGAAGACCATTTGTCTGACTTCCTCAATTCACCAACTTTGCATGTCAAATTGCACAAAACAGCCGGTGAATGTTGTTATTTACACTTTCATCACTTCTCTTGAGTTTTCAACAGGGCAACCAGAACCAAGAGAGTCAAATATCCAACACAATCCTTAGTATTGTTAGTATTGTGTTGGACAGCTTCCCTTTTCCTTAGTATTGTGTTGGACAGCTTCCCTTTTCCTTAGTATTGTGTTGGACAGCTTCCCTTTTCCTTAGTATTGTTAGTATTGTGTTGGACAGCTTCCCTTTTCCTTAGTATTGTGTTGGACAGCTTCCCTTTTCCTTAGTATTGTGTTGGACAGCTTCCCTTTTCCTTAGTATTGTTAGTATTGTGTTGGACAGCTTCCCTTTTCCTTAGTATTGTTAGTATTGTGTTGGACAGCTTCCCTTTTCCTTCTATTCATTTACGAGTGTATTTGCACTGTTATTTCACTCCTGCTGACAAAGTCTCTGCGCAAAAGTGAGTGTGAATTTGTCTGTGTACATCTGTGTTTGAACATAGTTTGTTCACAATGTCTGGCTGGCTGATATACACTACACCTACCCAACATCCACCCTGAACCCAACACCTCACCTATGTTTGGCTGATATACTCTACACCTACCCAACATCCACCCTGAACCCAACACCTCACCTATATTTGGCTGATATACACTACACCTACCCAACATCCACCACCCTGAACCCAACACCTCACCTATGTCTGGCTGATATACACTACACCTACCCAACATCCACCCTGAACCCAACACCTCACCTATGGCTAGCTGATATACACTACACCTACCCAACATCCACCCTGAACCCAACACCTCACCTATGGCTAGCTGATATACACTACACCTACCCAACATCCACCCTGAACCCAACACCTCACCTATGGCTAGCTGATATACACTACACCTACCCAACATCCACCCTGAACCCAACACCTCACCTATGTTTGGCTGATATACTCTACACCTACCCAACATCCACCCTGAACCCAACCCCTCACCCATTTCTGGCTACTCCATTGTACGTGTTTATTTTGCTGTAACTGTAATATGGTCAGTGTGGTTGTGTGGTGGTGAACATGTAGTTTGCATGGACAGAAACATTATCTACAGTTGGTTGAGGAAATATAAGCTTTCAAGTGTCCGCTCATACTTGGTAAATAATTCAGCAGCTCATTTAAATCTTCAGTATACTGTACATGTGTACATTTTAAATATGAAGTATGTCTGAGGTAATCAGCAGCTCATTTAAATCTACAGTATACTGTACATGTGTACATTTTAAATATGAATTATGTCTGAGGTAATCAATGTGTGGAACAAATAAATACATACAGCCAGATCAGACTAGTCCTTTATAAAACCTTTACTCTGATTTGATTAAGTTATACCTGTTCTTTTGGCCAGCTTCCTTTGACATCTACTAAACCTGGACAGTAAAAACAACCCTGCAGACATGGAATCTTGAAAATCAGGACATTACTTGTTTGGCGCTTCTTGTATCATTTCATTTTACAGAATGCTCTAAATAGTTTCTAAAATATTTAGAAATATAATATAAAAAATGTTCCCAACTTCAAACCAAATGATAAAAGATTTAAAATCTACAAACTGTCAATCAATTAAAGTCAGTTTAGTGGTTAAATCATTTGACCAGTAAACAAATTCCTAGATGAAATCACAGAGCCAGAAAAGTAAACAATATTTTTTCTGTCCACAAGCAGGGCAATTAACACATATTGGCTCCTAATATCATTGCTTGAAATGCGGATGTGATCTTAGTCAAATGACCATGTAAAAATAATACTAACTTTGAAAGCTCTAATAAAGTAAAGTAAAGTAAGCAATAGTACTTCAAAAAGTTGGAATAGTACTACAAAAAGATGCAAGAAATGTACTCACTCTGAAATTAAAAGACAAAGCTTGTTATATCAATTCTCAAAATGTACGTTTCCTTATGTACAAAATGTGGAGTAAATCTAGTTGATAATGAAGAATGGAAGTTTCAATGCTATAAAATAATGCATATATCAACACCAGAAAGACTCTTTATGGTCTTTATCTTACAAAGATTTAAACCAATAATATTTAAATCAGCTTGGTCACAACCATAATATCTCAACTCCAATTCCAATATTACAATATGAAATTCGCAAAAAATATTTTGAGTATAATTCAGTTTTACAATCATATTGCAACTAAACAAAATTAATTGTTGCTTTATTTGCCAGTTGGTTTTAGTCCATTATCAAACCGTCAAAGAGCCCACGAAGTACAAACAGCCATTATGCAGATCTCTGGATCTTCACCAAACAAAGACGTCATCCAACACAACCATTCCGGCTCAGATCACACCCTCCATCCCCCCACACAGCAACCACATATGTCAAGGGCAAAACCAGCATCAACCAAGCCATATCTTGCAGTAACACTTCAAAGCAACAATTCCCATCATGTCCGCCAAATAACTAACTGAAAGATCGGTGGTCAGTTCGAGGCTCACCGTGTTCCAACTTCCCCTTTCTCTCAGTCGTCCGGTTGGTCTTGACAGATCCGAGCCAGAAGTCCTGAGGTGCAGTGAGAGCAGGCGTCACTAGATCTCCTCAATCCCCTGTGTCTACAGTGTCATCCTACCTGGCCCTCTCACTTTACCCACCGGCCCTCATCAATAAGGCACACCTCCATTGCGACCCGCGGCAACACTGACGCAGGCCACCGTACCAACAGCCAATCACAGAGCGGCTCACGCTTAATTGAGTTCATATGCAAAGTGTGGGGCAGTAAATGCAGGGCCGGCCGGCACAACCCTGGTAACCTCCCGTACTGCAGACTCCCAGACTTACATTTAACAAGCATTTCGGCTCCATGCTCTTCTCCAATAAACAGCCAGGCAAAACTCATTTTGCTGCTGTAACTCGCTTTATTATTTCTAAATGACACCACATCCACGAATTGTTCGCAGTGTTTTATTACCAGTTACAAGCTTGTACATGTATGTGTGAGTGTGTGTGTGTGTGTGTGTGTATTGCCATTATATTTTTTAAAGAAACCAATTTTAGATTAAAATCTTTTAGTGGATTCAAATTTGTGGATATGCTAAATGCTATGTAGCCATTGTTTTGCTGGAATGGAATGTGCACTGTGACAGTGACATGCTGCTCAAGGTACAATCAACTGATAAATAACTGTAAGGTTTACATACAGATCTCATGTCAATGTATGGATTTATTATTATTTTCTATGAATAGAGATGATTAGTACATTGGGACATGGTTACATCTATGTATTATTTGCGTTTACAAAAAAACTCTGTAACGAAGCTATGAAGTGATAAACTCCAAACAAATTCAAGTCTATTATGGAACTAATGCGCTCGAAAACTGAGTCAATTCTATATAAACTGACCACAAGTCTGTACACAAAATATCACCTGGCACAAAAAACAAACACACGTGCTATGTGGGTGATAGAACTGAAGCGAATCTGTCCAGTGAAAACCTGTACTGTTGGAACAAAAAAGCTTCATGTCAGCAATAGACAAATGGAACCTCCGGGAGATTCATTTGTTCCTCCTTAATGCAACTTCAATGAAGTGGAGATAATTCCAGAGTGCCAAAGGACGACTAAATTAGAGGATGGTGTTACCATGTTCTATGTTATACTGGGCAGATTGTTTTTCCCTGTGTCTAGGGTCGCTTGCTCTCGCTTTCCTGTGTGTGTGTGTGTGTGTGTGTGTGTATTTAATTGTTAATGATGGCATGCCCGGCGACAGTCACCTGGGTATACTCAAAGGGACAGGGGTGCCCAGTTAGTCCCTGGGCCTGTCAGGACACACTTAGAACATAGCAACGGACCTCTTCATGGACACTGACATGGCAACAAGGTTTTACATTGTTACAGTGTTGGGTTTGGACTGGGGCACTTACCCAGAGGTCAGTCATCATATGTCACTGATGCTATGACATGAGATGTGACTTGGTAGCCAACTGTAAGCAAATGAAATAGGAGTCACCTGTAAATACTTTATGTTGTGTTGTTCGTGAAAAATAGAACATCTGTCAACTAGTCAACCATAAAAAAAATAAAAAGGGTTGTCCAAAAAGGCTCTGAACCTTCACTCCTAGCAGTCGGACTATGATAGCCATTTCAGTAGCTGTATAGCGGTACTGTAATATCGGTACTGTAATAGTGCTACTGTAATATCAGTACTGTAATATCGGTACTGTAATAGTTGTACAGTAATAGCGGTACTATAATCGGATGCCACCGTTGCAACAATTCAGTTTGTGAAATTTCTTCCCTCCTAGAAATTCCCTGATCAACTGTAAGTGGTATAATTGATAAGTGGAAGTGTTTAGGAACCACAGCAACTCAGCCACAAAGTGGGAGACCACGTAAAGTTACAGAGCTGGGCCGTGGAGTGCTGAGGTGCATAGAGTGTAAAAGTTTCCAACATTCTGCCAACTCAATAACTACAGTGTCAAACCTCCTCTGGCATTAACATCAGCAATACAACTGTGTGCCTGGAGCTTCATGTCATGGGTTTCCATGGTGGAGCAGCTGTATGCAAGTCTTACATCCCCAAGCACAGTCCCAAGCTTCAGATGGAGTGGTGCAAAGCACGTTGCCACTGGACTCTGAAGCAGAGGAAACGTGTTCTGTGGAGTGACGAATCACGCTTCTCTATCTGGCAGTCAGATGGACGAGTCTGGGTTTGGTGAATGCCAGGAGAACGTTTCCTGCCTGACTGCATTGTCCCAACGGTGGTAGTTTGGTGGAGGAGGGATACTGCCTAGGTCCATTAGTTCCACTGAAGATAAATGTCAAAGCCTCAGCTGAACAAGACATTTGGGAGAATGCTATGCTTCCAACTTTGTGGAAACAGTTTCATCATCAATTAAACAGGTCAACAGTCTGGAGGTGATTCCAGGTGTGGTATTCGCATTTGGAAGCGGTTACTGTGAACACAGAACATGTGGTCAAAAGAGCTCTCAATGCAAGTGAGACGTTGGCTGCGAAAACAAAATACCTTAAAAAAGAACCCACACTAGTGAGCTCTCCAACACAAAAAGGGCTGGACATCCACGGAAGACCACACTGATGGATGGTCGTAGGTTTCCTTTCCATGGTAAAGAACAACCCCTTCACAACACACAGCTATGTAAAGAACAGGAAGTGGGCACATCATTATGCAGGCCAAACATATAGAGAACACGTTACAAGAGCAAATACAGAGGGTTCAACACAAGGTGCAAACCATTCGTATGCCTCAAGGACAGAAAGGCCAGATTAGACTTTGCCAAAAAATATCAAAAAAGCCAGCTCAGTCCTGGAACAGCATCCTTTGGACAAATGAAACTAAGATCAACCTGTACCAGAATGATGGACAGAAAAAGGTATGAAAAAGGCTGGGAACAGCTTATTTTGTATTGTAGGCCGATTGAAAACAAATTCATTTGCAACGGTGACCTGGCCTAATGATCCGAAGCATACCACATCATGTGTAAACGTGTGTTAAAAACGGTGGAGGCATTGTGATGGCATGGGTCTGCGGGGCTCCCAATGGCACTGGGTCCCTAGTGTTTATTTATGACGTGACATCAGACCAAATCAGCTGAATGATTGCTGAAGTGTATAGAGATGTATTGTCTGCTTAAATTCAGCCAAATTCAGTCAAGTTAATTAGACGGCGCTTCACTTTACAGATGAACAATGCACAAACGAAAAGCAACCAATGAGTTCTCAAAGCAAGGTAGTGAAATATTCTGCAATAGCCATGTCAATCACCTGATTTCACCCTGATCACGCGTGCATTTCACTTGCTGAATACGAAACTTAAGGCAGAAAGACCCACGAACAAACAAGAAAGGTGCAGTACAGGCCTGGCAAAGCATCACAAAGGCGGAAACCCATGTGTTTTGTGATGCCATTGCCTTCCAGACTGTCCAGGCACTGATTTCCCGCAAAGGATTTTCAACAAAGTATTAAAAATGTTATTTATGATTGTGTTCATTTCTGTAATTACATTTGAGCCCCTGAAATAAGGGGATAATTTATGAAAATGGTTGCAATTGCTTAACGTTTACGCAATATTTTCATCCAACCCCTTGAAAAATAGCCTAAAGTCTGCACTTCAATTACATCTGGGCCGTTTCATTTCATATCCATTGTGGTGGCGCACAGAGCCAGAATTATAAAACAATTGTTTCAGTGTCCAATTATTTCCAAACCAAGCCCTACACAGCATTTCAATTGTTGTTTTGAATGGTCAATCCTGTAGGCAGCGGGAGGAAGTTGTTTTGTTCCATGGACCTCTGTGTCAATAGGGCGTTGTAACGAGTAATTAGTGGTTTAACATAAGTCCGTCCCTCTGCTCATCAAGAGGGACCATTGGGGCCGTCCAGTAATGAGGATCCTCGTTAGCACAGTAACTATATTGTGTGGACTGGAGAGTCTCTGTTCTCGACTGCCTCGGCACTGGGAACACAGGTTGTTGTTTCACTGTTATACTGACCAGCCAAGCGATTAGTGGCCAGAGCAACGGGGACAATTACCCTTTTAACTGGTCTGTGCTCTGTATATATCCTATGATGGTTGGTAAAGGTTGGCGCGCCCCTCACCACACCAAGGTTGGCAGAGCCTGACTCTCACAGCGCCAAGGTTGATTGGCCAGTATGATTAATCCCGTTAACATGAATGTCAAAACACATCTGTGAAATGGTGAGCTGTTCCTAGATCTTAATGAAGCGTTTCTGAGATTCAGTCTTTCGTCGGCCTCTGTTTGATCAACTCAATGCCTGTTATTAAAGAGAAGACCAGCGAGCCTCAGTCATACCAAGTGGTCCACCTGACTAAGCATCCTGTCGGCCCCGTGCCCAGCCGTTCCCTAGCATCAGGAGCCTGAAATATGAATATGCTAGTTCATACTACGATATTATCCCTAAGGCTGTTACAGGATTTCACTGAGCAGTGGACAGATCATCAGGATAATGAAACGTTGGAACGCCTGGCATCAGTTGACCTCCCTTTGAAGAAAAAAGCCATCTGGGACCAGCGTTGGACACAGAAGAAGCCCATGGACCTGGACTCAATAAGGCTTCTTAAATGCATGTACAAGTAACTTAATAGTGTGTGTCTGTATGTTAATCTATACCAAGGATTAGTAAAACAAATACAACGGCCGTTCTGCTTTACACCAGTGACGGACGAGAGAAAGCTCACCTCCGTCTTCACGTGCCTCAGGTTGCTCTTCACCTTTAGGTAGATCTCAGCATCAGAGTCCTCCGGAGGCTGGGGCGGTGGGAAGCCAGGGGGCGGGGGTAGTAGGGAGGGGGAGTCAGGGGGCGGAGGTGGTGGGAAGGCTGGCGGAGGCGGCAGAGGAGGAGATGGGGGGATATTGCTCGGAGGCTCCATGTTGTTGGGATGACCGGCCCCCACGTCCGGGTTGAGCATGTCCATGTAGGTCTGCATGTCATTGATGGCTGACTCGGTTGGCCTTCCTCCTGGGACAAGGGGAAAGTGGGTCAGTGGTTAGATGTCTGTCACAAAATGACTGATATAACTATATAACTGGTCCCCAAAAACACATGCCTATTCACGTGAATGGGTAGGAGATGGTAGGCATGACAACCTGTTAAATCGTTTTTTTAAGTTATTATTAGGATCGCCCAATTCAGGTTTTATATTTCATATCTGGCGCAAGATCCACGTTAAACCTAAACGCTCTTTGATGCATTTGATTTTTTATTCAAACAAACTTTCATCGCCTTCGGTCTGAAACTTTTTTATTTAAGAACAGGTGGTCACAATAATACCCTCAGTAGCGCTTCATCACGGTTTTTGGACGTGATGAGTCGGGAGACTTTACAGGATTGAGGTACTTGGTTAATTGACAGATTATGTCTCCTATCCACCACTAGAGGGCAGCACTAGTATGGAGCGCTGTGCAGTGGAACGGCACAAAGAAATGCAAGCTGTGACATGGAATTCGTTCCAGTCAGAAAAATTCTACAAGTTCCCACCATTGTTCTGCTAATTGTGTACATGGGTCACAGCTAACGCACGTATGACTTTGCACTAGGCTAGGAAATATATTCATTTTGGTCCCAAGAAAAATGAAAAACGCTTTATGTCAAACCATATAGCAGTTCAAGTTCCAAAACAACTAAGCTTGTTAAACCATGATTCTAAACATCTTCACAGTTGTCAGTAATGTCGCTGCAGAGCTGGAAAAAGTGTAGCAACCCTTTGCATTTATGTAGATACTGCATGGGACAGTGAATGGGGATACTGTAAGGCTACGTGACAGTGTTGAGACCAAGATCGCGTGTTTTGCTTATCAGAAAGCTGTAGCTATGTTTGTGGCGATGTCATTTCGCTACATTTGTGTATCTCTTTTGTGAAAGTGTGCAGGTTTTACTAACGTGATTGGGATAGAAAAAAGTGTTATTGCTATTATACTTCATCAAAGAGCATTCACTAAAAAACACAAGGGTGAAGTGGCAATTTTACTTTGGAACAGTAGATGGCGATAAGTTGGATATGGCTTTACACAGCGGAGGAATATTACGGCATTGCAAAGCAAAAGTTGACCAATCCTATAAAAGTGCTTAGATTTCAGGTACTCAGACATACATGCACACGCCGTAGCCATTGGAAAGCATGCAAGCAAAAAGATGAATCGTACTGAAACCTTTTGGGAGAAAAAAAATTCATTGTAAATCTACAGTTACTCCCAAAAGGTTGGTGAGCAATGCGACAAATGATCTGCCTTTATTTGTACCGGACATTACCACAAAGGTAAAAACATACAGTGGGAATTAGCGATAACATTTTAGTTAGCTGATAGGTTTACAGATTCCAAGTCAGGTTTAGGTGTCAATGCTATGATGAGTTTAGCCTACACTAGCCAGGTTAATGAAGTCTAGGTTATGGTTAAGGTAAGGGTTAGGTATGAAGACATGTATTTCTGGTTCACGGTTAGGTCTCAGGTTCCCACTGTGACAATATGTGTGCGTGTGTGTGTGACTGACCGGTCGGGGGTCGCAAGGAAGGGGGTGAGTTGCTTTTCTTCTCTCCAGTGCTGGACTGGCTGGAGCTGGCAGAGTCGTAGTTAGACATGGTGCTGGAGGGTGAGCCCAGGTCAAATTGGGCCAGCTGCTGGGGCTGCCCCGGGCCGTATAAAGGCATGGTGTTGTTGGGGGATGACAAACCTGAATCAGGTTGCTTGTTGTACTCCTTGTCGGCAGAAGAGTCCCTGGAAAGCACCCGGTGCTCCACACTCTGGAGAAAGACACAAGGTGTGGTAAATAACACAAACACTCTGGAAAAAACACAAGGTGTGGTAAATAACACAAACACTCTGGAGAAAGACACAAGGTGTGGTATATGAAACATGGCCCACAGGAACGTCCATTGGAACGTGCTTTATTAACCCATAGGACATTTTCAGGATTGACAATTTATATTTCAATGGGATTTTTTTGGAAATCCGTGAGTGAATTATACCTAGCAAATTGTAAATGGATCATTAGGCACAAACAGAAGAAATAAAAACAGTAGGGTTCTCCCGGATCTTGTCCGATAACAAACACACACTGACTAAATTACGGTAATGAATATATCCTGTTCCGCTGACCATATTCTCCACTGTGCGCAGGTACTTTGCACACTGGGCGTGGCCGTTGTACTCAGCCAGGTCAGCAGCAGAGAAGCCGTCCTGGTCCCGTATGCCCAGGTCCACCCCATTCACCACTAAAATCTGACAGCACTGAGAGAGTGTGAGAGTGTGAGAGTGTGAGAGTGAGATGGGTAAGAAAGATGGGAGATGGGAGAGAGAGATAGAGATTAAATATGGGAGATGGAGAGAGAGAGAGACAGAGACCAACTAAACAAATCAAGATAGAAATACATTTATTAAAACCCATCTCTTACCCTTTCCACTACATATTTCTAACTGTAATCATTGATCGCTGTAAATGTTTGTTTTTGTTTTTTGTCTTTTTATTTTTAGAAAGAAGGGAAACATTGTGTGTATAGCAGAGGTGTCAAACCAACTCCACGGAGGGCCTAGTGTATGCAGGTTTTTGTTTTTTCCCTTTAACAGTTTAAGCTTTAACCTAAACAACCCGGTGAGGGTAGAACCTAACCTATTAGTGACTTAAATAATCAAACAAGAACAAGGTGAGAGCAAAAACTTTCAGACACTAGGCCCTCAGGTCTTCCTATAGATCAGAGGTGTCTAACCAATTCCACAGAGGACATATTTTAAATGTAGAAGTAAGACCATGAGAACAGTTACAACAGCTGTTAGCCTACTACACCTCAGCTAGACAATATTGGAGAGTTTCTGGACTTGAAGTCAACAGTTAACTTCAGGGATAAAGGAAAGTAGCGCGACTGAGAAAAGAAGTAGGTTTGTCTAAAGAAAACACTCAACAATCCTTCCTTAGCACTGGAAAATAGTGTCCCATTTACATTTAACCCAGCCACACACATGTGTAAAACTAGCACACACACACACACACACACACACACACACACACAAACACCTCCAGCTCTCCGTTCTCGGCGGCGTCGTGTAGCGGTGTTCCTCCCCAGCTGTCTGTGATGATCTCGCCACCGTGCAAAAGTAGCCAGCTGAGCACCTTGGCATGACCACGGCTGGCAGCGAAGTGCATGGCCGTGGCCCCGTCCCCATCTCTGTCTGCCAGGCTGATCTCTGTGAAGCTCACCTGGAAAGGGACAACAGGTTCAATACAACACACTGCTGCACTATCAGTTTAATATAAAGCCTAAAAACACTAAATGTGGACATGTTGTAGTTTGACCTGTTAACCCAAACCCCAAAGCCTTACGTAGACAGGGTCATTTGTGTTTGGCTCTGGCACTTTGTAATTAATTGGACATTATACATTTGACTATGAGGGTTTAAGCAGCAAGTTGCTTGCCCAAACCATTGCACTTGCCCAAACCATTGCACTTGCCCAAACCATTGCACTTGCCCAAACCATCGCACTTGCCCAAACCATCGCACTTGCCCAAACCATCGCACTTGCCCAAACCATCGCACTTGCCCAAACCATCGCACTTGCCCAAACCATCGCACCTGCCCAAACCATCGCACCTGCCCAAACCATCGCACCTGCCCAAACCATCGCACCTGCCCAAACCA
Organism: Dallia pectoralis; assembly: GCA_029465975.1. Classification (NCBI taxonomy): domain Eukaryota; kingdom Metazoa; phylum Chordata; class Actinopteri; order Esociformes; family Umbridae; genus Dallia; species Dallia pectoralis. The sequence continues at coordinate 13,355,667 of CM055728.1, read as the reverse complement.
TCGCACTTGCCCAAACCATCGCACTTGCCCAAACCATCGCACTTGCCCAAACCATCGCACTTGCCCAAACCATCGCACTTGCCCAAACCATCGCACTTGCCCAAACCATCGCACTTGCCCAAACCATCGCACCTGCCCAAACCATCGCACCTGCCCAAACCATCGCACCTGCCCAAACCATCGCACCTGCCCAAACCATCGCACCTGCCCAAACCATCGCACTTGCCCAAACCATCGCACTTGCCCAAACCATCGCACTTGCCCAAACCATCGCACTTGCCCAAACCATCGCACTTGCCCAAACCATCGCACTTGCCCAAACCATCGCACTTGCCCAAACCATCGCACTTGCCCAAACCATCGCACTTGCCCAAACCATCGCACTACCTCTACCATGTTTCACAGATGAGGTGGTGTAAATGGGATTAAGGGCATTTTCTTTCCTCCACACATTTATGGGTCCACCAGTCTGGCATATGTTCATCTTTCTTTTTGTCCATCAAGGCTCAGGCACATGTTTGCATTCAGTCGTAAAAGCTATTTACACCTCTAAGATTAGCGATTGTTACGTTCACTTCTACCTCTCAGTAGGAAAACGATCAGTTCTCTGCATGCACAAGAAATACCTTCTTCCGCTTTCATTGACTTTTAGCAGCAATTTCTTTTCCCGTTTTGTGATACTGCATCCTATGATGTACTGTACTCTAATATGTTCTGATGGTGTACTTTTCTACAATATGGAGGTTCTTCACATCTACTACAAAAAATACTAAACTGTTGCTAGGATTTTCCTTAAATACAGTGGTCTTCCTTGGCCTACAAAATCATTTGCCATTGCTGAGTTTAGGAGTAGGCTACTTTTTTCTTTCAGTACCACTTTTCAAATTGACATTATGTACTTGTTTGTGTTGATCAGTGGTTTAGCTAGGATCCTTATACAACAGCACTCTACAGGCAAAAGTAGACAGCTTACAGAAACTCACCAGCCAGACGATCACCGTGTTGTGGCCCATTTGGGCGGCAGCATGTAGAGGAGTCATCCCGTCATTGGCTCTGATGCCTGGGTCCGCCCCACAGTCCTTCACCAGGTATTTGACAACCTCCAGGTGACCTTCCTGGCATGCCAAATAGAGGGGTGTGGCACCATTCTTTGTTTGGGAGTTGACAACGCTGGAAAGAGGAATACAAATAATGAAAATAAACTGGCATTCAGCTATATGAAATGACTTTTTGATATTTGACCACTAAGCACTTTATGGTCCATTTCATGATTCAATTAGTGTTTCACACAGCTGTGCAACACCTGGCACATCAATACACCCAAAACTGTCAAAAGCATAAGAGCGGAGAAACTTTACCAAGTGCAATAGATAGACTCAGTCTAGTTCTCTTATTTAACGGGAATATCCCCTTTGCTCCCACGTTGTGGAAGTTTACTGAATTACAGCAGCAGGCAAAGTCAGCATCTTAAAGTAAACTTTGTCTAAGTTGCCATCTTTCCATGAAGCTTGGTATTCTTATTTAGCCCATCCAGCCAACCCCGCCCTGGAGCCAAACCCTGACCCCCCCGTTCCCAAAGTATCCTTGGTCCCTCCTCCCCTGGGAAAAACCCAAGGACAATACCCTACTTGCCCCAGATCTCCTAGTCACAGCGGGAGGTCAAGGAGTGAGCAAGAGTTTCCCCTCTAAATCCAATAAGGCCCGGCTTTATTTGGACACTGACTGACAACTGGGTAAGGACCGGCATAAGAAGCTTATCAGCCGGCTGGTTCTGTTGCTCACTATCCTGAGTTAACCAGGCGTCAGTAAGTGGAGAGTCCGCAAACAGAGACAATACAAGTGGTGTAAGGAGAGAGGCGGAGGGTAAAAGGTGACGTGTCCCTCTTCTGAAAACAAACAACTCAACCCGGTTTCCTTTCACAAGATCTGAAACATCACACCGTATCTAGGATCACTGTCTTTCATTTTTTTCACAAAAACCTAATTGTAGGTGACCAATGAAGCATACTTGGGGTGCATTTGGGTTGTAGTTCCAGGTAAAAATAAGCGCCTTTTAAATAATTCACCACAGGAAGGGGACTTAATCTGCAGTTCTGTCATCAGGAAGTGGTCAGAGAACTGCATTATTCATGTGTGTAACTGAAGTGGGCTGAAGCTCTTATGCACCCTGGGGTCTGGAGGAGATCAAACCTCTATAGAAAGGGGCTGACGCTTAGGGCTCTTCAAGAGTACAAGAAAGTGCAAACAGGTGCCTTGTTTTACATTATCATTTACATGACGTTTCAGTTGACATTGCTAACTTGACCAGCCCCATATCAGTGTGCAGCCGTAGGATTGCCTGAAGAATATATACTGTATATAGCCAGACAAAGCTGAACGATAACGGTCGACTACCAGCTGAACGATAACGGTCGACTACCAGCTGAACGATAACGGTCGACTACCAGCTGAACGATAACGGTCGACTACCAGCTGAACGATAACGGTCGACTACCAGCTGAACGATAACGGCCCACTACCAGCTGAACGATAACGGCCCACTACCAGCTGAACGATAACGGCCCACTACCAGCTGAACGATAACGGCCCACTACCAGCTGAACGATAACGGCCCACTACCAGCTGAACGATAACGGTCCACTACCAGCTGAACGATAACGGCCCACTACCAGCTGAACGATAACGGTCCACTACCAGCTGAACGATAACGGCCCACTACCAGCTGAACGATAACGGTCCACTACCAGCTGAACGATAACGGTCCACTACCAGCTGAACGATAACTAAAAAGTTAGCATTAACTAGCAACACTTAAATAAAGTGCTTTGCACTACACATCGTATCCACAAATGTACCCGACTCTTACGAGGTAGATCTTCGCCATAATCCCCAAACTATCCCTTTAGAAGATATGAATGGATTGAATCTTGGCCTAAGGCAGAACATAATCGCTATTGCTGTAATGGTAAACATTTCATATTAAAAGGACTTGGTGTAAAATACTGCAACACAACCAGTCTCCTCCTAATCTTCCCTCAAAAACCGGAATAGTACAAAGAAGTAGAGTGTGAAGATTAGTACCGCAAGTGTCCAAAGCATTAAAAGGAGATTACAAGTCATCATAATCAAGTCATCTGTAAGACCGGCAAGAACATGTAAATTAAGAATGCCAGTCGTCCTGATGAATTTTGTGGAAAAATAAATATCATCTTAAAACATTAATTGCAGAGGTCTACCGGTCATTTCTGAATAATTTGTATGCTAATCCTACAGTAAAAATCGTAAATAATGTTCCTTCAGCCTCCACTACTACTGGACAATTACAGTAAAACCCCATCTCATTCATCTTCATGTGTCTATATGAATAGCCTCAACTACTACTGGACAATTACAGTAAAACACCATCTCATTCATCTTCATGTGTCTATATGAATAGCCTCCACTACTATTGGACAATCTCATTCATCTTCATGTGTCTATATGAATAGCCTCCACTACTACTGGACAATTACAGTAAAACCCCATCTCATTCATCTTCATGTGTCTATATGAATAGCCTCCACTACTACTGGACAATTACAGTAAAACCCCATCTCATTCATCTTCATGTGTCTATATGAATAGCCTCCACGACTACTGGACAATTACAGTAAAACCCCATCTCATTCATCTTCATTTGTCTATATAAATAGTCTCTTTTCACACCTCGCTTGTTGTACTGTCATAAACTGACCCAGCCCAGCCAGAAGAGGACTGGTGATCCCTCAGAGCCTGGCTCCTCTCTAGGTTTCTTCCTAAATCTGACTTTCAGGGAGTTTTTCCTAGCCGCCGTGTGTCAACTTGTTCAACTTGTTGATGTTTGCTCTGTCGGATTCAGGCTGGTGATTGTAAAAGCACTTTGTGACAACTTTTGTTGTAAAAAGGGCTTTATAAATAAATTTGATTGATTGATTGATCTCTACTACTACTGAACAATTACAGTAAAACCCCATCTCATTCATCTTCATGTGTCTATATGAATTGCCTCCACTACTACTGGACAACTACAGTAAAATACCATCTCATTCATATTCATGTGTCTATATGAATAGCCTCCCCTACTGCCGGACAATAGACGTAATTGCCGATAATAATTCTTATTATCCCAAATGTAATGTGTTGTCCAGCTAAAGGGCTTCTTCTTGATAAAAGCTAATTGCAGTGTCAGATGCTTCACCCTGTTTAAATAATTAAAAAGACCAGAACGAAAACAACTCCATAGCTTCACAGATGAAAGAAAAATTATTATAAAAAATGCATGCTGATTTTAAAATGGAATCCTTTGAAATTGAACTGATATTGATTTTTGTTGTTATAAAACAAATTGTTTGTATAAAATGAAAACTCTAACAAAATGGTGTCCGGGACTTGTTTAAGATCTGTTTAGTTAAGTGACGGATGGAATGGTCCTTGACTTGAATTGACGAGATCCACAACCTCTTGACAAAAACAAAACAGCTTCTGGTACAAAATATCGTAGCATTGGAAAATACATTTAAAATTCAAATTTGTTATCTACACTCAAAATGCATACATATAGGTCATTAGCTGTGTCTTATTTTGTATATCCTTTTAAGCTCAATAAAATGTTAGGGTGCCAGTGATTTTACATGTAACTAAGACAAAATGAGCAGCACCCTCAAGAATTCTACATCAGTAACCCGTAAACTATAAATGGATAATCACCATGTTCTTAGTCGGATTTCGTTATTGCTTTATAAATCTTCTGGTCGTTACCCTTAAAGTAATTCACACATACTTTACATTTAGTTTACTTTACACTTACTAGGCTGTGGCAAAAATATATAATGGAAAAGAGGCAGAGTCGGCAGCAATCCCGCCCCCCCTTGACTCTATGTCATAATTGAGCCCCGGCAGAACTCTTAATCTGTGCTAATTGATTACATAAAGTGTTCTTTCTCTCCCTTTCCCAGAGTCCCTCCCACATAGCACAGAACGTTCCGGTAACATTCCCTAAAGGTTCTCAGTTGGTTCTTAAAATATAACTTTTACAAAACGTTCAAAGAATGTTGTGGGAAAGTATTTCTTTGTGAACCAAAAAATAACCTTTAGGAAACGGTTAAATTTTGAGTAAGGTAGAATCACATGTTTGAAGAACGTTCTAATAACCTATGAAAATAACGTTTTTTTAGATGATTTGTAGAGCTTTTACATAACGTTTCCTTGGTTTACATGTGGTTGTCTGTAAATAAATGTTCTGCGTTCTACGATGCAAGTAAAAAAAAGTTAAATAAATTAAACCATTCCTTATTTTTTAGCAATGCAACTGTATATATTGGATCCCCATTCAACCTACATTCGCATTGCTAAACAATCTAGGTGGGGCTCCTTTTGCCAAAGAATAAATAAATAAATGCCCATTCATATACTGTCTGTCAGACTGTCCCAAGTCGCGAGCATGGACAGTGACGCGCGAAAACCCGACGCGCGCGCAGTAACTCATGCGCAGCTGTCTGAGGTACCAAAGTGAATCACGCGCAGCTGTCTGAGGTAATGTACTAGAAATTTTCCTCAGATACTTGAACTTGTCTAGTCGTCAGTTATATTACATTAGTAAATAAAATATTTCAAAATATATATTTGATGTGTTCTTCTACCCTAATTACAATAACATTCATTGCAAGAACTTTGCAGAGATTCAAAAAACGTTTCAAAAACATTCCAACCAAACGTAGCACATGTTCCCTAAAGGTTAATATGGTATAATATGGTTAATAACGGTTAGTTCTAGGCATGCTCCCTGAAGGTGTCATAGTTTAGAACGTTCTTGGAACGTCCATATGAACATTCTTAAAAGGTTCCCAGAACGTTCAAAATTATGAAACCTTCAGGGAACATGCCAGGAATGTTCCCAGAACGTTTATGCAACCCCCAAAAAACGTTCTAAGAACATGTAGAAAACCATCCATACTAACCTTTTTGGAACATAGGTGCAATGTTCAGGGAGCGTTTCCACAACCAAAAAAAAACGTTCAACAAACGTTCTGAGAACCAATTTTTGCTAGCTGGGCTGTGACCCCGTTGCTGGGGTTAATTGCCAGTTTGCGGCTGTGTTTTATGTTCTAGCAGCTTTATCAGTGGAGACACAGCAAGCACATCCTTCTGTTTGCTTTGTGAAGGCACAAGCTGACAGGCATGGACAATTCACACATTCAGCCTTTTTGAGTCCAGAACGGTACCTTTCACTGCTCTTTATCTAGAACCGTTATTTGTCCTACATACCGATCAAATCTTAATAAGCAGCCTGTTGCTAACAGCCGAAGACATGGCATGTTTATGATGGATCAATCATCACGTTGTTGACTTCGCTTCACAGCTGCATCTCTGACCCTGGCACCGTCTACAGCTACAGCTACATTTCCTACGGCAACTAAATGGTTAAGCAGCCATTTCCCCAAAACGTTGTATAACTTTAGTAAATCCTTTTCATGCAAATAAATACAGTACAAAATGTTGCAAAACAATGGACCAATTCCCACAGTGGAATTGCTGGTATGCTGTCAGAACTGGGGTGCAGAATGAGGGAACTATTACTGTGAATGCCTTGCTTATGAGTCCACCATAATGGGCCTGTGGGGGGCGATCAGTGGATATTCTGTGTTTTTTTTCACAGCACTGAGTTCAGAAATCGTTTTGAATATGGGTTATCAAGCCCTGAAACCATATGTAAATATCATTCTATACACCACATGCTGTACAGCTAGTGCAATTTGAATACAACCAAAAGAAAATAGAAACTAAAGGAAGCTAAACTCTGATGCTGAATTCAACGACTTTTACATTCCACAATCATCCTGCTCAATCGTATAAAAGCCCGTCTATAGAATCGATTCTCTTGTGAGGGGTCGTTTCCCACATGACTTGTGCGAGCTAAAGTGACAATTGTCAAGCCACTCATTGAAATCCATAAGATAACATTCTCTTCCGTGTAGCGAAATAAACCCTGATAGATAATGTTATCTTCGATGTTGCAAATAATAAACGCTGAAATGAGAATGCTATCTTGCCACTGCAAAAGGCCTCCGCAAAACAATGGCGGAGATGACAAGAAAGCGGTCCCCTCATGTCCGTATTTGTTCCCCTCATTAGCTTATCGCCGGTTTGCTACCGAGTGTCACCATGGCTGCAGGGGTAAACAGCATGACGGGCGGGGGGAGGGGCACGAGTGAATGGAGCAATGCTATCAGGCATAGCCATGTCTCTAGGGCCAATTAAACATTCATGAGCTCTGCGCCGGTCTGGCCGGCCCTTAGACAACACACTAGGGTCCCTGGTAGGTGGTTGGCCCCAAACCACAACCACCAGGCCTGACCGAGAGCCTGGTCAGCCGATAGCCCTCTCAGACTACCCCACTTTAACCAAATAGGGGTCATTATTTTCATCCTTCGTGCCATTTAGAGCTTGGGCTATACAAGTGACAAATGATCAGCTTATCTCTACAGGTTTATATCGGCGATGAGCTTTCTCTGCTGAAGATTGCAGTGGCCCTTACCAGTTAGATTGCAGTGGCCCTTACCAGTTAGATTGCAGTGGCCCTTACCAGTTAGATTGCAGTGGCCCTTACCAGTTAGATTGCAGTGGCCCTTACCAGTTAGATTGCAGTGGCCCTTACCAGTTAGATTGCAGTGGCCCTTACCAGTTAGATTGCAGTGGCCCTTACCAGTTAGATTGCAGTGGCCCTTACCAGTTAGATTGCAGTGGCCCTTACCAGTTAGATTGCAGTGGCCCTTACCAGTTAGATTGCAGTGGCCCTTACCAGTTAGTTGCAGTGGCCCTTACCAGTTAGATTGCAGTGGCCCTTACCAGTTAGATTGCAGTGGCCCTTACCAGTTAGATTGCAGTGGCCCTTACCAGTTAGATTGCAGTGGCCCTTACCAGTTAGATTGCAGTGGCCCTTACCAGTTAGATTGCAGTGGCCCTTACCAGTTAGATTGCAGTGGCCCTTACCAGTTAGATTGACCTGCCTGTGGGAGGCCGATTCCCCATCCACTTTTATTCCTTCAGGGCCTGTTGATTCTCCCTGTGTGCTGCAAACTTGCTGTTCATATATAACAGGTCACCTCAGTGAGTGTTTCAACCGGACAGGTGTTTTCCAACATACTTATTCATCACACTCTTAGATTGAATGTTACTGATCCTTTATAGGTCGTTTACAATGGAACTGTGTCAAAGCTCTGGGGTCCATTCTACATATGGTCCACATGAGCATTTCTGCATCAAACAACAGGGGGGCGGCACTGGTCATTTATTCACAGTGATGTCAATAATCTCAAGGAGCCCCGAAATTTGTTCTCAATTTTCCAGAAATCTATCTATTGACTAACACTAACCTCAAAGTTAAAATGGTTATAAGATAGACTATTGATGGTTTTACTGTACACAGGCGCCGCAAATAGTATTCCACAATAGAAAACAACATGTTTTGGTACTAACCAAAACTTCCTTTTATTCCATACACATCTATCTTTAAAGGGGCATGATTCAACTTGGTCAGAAATCAGACATTATGCTTTGGCTGATTCCATTATATTTGTGCTAGCCATATGTAAAAGTACCAGTTGGTGCGAAAACAATTATATAAATATGTTCTATATGAAAAGTAGAACTTCTGGAACAAGAGGGTCGTTTTGGTTTTGCTCCTGGACACACCTACAAGCTGATCTACCATGGTGAGGTTAAGTTCAGTAGGTTCAGTAAGTCTTCCCCACTTTCACTATCTAATAATAAAGCCTGAAAAAGCTTTTCTCGGGGACAACTTGGCAAATTGTGTAGAATCTGCTTTTCTTTTCAATAACACTAAAGACCATTGGAAAGCTGTGTAGCTCCTACAACTTCAAACACAACATGATCTATGAAGAATTCATCTTAAACCAAATGCGTATGATAACATTGTACTCACAGAATTGAGTACCGAGGCCCTGTGTGTTTTGAGTGTACTGCCTCCCCATCTTCCGCCCCCTGCTCAACCTAACCACAACATGCAACACATGACGTCGGCAGACACCAGATTGTTGATGGAATACCACTCCCTGCTCGGATGTGGTAATCCCAACTCCATATGGCTCTGTGTGTGTTATCTCCACCTGACACGGCCTCTTAAGAGCCACAATGACATTTAGCACATAGATTTATCACTGGGAGTAATAACATGACACATGCACAAAGGTTGTCCCTCACAATTAACATAAACGTGAACACACACACAAAAGTACAAAAGCATGTTCTTCACCAAAAAACTCAGTATGCACTGTTCTAAACAGACATGGCACGACTGTCATTTTATATATATAGCCTTGGGTCGTGAATGTTGTATATAAAACATCTTTCTTAATATTTAATTAATCTGGCATAGTAGATTTTTTTGGATATGTCCCCAATTCGGCACAGAAGGGAGAACCTTTATTGTTAAAGCATGATTGAGTGCTGCTTGTCTAGAATTATTCACATCATTTGAAGTATTCGATAATGTCATTTGATCTCAGGGTGACTAACTAGTTTACTCGACTGTTGCCAAATAAACAAGGGTCAGATTTCCTGTTTAGCTCTCTAGAAAGTTCCTTGTGAGCCCATAGTGTTGACAAACTGAATGAGAACACACATCGGAGCTTCTCGTGTTTAATACACTGCTACAGTAAGTTAAATTGTTAGGTCAAAACGTACTTGTAAATGGATTGCTTATGTGAATCAATAAATATTTACATGGAGGACATGGAGATGACTGTATGTAAGAGGAATAGTGAATGGATGGGCAGAATGTCTAAGACAAGATAGGTGACAAATAAAATGAATAGAAAATGGCCCAATGTTCAATTCCTTTAGAAAGCAAAACGACATAATCATTTTTGAGGGGGAAAAAATCATGTTTTTATACATTAAATTGTCCATTGGAGGGAGAATTGGCATCATACAATTGACATGCCGCCATCTTGCAAGTTAGCGACTAGTACGTGAAAAAGATTAGCATTTGCGCGCTTACATTGGGCTGTGTCCCAACAGGAGTCGGAGGGAGGGCAGGTCTCCCTTGGCAGCAGCATAGTGGACAGGCAGGGCTCCAGTGTCAGTGGATGCTGCGGAGTCTGCCTCCCCGCTCTTTAACAGCCAATCAGTGACCTCGTGATGGCTGAAGCGGGAGGCGAGGTGGAGGACAGTGGCTCCTGAACTGTCTCGGTCCTGCGGAGTAAGACATAAGGAATATCAGGTCTCAGGATTAAAAACGTGTAGGATGGTTTAAGGTAAAGCGGCTAGACAGAAACCACTCCTGACTAAGTGAGATAATACATACTGCCTGAAGGACTCATGAGCATGTGTCCAAAAAACAATGACCTGGTTGGATGAGAGCAAAATCAAAGTAATAAAAGAAAAAAACCTGATCCAGCACAGATTTCCTCAGATTTCACTCAACAGCCTTAGGCCCTTTTAACGCTTTCTATCATTATATTTCAATACGTTGGACTTCGCCAACAGTTTTGAATGCATACAATATTATTCATTTCTGACATTATCCTCCTGTTTGTATCAGATTCACAAAGCCTACTGGTGTAAACACCATGCTATTACCAAGAGAACTTAAGTACTAGTGTACTTATGTGGCAGTTTGTGGGCATTATTTTTCATTTCAAAATATTTACATGCATGCCCTGATTGGCTGGCAATATGGGCCTATGCCAACATACACTCTAGACATATCAAAGTAGAAAATGTCTGTTTTTGACTGCACTGAAACTATTTTACAAAGATATTGATACAGCAACTTTTTAGTAGTTGACACACTAGTAGTAGTAGCGATAGGGGCGCCCTCCAATTGGTTTGGTCAGAGCAACTGCAAAGGTAACCCGCTAATATATTGGTCAAAGGGGTTTGTGAAGTTCAGCAGAGTTAAGTTAAATTGATGCTAATTAACATTATGGAGAGTAATAGCATGTGAGTAGCCCCTCATCCCTCATGTTCATTTGTCTCTCTAAATACTGAGACTGACATGGAAAAACGACAAGAGAAAAACTGGAGATGGGTCTCCAGCATTTCTCATTTGACCGGACTTTCTTTTCAGACCTTGTGTTGCTTCTGCAAATTCACTACCATTTACTACATTCAAATAGAAGTGCATTGTGGGTTCCTTGTTATTCTAGACCTGTTAACCATGTTAACCCATTGAGGCTACATGTAAGACACCAAGTAAGGTAGCTACACAGTTGTACTATTCATATATTCATAGGCTGTGAGCTATCAGTAGCTTATGATGGACCTGTTGGAAAGCATTTGTTTATACAACTGGTTTATCCAAACAAGCACTACAACATCTGTACAAAAACGACTGAATAGCACACCCTCTCACATATAAAATGTTTGTTTTTATTAGATGTTGTCTTAGCCTACTGTAAATGAGTGACGCTACAATAGGACTATCACAATCTGCATAGCAACATAAAATACAAAATAAACAAATAAATACTGATTCCACAAAGATTACATGTACACACACACACACACACACACAGAAAGTGACTGTCTAAAATACAACCACCTGTTGTTTTTACAAGCACCTACTGTCTACGTCAAGACATTATGAAAATAAAATGTTTTGCATTGATAAAATATAGGTTGAAGGAAATGCAGGCACCACATTGCTACAAAAAAAACTGTTTAGTATAAAAGAAAGTTCGCAAACATAAAAAACACTATTGTCAAAATATGTACAAATAACTACTTTGTATTCAGAACAGATTAAATGATTGTGGGAGCACATCCTTCAAGTGTTCGAATTCAGCCACCTGAGAAAAATGTGACCCTAAGAAACCTGCCTCCACATTGTTTGAAGTACAATATACCAACAGAAGTAGGTCAGCGCTGTGTTCTGGAAGTCTTAGTAGAGCTTGTGTGGATTAGGCCATTGTGTTGCTCATGGGAATGTTCTTCATCGTGTCAGGACCGAACCAAAAACAAACAGAACAGAACCAAGAAACCAGTCTAGTGGACGTCTTGCCAAAAAAGGCTAAATTTTTCATCAGGATTAGACATCTGACTATTGGACCTGGTATCAATTAATGTTCAAATGCGGTAGAGCAAACTAAAGACTTGTTTGACTTTGTTTTGTCAAACATCCTGTAAAAAATGACATGTATTCAGGATAAAACGGCATTCAAAATCTTGTGAAATTGCAGGAGTATATTGGAAACCAGACAAACCCTGTTTGTTAGAAAGATTACATTATTAACATTAAAGCAAAAACATGTATAACACCATTTCCTAATTTTATGCAGCACTGTCTAGACTTGAGCCTTGACAGTGGCGCTTGCTTGTGTGTGGCAGAGAGTTTAATGTGGTAATAACAGCATAACAGCCAAGCATCACATGTGGTGGGGGGTGACACAGTCAGCAGGTGATTCCCATACCTGCGGTAGCTACTTTAGTGATTTTCTCTGGTGGGCTGGGTGCCCGAGAGGGTCACTATGTTTGTGAGTCAAGTGTGCCTGTGCCCTTACACACTGATCTGAATGACATCCTGGCTGTTAAATGCAGAATGTCTTGGCACAAATGCCTAGGATGGAGGCATGTTTTATTATTCAACTCACATAAGCTTGTTGAGTGCATCCGCTACTATATAGAATTCCTGGATGACTTCACTTTGGAGATAATAGACTTATAATAGCCAAACTATCTGTCAGGTGTAGATTACAATAACATTAGATAGGAAATTCTTTATACGCTCGACCTAAACCTGGATTCCAAAAAGTGTCATATTGACCTCTAAGTTCATACTGGTCCATTTGGTTTAAAAGATAACATAGGCCTACCGACCCTTTATGCCGCATCAGCGCAATGTGGAACTGACACTTTTTAAAGTGATCTAATCTAAATGTACAGCAATAACGTATCATCACTTACCGCTGTGCAACAACCACCTCGAGTTAAAAGCCACTGTAGACAGGCCAGGTTCCCAGTGGCAGCAGCGTCATGTGCAGGAGTTGCGCCATTATTCGCCGAACTGTTGCCAGGTAAACCCGCTTCCTCCACGAGAAAACGCAGGCAGGTAAGTTTCCCAGCACGGGCTGCGTGGTGTACAGGTGAAGCTCCGAGAAGGTCCTTTACGTCGCTATGGAGTATCTTATCCGCCAATTGCACTTTCAGAGTTTGTACATCCCCTTGCCTTGCGGCCAGTAGTGTGCTCTCCACCACCATAACTGCTGCTCGACCACTCATCCGTATTTATAACCGCACCATTCAGATGAGGTTCACCGCTATAACTATTTTCTGAACCGATAAAACTCTCATTTCAGTCCTTCGGTCATTACAGTAACCAAAAAGGATGCCCAGTCTTTAGAAACCTATCCCATCGAACTGACATGGAGGTCGGCGTTTATCCCTTTAAATGAGTCTGTTTTTTTGAGAACGACAAAAGCCAATCGCTTAAAACAGGTAGGCAAATCGTGTACGTGATCATTTTACTAATTAAAAATGCTGTTTTAAATATGAGAAACGGCGTTGTAAATTACGAATTGAATGGATAAAGTTTCACCGCGGGTAACCTATTATAGCGAACGACGATTGAGTTCACCTGATGTCTATACCTTTCTCTTCTGCATCAAACCGTATCTTAGACTGAACCCTTAGATGGTCTTAATGTCGCATTCTTTATTCTTCAAGCGGTTCTAATAACGGTTTAAATGTTGCTGTGGATTCAGTTCGCTATAAAGAATAATGTCTGCGGCTGTCTAAGGTTCTGTATCTACAGGTGCCGCAGATGGCGAGAAGTAACTTGTTAAATAATCCATGGGAGGGAGGACCCCTCGGGTGGTAGAGCTACGTTTCAATACATCTGGAAAGTCGGAATTTACCACTTGTTACTGTGAAAATCCACGGCCATGGATAATAATGGATAAATACTAGTGAGTAGGCTTGTCTGTCCTCCGACTTCTCACACATAATTACATTTGGTGTCACATAATAACATTTGGCAAATATATGTAAGCCTAATCAAATTTTTTCTCTGCAAATAGCGATATTATCCACGTTTGGTTTTTCAAACTCAATAATTGGACATGTTGGACTAGGCTACATTTAGTTGTTGTTGGTGTGTGTGAGGCCTATAAAAACATCCAAATGGGATTTAAAACTTTAAGACTGGTGAATTCGCACATCCCATTTAGTAGTAAACGTAGCAAAACTAATCGTCTCCTTGAAATTGGCTGTGTAATTTAAAGGAACAGTAGCCTTGCCTACCCGATGACCAGCCTTCTCAGAGAGGTGGTGGCTTCCGGCTCTAATAGCAGGTGTTTCAGCGTATTTCTTTGAGCAAAAACCGGCAGCGGCACGGATATGGATGGAGCTAAAACAGTGACAGTGAACTGAGGTATTAAAAATATAAATTGGCATTGAAAAAACAGGATTTTTTTTTCAGATAATAATTTTTCATTATCAATTCATGTTTTTTCAATGGCAATTTATGTTTTTTCAATGCCAATTTATATTTTTAATACCTCAGTTCACTGTCACTGTTTTAGCTCCATACACGGACAGCTGAACACCCCTTAAGGTAGTTCATAAATTAAACCAATTAAGACTTATCAGTTAGACTAAATTATTTTGAAATCATGTTTTCATAAAAATATAGCCTACTTAAGACGTCATAATACGCATTACAAAAGCCTAATGATGATTAAATAAAACAGAATTATTATTATTTTCATACAGGTTTCATGCGGAGAAACCTTGTTAAACAGTGACATTCTCTCTTAATGTGTTGCATGTAACCAATAAATTCGTCCAGAATGTATTTTTTTTGCAGAGATAAATTAAACATGCATGTGGTATCATACATTTTCCTCCATTTGTATCTACATGCATTTTGTGTGAATAGCATTAACACATGCAGCCCAATATGGATAATTTTCACTTAAACTTGAATGTTATTTAGAAGATAGCCTTCATTTTGAGAGTTTTGGCCACCGGTTGTAAAAGTGTCACTGTCGAGCTAAAACGGCCACGTTTCAAACGTTTAATCTCCGAGCAAACTGGGGTAGGGCCTACCGTAAATTATAATACTCATTCTACTTTTAAATCAAGCACATAAAACAATATGTTACTTATGTATATCAAAATTATAGGTTGGTTTATGTTTTGTTATTTTTTTGTTATTTGCAGAAGTTCGCTGATCTTTAAACAGGCCTAAGTCAAATTGCGTCTTTAAAATAAGTGAAACGTGCTGATGTGAATGGCTCTCCATTGTGAGGAATTGCAATACTTTTCAACTCCAAAGGGTGGCAGGAAAGCCTAGTATTTGGACCAGAATTCGTTGCCCCTTTGATAGCCTACACGTTGGATTAAACAATCTGTGAATAAGAAATACCCTTAAATTACTGGTGTAGCCTATTTCTGTTATTGCGAATCTTTCGCCAAAGTAGGCCTACTTGGGATTTTTTTAAATATAACATTTAGCTAGATTATATTACTGCCGTCGTATTTAACTGGTTTGATTTGTTACATTTGCCGATTATTGTAAAGGTCTAGAACTGCTTGGTTATCTCGTTAACCACTTTATGCTCCAGCGCACTTGAATTCCCAGGGGTTGAGCCTCGTGCTAGACGCGTGCCAAGTGTGACATCTGTTGCTATTCGTCACTATGTTGTGGTAGACACCACAAGGGATGTTTTCAGGATAAGTGTTGATAATTAATTGATGACACAAAAAAGGGACCATAGTGTCAGTCGCAGAAATATATGGAATGTTTTGCGCAGTATTGCCTATATTTCTACAAGGTTTGGTATATGGGCTACCAATAAAATTTAGTAATATGTTGGACAGGTTCATGTTTATTATGCACGCCTGATGGTGTATACTGCAGAAACAACTACATATAACATAGCCGCTATTGATTAAATAAATAATATAGTCTAAGGTTATACACAATAAATAAATATCGAGTCCATATCGCTAGTCTGCTCCGTCCTATGTGATATGATACTTATTTTTCCCATGATCATTATGAACGCTTCTGTAACTTGAAGCTATTTGAGAAATAGGCTACTAATTTAATTGAAACAGGCTTTCCAACGGTTTTTTCCCAATTTTGAACTCGGATGGCGTTCTTGCACGCGTCTGACGTGTGACAGTTATTCAAATTCGTTGCAATTACATTGAGAGCATGGCTGGGCTATTGTTATAGCCATCTGTTGCTTGCACGCGCGGGAAAATTCAAATCATTAATTGCAGCAAAATCTTTCCTACGCTGTGAAATTTGACATGTTACGATATTTGGTTTTAAATTCGTCTTTAAATGTGTCTTCATCTTTTTTGGAACCAGTTAAACATTTGGGAAATGTTTAAAAGCCTATAGATATTATTAGGAATGATTGATGATCGAACATAAACTATAAAACGGATTATAAAAAAATAAATAAACAATGCACATAGGCTACTGTTCTGTTTTTTATTGTAGGCTTATGTATTTTTTTGCTATTATACTCCTTTATTTTCTCTTAAATTATAAATGCGAAAATGTCGTGTGCCATGTCACAATAGTTTAATTGTACGTAATGACGCTATATTATTGGTGCATTTGACACATTTGTAACACTAAGAAACAAATATGTTATATATTGGTGTATAGGCAGGTATAGCCGATTGTTTTTGACTTTCTCATATAAAACCTAGGCCTACTTTAACTAAATAGGCTTAAAAACGTGTAGGCCTTTATTTTACAATGTAAGTAAAGTCTATAGCAACCACATTCCTTTACTAACGACGGATGCTTCACAGTCTTGCGCGGGGGATAGTCCATCTGTCCAACCGTTCTGCCGGGTGGCGCGTGCCATGAATTAAACATGGTTGAGCGAGCACGACGCGTGCAGTTGGACGCCCATTTATTGATGTACTGCTCTAGAATCACGAGTCTCATAAATAATGTGACATTTGGCAGCTAAATGAACATACATTAGCAAAACAACCGTAAGTATAATTTCGCTCAGTTTTATGATTCCATATTAAAAAATGTAGTCTATAATAAAACCTCTGCCACGTGTGTAGCCTACTGCTATCCCACCCTAGCACCTATACAATATTACCGATACCTTTTGGCGCTGTTCTATGCATCATCTATCTATCGATGTATTGATCTAACTAATACCTGGCATTTTTTAAACGATAAATGATATCCTCACATGATCGACAAAGATGATTTATATGCATACATCATCATATCCCCCCGCTTATCTTATTTGAGCAAATAACCAGACCAGACCAAAACAAAAGCTTTATTATGTCAGCATCCATTTGTTCTTGGGTAGCAGGAATAGTTGTGCAAATAATTTTATTAAAAACGACACAAACAGAAAGGTATCACTTTATTGGTTCATACTCTTGAAATCGTCCGGACTTCTTTACTGCAAACTGGTGGTATATAATAATTTGTCAATAGCAAACAATAATAAACCGATCCTGTTCACCGACCACTTTATAGTGTTCCATTATACTTTCGAAACATTTGGATATCAATCTTTCTAAATATGTGCATGGGGTTTTTAAATAGCTTTGCTTGTAGACATACAATAAACAGAGTATACATATCAGAAATCTATTTATGACAGATTAGCTCGGTATCATTTTGATTCAGCATACATTCATACATTTCTGAATTGATACGTATAAACACAATGGAAATTGTTTCTGAAGTATATACTTGCAATTTCAAAACACCTAAAGGTATACTTATAGGAGTAAAACACGTATCAAAACACTCGGAAACTTACTAGAAATATCTTACTGACAATCTCTATTTACTTCTGAGAGA
The DNA here is from genome assembly GCA_029465975.1 of Dallia pectoralis. Lineage (NCBI taxonomy): Eukaryota > Metazoa > Chordata > Actinopteri > Esociformes > Umbridae > Dallia > Dallia pectoralis. The sequence continues at coordinate 13,337,825 of CM055728.1, read as the reverse complement.
ATTCTGATCCAGTTTTGGCGACGAGCTTTAAATATGACTTACAATTATATGAATATACATAATTGGTTGCAGTCTAAGTTTAAGGCAGTTCCTAGTGTTCTACACATTTGCATACTAACGCTTAGTTTGTTTAGGTTATGAGTTTTTTGGCAAGTGTATGAGTCTAGGAGGGCTTAAACACATCTGTTTATAATTCTCTCCTTTTTCTGATCAGGGTTGGATTCGGCCAAAGGTTACCAGGTGAGAGCAATTAACTACACTATAGATTGAAGAAAACACAGGACCAAAGTTGACTATTGGCTATTGGCCATTGATTCTTATGAAATTGTTATGTGTCTATGTATGTGTATGTATTTTTCAGGCGTATTAAAACCAAATAATGATATAGTTAGAGCATCTGACGAGTAACTGCGAGGTTTCTAGGCCGAATGCTAGAAAGGGCAATTGGAATTAGCTCTCGTTCTGGCCTCGAGCAAGCAAAATATTAAAATGTGAGAGATAGACGCATATAGGCTATATAGGCGGCTGGACGTAAGCTATAGCTGATGGTCTGAGTAACACATCTGTCATTATAGCTACAGTGTTACAACCCACGTTCAAAATAGTACTGTAGACCCGTTTCTGGCATGCATTAATGAGCGAGAAGCCACATTATGCATTCACCAACTTACCATCTCCGCCACACCAAAGCAATGAAGTCATCCGTGAGATGCTGGTGAGAATTTACATAGTCCAACTTTCTCACACACTCTGGTCGCTCACATTACAATGCATGAATCTCATTAACGACGTTATCTATGATTGAATGAACACTAATTTGGCAAGATTGGATTCGTTTTGATACAATACATACTTTTTGCATAAGTGAAAAATACGAATATCAGTAATAACCAAATCAATAGGTAACAGAGTCTATATCAAACATTTATCTTATAAGAAGTAACTGAATAGTGTTGTTAACCTACATTGTTTTACATGATAGTATACGCACAAATTCCCTGAATTATTTTGCTGAATTTTAACATTCGCTATGTTGTTCATCGTGAACGTGCTTATTCGATAGCAAACTTTTATAAACAATTAATATAGGCTATAAACGGTTTACAAATGGGATACAAGACATCAGCTATAACTCTTCCATGCTTGTTCGTTTTGTCACGCATAAAAACACATGTTATGATAATACAAAATCTGCATACTACACCAGAAATCGTCCTTGATATTCACGGTTTTGAGTAGCTGTGACAGCAGCAGGAACATGGCTCTGGTGTGGATGCCTGGATCCGTGGATCGTATTGAGCGCCCTTTGGCGAAATAGTCTGGTGCACAAATGATAGAACAGCATTCTCCTTGGGGGCGGGGCGATTGGTTCACGCCTCTAGGGCTGGACAAAGTTCGCAGCATCAGCATCGCAACTTTAATATCTGGAATATGAGAATCCTAAATTACAATATACAACTTGTTTATTTGTTTTGTTAATTTGTTTGTTCATTAATTTAAATTAATCGTATGAGGTCAAAGAGATATATCTTAAATGAAACAATACTTTTAAAATGTGTCTTCCAATCGAACCTTACTAGTTTATTTTTGTCTTTCACAGACAAAAACGTTCTATATGTAGTAGCCCTACCTATATTACATTTTTGATTAGTTGTCTACTCTCGTATGATAACCTCGGTGGATCATAAAATATAGCCTAATATATTTGCTAAGTGTTTCAAAGGTAAAACATGAACAAGAAATGGATAGCCGATGGATGGATGTATAGTTACTACTGCATTTAGTTAAAGTGGCATATTGCCTAGACAAATATAAAGCAATATTGTCAAATGTATAGATTCCTCCTCACCCATCAGGAAATGTTTGATGGTCCCAATTTCCTTCGACTTCTCAATAATTTATTGTAAGGACCGGAGGGCCATCTGTCCTATTGTTCCTCTGACTCGTGCGGTTCTCGTGCCCCTCATCTACAGGGGCGGCACAATGGAGTATCCTTCAAGCCCACGAGAAATCGTGCATTCAAAAAACGCGCCCTGGAGCCGTCTGTCCAATAACCTCCCATGCGTTGATTGCAGCTTAGCCCACTTTTAAGACAGTTTCAAATTCATTGGATTGAACTATTAAAGACATTGTGAACTCTTACAGTGCAGTTACGATGTATAAGCTCTAAAAAGTAATACCATAGCGACGTGTATTAAACTGCTTCATGTGCTTTACTAGCTTGACAATACAGGCAGATGTGTCAGAGAGAGCTGATAAATTGGACCATTTCCATTGGAGGGATAGCTGCATATATAGTTTGTGACGCTTTAAACCAATTTAACGTAGTTTGAGGGAAAAGCTATGGACAGCAGATGTGTTGCCTTTAGCTTGGGTTTTGGCTTGGGCATTTAAATGCCATGTCGATGGTGAAGCTCACAGGCAGTGGCTTGAGACGGTTTACGCATTTAATATTCTATTATTAGAAAGCAATGATGTTGATGCGCTGTGCCAAACAAATAAATACATTGACAGAAGAACATGTTTTTATATAATTCCGTCTTGAAGTCCAGTTTTAGGTTATATGTTTATATATAGGCTATATATATCACTTTTTTACACATTGTCAGTAACCTGCAAGTATGAATGTTCACAGTTTGCATTGTGTAATCGTGTACAGTTGTGTATACAGAATGCATCTCCCTTACAAAAAGAAACGTGCGTTATTGAAGGGCATGTTTTTTTTCAATAATATCAAATCTCATCGTTTTGATCAATTCACCATTTAGGCAAAAGAGCTCCAAAACACCCTTGCTCTGCACAACCATCTGGCACCTCTGAGTATCTGGCTCGTGCCGTCTCGTGACATCCATTATGCTCAGACAATAGGACTCTTCATTTGGTGCTCAGTCATATGGATCATATATACGACATGGACTCTTTTGGGAAATGGACCTACATGAGTTAAAACTATAGAATAACGTACAAAGGTGTAAAATGTGTTTTTTATTTTATCTTTCTGATTACTATAAGACTGTCCATGTACCATTAGTCCAATCTATTATAATTATTTAATTCGATTGAATTCTTTGAATTCAATCTAATTCTTTTGTTTTTCAAGGCTTGAAAAAACGACAGTTTTTAAACGTATTATTTCATATCTCAAAGTAATACCTTGGATTCTTTGTTCTTCCCCCGTTGACTCGAAATGATGCTGAAGCTGTATCACCCAGAGGCAAGCCACCAAATAGATGACGTCATTAAGGAATACTTCCCAATAGCGTGTAAAGTTACTATGTTCATGCATAGGTCTGAAGTGGCAGATGTTTCATGGAAGTGGCATTTGTTTAGGCTTGGGATGCTGTTTTTTGTTATCATGTGATATCTGCTTTTGTTTCAAGCTCAGCCACCCCCAAATGCTCATAGTGACATTATTATTTAAAGGCACTCACAAACAGAAGCAAATATTTAGCATCGATAAAGCATGTGGTAAAACTAAAGTGGTAATGATTCTGGTTTAAATGAAACATTATATTTTGTGCAGGCTGCAGGAAAATAATCAAGCCAAACACACTTGCATTGTAATGTGGATGCACAGGCTGAATTATTTGTTATGGTTATGTTTGCATTGTAAGGATTCCAGTATAATATGGATGAATAGGCTACTACCAATTTATTATACTCACATTTCCCCTGTAAAGAGCAAAACATTACATACCATTCCATTTGAGGTAATTCATTGGTATTTGTTTGCTCCAATAGCATTCTTATATGGCAAACTAAATACTTGGACGTTCTAATGTTCACATTTGTGCCATGATCTTCTGAAATTGAATACAGGTTGTACCTGATACAGAGTGAACCGTACCTTAGTCTTGACTAGCCTTGACTGACTTTTCAAAAATATTGTTTGGACTTTACACCCTTAAAATCTTGGTTAACCACAGAGAGATGCACATTTACCTAACAAAGTACAATGCAATACATAAATACGCTTAACACAATGATCTCTGCTAGGACTAATTATGAATATTCTCTACTTTCAGACTAGATAATATTTGAGCGGTTGCTTCTATGTTACCAAAAGGTTAGGTACTGATTGTGCTCTTATCACTGGCTTATAAATACAAGTGCATGTTGAACATTGTTCTCTAGCTGTGACTAAGGCGTTGATATTGCTTCTCTGTTTTGCATATTGCTATAGGCTGCATGTTGTCTTTTACACTGGTGCTGCTTAGCACTGGGTCATACGTTTGGATGATGATGATGTAACTAAGGGGGTTACTTGAAACCACTCCACAACCATTGCGCTGCCGAATAGGGCACACATTTTTTGACATGGAGAAATGCACTCTCATACATGCTGTTTCCATCACAGAGAAATGTCTAATGAGTCCGGTTTTTATTCATCCACCAGTGTTGATGTATGTACTGCAGATAGAGCTCATTGAATCTTTCTGTAAAACAGAGATGTGGCATCCACATCATGAAAGAAAACAAGTCACCTCACAACCCACAAACAGAGAGAATATCAAAATTATTATACGTCAAAGTTCCTTACTAAATAACACATTTTTCTTTACCAGATCCCTCTGTGTTTTTTGTATTAATTGCAAGAGAAAGTTGGTTTGATGTCAGAAACTGCAGGGAACAATACAAACTAAAGGCTACTTACTTATAAAGACAATTAGCGATGCTGTTTAATGCTTTTTAAAGTAGGATTTAGATATATAGTTTTGCTTTTAAAATAACTTAATTTACTTTAATTAGGCATTTAGTAACTTAATGGCCTTTTTGTTCTGAAGGCTAATGTTTGCCAGGACACTACAAATTGATCTCAGATGAATCCTGAGTCCTTTAGTCAACTTTTGATGTGTGTTGAATTGGATTAGAGTCCACCTGTGGCAAATTCAATTAATGATTGGACGTTTGAAAAGACACTCATCATATTTTATGGAGGATGAGCAGACTAAAATACAGCAAGGTTCTTGAAGAAAACCTTATCGGGAACACACAGGACCTCGGAATAGGGCAAAGATTAATCTTTGAACATGACGGGAAGCACAAAGACAAGATAACCCTATAGTGACTTCCGGACAAGTCTGTGAATGTCCTTGAAGGTCACAACCAAAGCTCAGACTTCAACCCCTTTCAATATCAGTGGGAAGACCTGTATATTGCAGTGCTCGAATCCAGACGTGCACAACTGTTAGAGGCATAGCCAATAAGACTCGAAGCTGTGTGCTTTTACAATAAAAGCATTTAATGCATACATATGATATATTTCAGTTGTACTGTATCATTATGGGGTATTGTTGGTAGATAGATAGGGAAAAGAAAGAAATTGAATACATTATAAATTAAGTATATAACACAAAACAATGCAGAGGAAGTTATGAGATCTGAGTGCTTTACCAAAGATATACTGCAAACCCGAATGGCATCAGACAAAAACAAATTGGAGAAAAACCTGATAAAAGTAATGCAAAAAAACTATTTAATGATCTAAAATTGTTCAAGCAAGGTTAGTCCACTATGTTTCCCAAATAGATGTTAGGTGATATAGGCATGATATAGGAATTTTAGATTTTCCCTGATTTCCGGTTTCACCCGATAACTGTTGATCTATTGGCTCGCTTAAGTCTCATGCTATTTTCAGATGTAGTTTGTAAGGTGCATAATATTGCAACATCTTGTTGACAAACATGGCAATCTTTAGCGTATACATTATGTCCTAATGGGACCTTTGTCTTCGTTGCTCTAGTCTAGTCTATGACATAATGCACAGGATCTCCAATACAGTTGCCAACAATACATTTGGATTTCCTCCACATTTCAGAGTATTTCACGACAAAGGACCCCTGCCCATTCAGCTGTCACAGATGGGATACCCACGCTAAATTAAGGACAAAGAGGGACCCAACCGAAAGACCTCGAAAAGCTGGTTCCCAAACTGGACTTGCGGCAGTTACTGTAACGGGGATAATGGGGTATATGGACACGTGCATAAAAACATGCATATCCATGTCTATCTGGTTTATTGTCCTCCCGGTCTAACAAAAGACAACAGGCAAAGGAGGCATACAACCGGCCTTCATCTATAATTTAATTCATACATTTTGTACAATAATTCAGTGTAGCCCTACATGTCTATACATAAGCTGCAGAGTATATATATATCTCGCTCTATACACCGTGAATAAGTTTAGGGTCAGTTAATCTAAACATGCCTACAGAAGCCGATTATCAAAAGTCCGCCCTGAGCCTCCATGGCCTGACCCCCGTCTTGACACTGTCTCGCCACCTCAGTCGAGTCTCTGGCCGTCACCCCTTCCTGCTCCGGCGCGCTGTCCTCTTATGCAGGGACACTTTCTGCTCCGCCGTCCTGCCTATACACCAACGTCGGCATATTCCGCCCTGCCTTCTCTTTGGCTTACTGTTGGTGTGTTCAGGAGCATGTGCCCTGGGGGGCTCTAGATGTCTGCGGATCTTGTTGGCTCTCAAATTAGTGGCAACTGTTTTGTGTTGAACTGATTGGGGAGCCTACATAAGTTCGCTATTTTGTGGTTCACTGTTTGCTGTTCTGTCTTGCTGCTGTCGTTTACATGTTTCGGGAAAAAAGAAGCGTGTTTGTAGAAAGCTCTGTAATTGTGTCCTCCTACGACCAGCACTGTGACACTGAGATTGGAGAAAAGTGTTATGGACAGGCAAATATAAGTCTAAATGTGTTCCACTGCTCCAAGGCCCCATTCTGACACTCATGTCCTCAGTGTTTGAGTTTTTTTCAAGATGACCGGTGGACAGGGGTCATCATGGGCACTGTGACTTGTCTGTGGCTACGTGTGTTGTGACACATTCATCCTATAACCATCATTACAATTTTCTGTAACTTGTGCCACAGTTGACCTTCTCTCGGTTCGGAGCAGACAGGATATCCATTGTTGCCCTTGTGCATCGATGAGCCTTGGGCACCAGTTTGTGGCCTGTTTCACCTACCACTGTCCGTCAGTATTCCCCACTGCTGACCAAGAAAACCCCACAAGCCTTGTCGTTTCAGCAATGCTCTGGCCCAGTCGTCTGTCCATAACAATTTAACCCTTGTCAAAGTTGCTCAGGACTTTGATATTTCTACGGCATCCTACATGTTTTGGAAGAAAGTTTCAGAAGACAGTTCTTCGCTTCTGGTTATTTTGAGCCTGTAATTGAACAAGCAATTGCTGATGCTCTAGAATACTCAACATATAATCACATAAGCAAGGCATTTGTTCAATCAGTATGAAGTTATCAAGGTATCAGTAATCAACTATGGTAACAAAATTGCAAGTGTTTTTAAATAATCAATTAGGCATGAACAAATCTTAAACATAATGTGCCATTGGGACACAGAAGTGATGGTTGCTGATAACAGGTCTTTGTATGCCTATGTACAAAGTTGGGACAGTTTGGAAAACGATAATTAAAACAAATAATTTTAAGGTTGTCACAATCCTTGGGTGAAGTGTGGTAAATGGTAAATGCTGCGCTTTTATATAGCGCTTTTATCCAAAGCGATTTACAGATCCTGCATCACATTCACCCATTGATGACCGCGTCTACCATGCAAGGCGACTGCAGGCTAGCCAGGAGCAGCTGGGGTTAGGTGTCTTGCTCATGGACACCTCAACAATTTCCCAGGAGGAACCGGGGATCAAACCACCAACCTTCCAATTTATAGACAACCGACTCAACCCACTGAGCCACTGGTAGGAACGAAACACTGGCAGGTATAGGACATGACATAAGCAAACGTAATGTTGGCATAAATCAAACAAAAACCAACAACACACACTGGGAAAGTAGAAACTTAAATAGGAGGGTGATTACGAAAACAACAGGTGAGGGCAATAAAACAAGTGTCTGTGCACCAAACGAGGGAGAGAAAGCGTTGGGATTTCCCGGGTACTGCCATCCTGCCGTGCCAAAACGTGACAAAAGGGCCATCCAGGCTGTTGTCAGCGTCAGGTCCAAAAGCCAGCGTTTGTCATGGTATGGCAGCCCAATATCACAAGAATTACGTTACTAGTAACGTAATCTCGTGTTTCTACAATAGTTCCCAGGGAACGTTATTGTTGTGATATACGGCTGGGTATGGGGGTGTGACAGTGCCCATTGGCATGGGTAACTTGCACATCTGAGAAGCCACCATTAATGCAGGAACATATACATTTTGAAGAAACATATGCTGCCATCCAGACGGGGACTTTCCAGGGATGTCACAGCATTTTCTAGCAGGACAACACCAAACCTCATACTGCCCGGATTACAAGTGCATTGGTGTGTAACATGAGAGTGCAGGTGCTAGCATGACCTGTCTGCAGTCTCAACCTGTCTCCAGTTAAAAATGTGTGGCGCTCCATGCCTTCAGAACTGCGATATTTCTTTATGGCATAGATTCAACAAGGGGCTGGAAATTTCTCAGACATTTTTAAGTATAAGTAGACATTAGATGGTGGGTACACTGCGGTCATATAGAGATGGATATGGTCGGCAACAATACTCAAGTGTGCAAAGATAATATCCTCCACAACCTTTGGCTACACCACCAGCAGCCTGAACCGTTGAGAGAAGGCAGTATTAATCCATGCCTTCATGTTGTGACAAATTCTGACCCTACCAACAAAATGGTGTAACAGAAGCAAAGTTTTTTAGTGCCTAATTTTCATGTTCTTAGCAAACATGAGTTGCAGCATGTGTTATCTTCTTTAGTCTATATCTCCCTATACAACAACTCTCTATGGGGTTGAGAGTTGTCCCAATACTGTATTGTAGCAGCCGAGCACACTACCCACTGCTCCGAACAGGGATATCCAATTTGGAGGGGCGAGTAGCAGCACCACCAGGGAGAGTGTGTCCTCACACTACACTTAACCAAAGTCCCACACGTATACACGCCTCTATGACTGACCTCGCTGCCAATCCCACTTCTGACACCAATGTAGCGTCCAGCAGGGGAATCGAACCAGCTGCTTGTATTGTATTGTAGCAGCCGAGCACACTACCCGCTGCTCCAAATAGGGATATGTTTTTTGTCGCTACAATACAGAGGGAGAGCAAATTTTGCATTTACTTATATATACATGTATACATGTATATATATATATATATATATATATATATATATATATATAGAGAGAGAGAGAGTTTTTGGATAGCCATTTTTGTAAAAGTAAATGAAAAAGTAAAGGGCTTCTTAGAGTATAAGCTAACATTTACTGTTAAAGTGCAAATAAAAAGGGGCTACAGTTCCACCAAAGTCACAATCCGAAACCAGTGTTTTTGTCTCACTACTGGCCGATGTACAAATTGACAATCCTGCCCCCCACTCATCATTATGCAGATTTAAGCTTGACGCGAAATATGTTTGAAAAAACATGCTGTTTAAACAGATGATGGTGATTGGAGCGCAAACCAAGAGCTTGGATAGGCGATGGAATACGGAACTAGATCAACGCGCCCAATCCAGTGCAGTCCAGTTGGGACGGGTGTGGGGGCTGGGTGCTTCAGATGCCCATCTGCTGCGAATCCGTGGCGCGTGCTGGGCGCGTGAGCTTGAATGCAACTCCACCGTGAAGTACTGAGTACGCTTTATTCTCATACACCTCAAATACAGATTTAGGAATATATATGCTGCATTTTGGCTGGTTAGTAGTTATGTAGTTTATTCATTAAGTTGTTTATAGGCTGGGGAGCGCCATTTACGTTAGCACGACTATTAGGCCTACAGTTGCCTAACACACTCTTTTTCCTCGACGTAATTTGTGTCTAGTGTATTTGCCATAAACAACACAATTATCTTATTCGTTTTTTCTATTGGTTGCACTGCATTGACACTTTCTCGCATTGTCCACTCCCCTTCCCGGATTCAAGAGATGGTCTCGTCATGCCCACAGGTGAACGCCCTTATTCAGATTGACTCATTTGGAAACATGTTGACTAGGACTCACAGGCATATGTTAATCCATACATAGCTTGGCTTGGGTAATCTTTTTTGTTGTTGAATAGATTACTATTTCAGAACAGTAGCACATGTTGGTCTGGCCACGTTTGTCTGAGTAATATGGTAAACACCATACAAACAAAAGTAGAACCATAATCGATATTAACATTGAAGCATAACGTATAAGAACTATAGACCTACATAAAATCAAATTACATATATTTCGCCTGATTTCCTACCTTTCCCAAGAATAGTTACATTGGGACACTGTGCCAATAAAGCTTTTTATAATGTTCCATGCATTTAAATTTCGTGTTTAGTAGATGAAACCTACAATATTACCTTTCTCTATACGTTTGATCTATAAAATGCATTTTAAGATAGTTTAGGGCCCACATGATATAGAAGCATGTACATAGGTCTACATGAAGATGCACATAATTCATTAAATTATTCGGTATAGTTGTGTAGAAATAGTCCTAACACAAAATGCAATAGCCAGCCAGTGTTACATGCCAGTAGTGGCAGACATATTTTAACGCTATACCTCCACAGGCCAGATGGTCAAGTTATAAGTGCATGTTCGTAGTCCCAAAGGCATAGTCTCTTGCGTCTAAACGAGCACACAATAGATGGAGTTCCCTCCCCCTGACGCGCCGGACTCACATAAATAGCCCGCTCTCCCGCTCTTCAGCACACAGAGCATCACCACCCTCAAAACGAGCACATCGCATCTAGTCGAATAGCACGACAACTCGCTAAAGACATGACTCCCAACATGAACGCTGAGGCAGCGCAGCCCTTATCCACAAGGTCCACCGTGGCCCAAAGGAAAGAAGCGAACGAACTGAGAAAGGTAAGACCCAGTCTATTCACCAACATGCGTTACTTTGCTTTGTTAAATATCTCGCCTGTTCGAGTTACTAATGTGTTAATATCGCCTTTTGCAGACTCTCAAGCCATTGCTGGAAAAGAAAAGGCGCGCCCGCATCAACGACAGCCTGGGTCACTTGAAAACACTCATCCTACCTCTTGTGGGCAAAGATAACGCCCCGTATTCCAAGCTCGAGAAAGCCGATATACTGGAAATGACAGTCCGATTCCTCCGAGATCTCCCTTCATCCCCTGTAAAAAGTGAGTTTTATTTCAAAATTAAAATAATTCTTATGTTCCATATTATCTCGTGTTTGACTTTGTATTGTATTGAAAGCTGTGCAGTTGTAATTGTGTTAGTAAGCTAATTTATCACCTGATTTGTTCCAGGCTCCACAGACAGCTACAAGGAAGGGTACAAAGCCTGCCTGCAGCGCGTTACCGCACTGCTGCCGAAAATGAACATGGGCAAAGATGCGTGCCAGACCGTAAACGACTTTATTCTTCAGTCCTTGTCTGCGTCCGTCACCCCTGCCTGCCAGAACTGTTGCGCCCAGAGCTCCAGGGCTTTCCCCCATATCCAGCAGAGACTCCTGAACCTGAAAGCCAATGTTGGCTCCAGACTCGAAAGCCAGTCGAACTCACTTTGCCACCGGCCACAACCAGTGTCACAAGCTGTCAACGCTAACATGTGGAGACCATGGTAGATCAAACGTAGACTCTCTTTGAACAGTTTCGTGAATGACATGTATTGTTATAATATATCCTATATATGTTTATTATGTGTATAAGCTGTACCCCAGGAGAAAAAAAATGTTAATGCTGTTAGATTTAGATATTTACTGGGAGATATGATGAAGTTATTTGGCCTACATAATTGTCTGTTAATAGGCTGTTAATATATTTATTCACTGAAATGCACGAGCACAGATCTAATAAGGAAACAAATTCTATGAACTTTGTTAGCCTAAATGCAATCCTCTTTGGGGTTTCCAAGATTTGGGTTGTAGACAACACAATTGTAAAACCCCAAGGGTTATTTTGTTTGAGGTTTGCACTATTGACTTAAGTATTTTTGGTCTGTGCAAAGGACTAGATGGTAAACACTGTGTGTTATAGTAATGTAATCTAATGAAAACAACATCATCTTGTTAATGAGGCCTATGACTCTTCAGAGATTTTGTAATTGACAATTCAATTTCAATAAAAGATACATGTTGAAAAGAAGAAAATGTGAAATGGTTTTGTTGTATTTTATTTTGTTATTTTTAACAAAGGGCTATTCCAAAGCATTAGACATTTGCTTAATGGCTGTGCAGTTGGACTACAAAAAGGCGGATAAAAGCAACATAAAGGCTCTTGTGGTGGTGCGTTTGCACAGGGAAATGCCCATACCACATAAAATAAATATTGGTGAGCCATATATTTGAATGCCGGTAGTGTTGGTAGTGGTCGTTGCTGGAGGTGTTTTCATCAATCTGTGTACTAATAATATATGTAAATTGTAGATGCAAAATTGTTTGTTTTCTTTGTAACAGATGTCAGCAACTGGTTTTGTGTTTAGCAGGACTTATACCACACAAATTATTTTGGTTATTGCTTGGGAATAAAAATATACTGTATACTTATAAAAAAATAATATTAGTATGTGTTCCTTCAAAACCACCTGACATAGGATTTTTTATATGTAAAGACAGGGTCTCTCTTAACGTTCACACTGAATCCCAAACAAACGTTTGTGTCACAATGTTTTAGCTGTTTGAGCAGTGCAAGACCAACATAATTTTTCATGAAGTTTTAGGCAAAATTTGATTGCTGTAATTGATGATCTTAACATGATATTAAGACAACATATTGGTTAAGTAATGCACACATGAAACCCTATTCACCCTTCCATCCACACACCCGGCCCTATTCACCTTCCATCCATCCACACACCCAACCCCATTCACCCCTCCATCCACACACCCAACCCTATTCGCCTTCCATCCACACACCCAACCCAATTCACCCCTCCATCCACACTCCCAAACCTATTCACCCTTCCATCCACACACCCAACCCTATTCACCCTTCCATCCACACACCCAACCCTATTCACCCTTCCATCCACACACCCAACTCTATTCACAGTTCCATCCACACACCCAACCCTATTCACCCTTCCATCCACACCCAACTCTATTCACACTTCCATCCACACACCCAATCCTATTCACCCTTCCATCCACACCCAACCCTATTCACCCTTCCATCCACACACCCAACCCTATTCACCGTTCCATCCACACACCCAACCCCATTCACCCTTCCATCCACACCCCCAACCCTATTCACCCTTCCATCCACACACCCAACCCTATTCACCCCTCCATCCACACCCAACCCTATTCACCCCTCCATCCACACACCCAACCCTATTCACCTTTCTATCCACCACCCAACCCTATTCACACTTCCATACACACACCCAACCATATTCACCCTTTTGTCCACACACCCAAAATACATTCACCCAATAAGAGGGTCACACAATTTATACACTATAACAATCACCTCAAAAAGGTAAAACTGTAGTTCACAGGTTGGAGAACTAGGTTCAGACCTGCAAGGAGCATCCCCTGTCCCATTCAAAAAAATCAACACCTATCCATTTCATTGTCAGCCTTTTTCCAGATCAACTACTATTCACTTTTTCTTACTTTCCTATATCCATCATGTATTTTTTTATTCATTTAAATGCTTCAGGTTTTACTCTTATGCAATAAATTGAATTGCAATTGAAGCATCAACTCTGCTTTACCTATCTGACGAATGTATTTCTATGTTCTGTCATTGCTTGTAATGGATGAACCTCAATAACTAAATAGTATAGGTTACATGTGGTACAAAATATATTTCTGCTTTATTGTGTTTTTCTGGACAAACTGGTCAAGCACAATGATAACATATACTTCACAACCTACTTTATACTTGACAAAAATATTGTTCTACAAATGAAAACCAGTTTGGTTGACCGCCTACTGTATATCTAATATTTTTAGAGGCTACAGTGGATCTCACACAAGAAAAGAAACATATTTTTTTTTCATCATTTGTCTAGCTAAAGAGAAACCCGTCACGCCGCCACAAAAGAGTCTAGAGCACAATTTAACCTTCGACTCCTCGTAGTAGTCCGTAGTGGTGCTGCGGACACCCTCCCCTACCCCAAAATCACATATTTTATTCCCACGTATTAGAACATTCTTAGACAATACGTCCATGTCGATTCAGCTTGCACAGATGGTTTACCCACGCCGAATTTGCTGGGAAGACAAAGGCGACCCTAACCGTAGACTTTAAAATTGAAAAGTTCAAGATATTCATGCAGACATGTCAATTGAAGGCCCCACGAGGGGGATGGGGGCGCGTGCAGCAAGTGCGCGTATCAATTTCAGCTATTCTCTTTGTTTGACGCAAATATTCGTTAAGTTTAAGTTAACTTGGTGGTTGTATTGGATTTATATAATTTATCTTTTTTTTAAGATGTTAGCCAGTTCAGCCATATGACAAATAATGGAACATTAGGCTATTTGTGATATTAAATATCACGTTTTAAGTATATATATCATAAAAGCGTTGGAAATATATATCTTATATGCAAATATGGGCAATATTTGAATGTGTTAATTACGACGTAACTCCTGCATAAAATAGGGCAGAAATCCTACTTTTGTTTCTTAAGGAGTTTAGGCACAATAATTTATATTAAATACGCGAAAATGCAGCTTGGACGCTACAAAGCATTAGTCGAGCCGACGAGATTATGGGAAGGGGGTACTGGGGAATTCTGGATACCATGGCGACCATAACCCAATCGGACGCAGATTTTGTAAGCTATGGACGCTAACATTGTTTGAAAACCATGCGTCGTAGACAGACACTAAATAGAACATGAGTTTAGAGTAGTAAGGAGGGGGCTCTAGTATGTGTTGAGACTGGGGACTCGGACTGTTGGAGAGGTGGGTTGGTTTTGGTGGTGGTGGGTGGGGGGGTCCCCATCTGGTCCCCAAGGCGCGTGCTGCACGCGTGGTTCCCATGAGAATGGTGCTGTTGGATTGGTTGTAGGGTAGTGATTGTCGTTATACTGGATCGTCCTATATGAAAGGTAAGATATAAGCTTTTCTGAACCAGAGAAACGACAATTGGAAAACCATATGGTTTGCAGCCCAAACAACATCATAACGCTATACTACAAATGCGCGTATGCTAAATGTGTCTCAAGATATAAGCAAAATCATAAACATGGATTATGTGCATTGTTAATGTTGGAACTAAATGTTAATGCACCCATCATCTGTCCAGTGGGTAACCCCCATCCCCTCCAATTTCGCACCGCCCCCACCAGCACCACTCCGCTACAGGTAAGGACAGCAACAACAACAAAAATAACCCAAAAGCATTGTTTATAATGACTAACAAGCAGATGTTAGGTGAAGTTAGCGTGGCTTGGGTGTCCCTGCGTAATTGAAATAATGCTTATAGCCAAGCGCCCCCTTCATCGTCCGTCCGTGCGTCCATCCATCCCACCAATGTAATTTCACACACAAAATACATGAGAAACAGAACCTGTTCAAATAAAAAGTTATACAAACCTATATACCTGTGTATCTCCTATACTGTATAATATTAAAAAAGATATTATTGAAACGTCGCCATCCAATGTTTTCTATATGATGTAAATGCAATGACACATTGCTCAAATTATCATATTGGTTCAAAAACATCTAGGTCAGGGTATGGTTAATATAAGGTCTCTAATCGCCAACGACAAAATATGTTACTATGGTATAAGCTTTAAGAAGAACACTGGTCACTGCGTAATTACGCGTGGGTATCCCAAACGGTATTGTTAAAAAGTGTTCATTAAACAACAATTAAACATTAAAATTAAACAATTCTGAATAATTGAGGACATTTGGTAAGAACATTTTGAATTATATACTGATTATATAGAATTATATCTGGCCAAAAAGCAACGCTTATTTTGGACGATATTGCACGGCTCATATCGTATAATTTAGATTGCACGTACTATAGTTGTTATGTTTGGCATAAAATGGGGAGACAGATGGTTATCGAAGCAAATTTGATGCTTTTGTTGTTTCAAATGCAAAGGTCTTCTGTCAAAATTATTTTGCTGTAGCTTGGGGGCGTACCCGTGACGCACAGAACCGACGCTGAGGACCACTATATGTATCGCAGCTCGAGGTCGTTGCAAACAGATCCCTTTAAACATCCAAGACAAACACTTCAAAGAAGTCTTCCTATATATACAAGACTGAATATGACTCCAAATATATCCTCCGAATCTATCCAATATTTTTCTCCAAGGCCAACTGTGGTCAGGAGAAAAGAGGCTCTTGAATTAAGAAAGGTGAGCTTCTGGATAAACATACGTGTTTTCTATTAAAATATATCTAGTTATTTTGTGTCTGCATTGTTTTTGCATTGGACTAAATTGTATGTAACGTTTTTTTTCAGACAATGAAACCTTTGATGGAAAAGAGAAGGCGAGCCCGTATCAACGACAGCCTCAACCACCTAAAGTCTCTGATACTTCCTCTCACTGGCAAAGATGTAAGTTCTAAATAACCAACAATCAATATATGTACATGTCCTAATGCTGGTTACAGTGGTCTAACATTTCTGTTATTTTGTTGTGCAGCATTCAGGGCATTCGAAGCTAGAGAAGGCTGACATCCTGGAGATGACGGTTAGATTCCTCAGTGAAATTCCTGCTGCACCGGAAAATAGTACGTCGGACCGCTATAAAGAAGGATACAAAGCCTGCCTGCAGAGGGTCACCGATCTGCTCCCCAAAATGAACCTGGACAAAGACGCGAGCCAGCGCGTCAGCGCCTTAATCCAACAGTGCGCGTCTTCGTCGATTAACCCAGCCTGCCTGAACTGTTGCGCGTTGAGCACCCGTGCTTTCCCCGATATTCAGCAGAAACTCCTAAGCCTGAAGGCCAACGTTGGCTCCAGAGTCGAGAACAACCCAAACTCCCTCCGGAATCGGTCCCAGCTAGAGCCACAAGCTGCCAATACTAATATGTGGAGACCCTGGTAGATTCAAAGACCACAACGCCATTGTTAACTCTGAATGTACATGTCAGGAAAACGTATCTATATGTAACGTTTATTACTAGGCTATAAGGATGCATGCATGGTCATATATATTCTCTGTTGATGAAAAGCTCTAATTCATCGTTAAATAATTTGAGTTAAGTATTATATACTGAAGTACGCGCAGGTATTCGTCCTGTATATTTGAGGTCATTGTGATCTGCGTGGATAATTTTTGCTATATTTAGTCCTCATTGGGAGGTTAAATTATAAAGGGTCGGATAAACCCCCCACCTGTAAACCCAAAGGGTTATTATATGTATGTAATTTGCACTTAAGACTTCAGTATCCTGGGTCTGTGCGGATAAAAAATATGTAAACACGTTGTGTTATGTTACTGGACAACGACATATGTAATGTAAATGTATTTTATCATTTATTACCATAAAGCTTTGTACATATATTTAATAATAAAAACTACTATACAGTGGTATAACACTCGTTTTGTTCATTTCAATTATCCTTGTTTGTCGTAGTCCTAGTATGACTCCGTCAAGATTATGGCTATAACTCCGGCCGAACGTTATTAGATTATGTTTTTGGTAAGAAAATAGAAGATTACGCACGGAATCGCGCGTAGGCCTAATCCAAGACTGACTCATCGGTACTCAAAAGTTCAAACTTTATATATAATAAACAAAAAAGAATGTCCATTAACAACAAAAGATTTTAGTAAAAATAAGATAAGCAAATTCACAATTTGCGTGGTACACATTCTAGTCTAGTTTGGCATGGCACTTGAAGTGACAAGAACTGCACCCCCGTAGGCGAAAAAACAAATGCGACCTGGTAACATGGTCTCTGCTGCCACCGCGTGGTCATTTATGGATTCGTGACGACACGAGTTTACAGTGTCAGTGACGCAAGCACTTCAACGGTTTAGCGTCTTCGATAAATGATGACACCGACACCACACGGAATTAGCCAGTCCGATCAGAGTTGTGAAAACGAAGCTGTAAGATAGGCAAGGTGTCAGTTTGTTCCGATTCACAGCAAAAAAGGTAACTTTCACGTATAGTCCTGTATACATTGACGGTATAACTTGAACACGAAGCCTGAAACAAACGGACGTTTTGGGACCGGGTACAGCCTAGTTTGGGTTTTTAATGAATGGAGAGATAATGTTAGAGAGTTAGGTACATTTAGTGGCTCACTAAGGAAGTGATGTGGTACTGCGGATGTAGACAACTGTAACATTATAGATTTTAAATAATACTTCTTTGTCATTGTATAAATCCGCGGGTAGGCTATTACTTTAATTTACAAATTTGTGAAATCAATAGCTTGATCCACCTATAATAGTCTCTTGCCTGTCTCGCCTGCCAGACAGAGACAGTCGGTTGCTATCCTCCTGCACCAGAAGAAGACCGGTACCAAGACGAACAGAGCCAGCCATCATCATCTTCATCATAATGTCCGAAACGGAGTCACAAGCCAGCGCCTCATCTCTCCAGATATGCAGGTATGTGAAACGATACCGTGTGTTAAAACAAGGAGATATCTATTTTATATATGTGACCTATTCAATGAATTCCAGGGCAATATATAGTGCTACCGGGTAGTAGGCTATATAGGTACACGCTATCGCTTTATTCAGGCACATGTAGACTGCGCAGAGGTCACATAAGATCTACATCGACCCAATTGAACATGACTAAATATAATGTGGTTACTCCTTTTAGGTGTATGATAGGACTACAGTGCGAAAAAAGGGGTGCAACCATCGCATGCGGTTGAAATGACCTTATCAGGGATGCTTTGATGGTGTGACCGACCGGCATAAGTGGCCGGTAGATGAAAACGAGGAAATATTGAGTCATGTTGGTATAACTGCGAGAACAGAGTACATTATACTGCAATCTAAATAAAATATATATAAACTCGCACTTCAGTTTAATGGGCACACGCCAGACCAGTTTATGTTAACCGGTTTATCCTTATTATAGTCAAATTAAATCCACCTTTCACAGTTTCAATTGGGGTAACAAAGTAAAGCCGACAATCAAACGCATGTTTGCGCAATCTTGTAGTTCATACATTTCGCCTTCTTTTTCGTCGCAGGATTATTTGCGTTCTTACGTCAGTGTTCCTTTGCAATGCATTGTGGGTCTGTGTTTTCGTCCTCCTAGAGGTGGATAGAGGCATTGCACCACACCAAGGAAACGGTGGTTGTATGTCCAATGAAGGAAACAGACAACATACCGTCCATACACGTTTATTTTTTAGCCAAGGCTATCATTCCCCTCTACCCAGGAATTGGTTAAATCCTACACTTGGGCTAGTGACTCAATAAGGGAGCATTGTTACTGAATTTAATGTAACAACAATGTCTGTGACTACTGCCAGGTAAGAGGGTACAATGTTTTGCTTATTAAAATTGTCTGATACTTTACTGGCAGCTAATGCCAGTGAGCCTCAACCTGGAGATATATGATTGAACTGTCAAGTAGAGTTAGTTGAAATACTTCTGTTAGTGTTTTCTACAAGTTTTAGGTTCTTACATAAGGTTAGCGGACTGTGCTACTAGGCCATAGGACATACACAACATTGCTGTCCCAGTTCGGGCCTTATCCACTCTGCTCTCCATTATTCATTACAGTAACTCACAAAGAAGATACCAGTGTGAAGATGTCAAGTATTTTAGACTAGCTGTTCTTTTCATTGCATTTTCAAAATATTTTCTACGATATGGTCTCTGAAACGTATTGAAAAATAGATACTTCATTTTGTAGTATACATTTGCAAATCCCATACTGTTTACCATAGATCTAGCAATAATGGATTCCTATATGTATGGAAGCTGATCTTGTTGCGGTTTCATTTTTCTTTCTGATAATCAGGAACATTCTAGGCAAGAACAGGTCAGAAGGAACATGGCTTAATTTTCTTATTCTCAGAGCCATGGGACATCGTTTGATTGGAACACCGAGCCTTGTGGTGGCATTGTTTGCTTTTTACAAACATCTTGTTAGTCAGCAGTTTGCCATAATAATCATTTGTAAAGATAGTCAGCAATTACTAAGAGAGGAAAACAACAAAAAGCGCAACAAAACATATATTTCAATTGTAGCCAGATAATAATATTGGATTGTTAGAATGGTCCTATTGAATATGGTATCCCAAATGGGTTATTTACAGAAGGATCAAGGATCACACTGTATTTGGCTTTGTTCATACTTTCTGCGAGTCTATGCAGTCGCCCAGTCCCTGTTGCTGAGAAACATACCCATAGCATGGTGCTGCCACCACCATGCTTTATGGTAGGGATGGTGTTGTTCTCGTTAGAATGTGCGGTGTTAGGCGTGCACGTTGAGGACAATAAGCTTGGTTAGTCTTATTAGACCTTATAAGTTTCATCCACTTTTTCTCAGTCTCCCAGATGCTTTTTGTCCAAATCCTGTGAAGCAACCAGCTTCAGGTATTTATGTATGTCGCATGTCCACGTCTTTGTTTTGCATAACTATAACACAAAGAAAGTATAATTTTTCTTAAGAATATTTTACTTTGTGTTTGTCTTTATTAGTCTTCTACGAGAAAATAAATGGTTATTTTTCCAATACGGCGTCTAAGACATAGTGGTGGATATCCTGCAGGTGTGCAGCAAAACAGTTGAACGCTGACATTTGAATGTTAAGATGAACCAACTCTGATGTCTCTGCCACGGTCAGGGTCTTTTCGTGAATCTGTTACAATACCTGTTTAAGATATTCAAATTAGTGTTCCCTGTATTCTGTAGTAGCACATTTATATTTATTCCATATATTAATTGACATTCCTGGAAAACGTGTTTGTCATGAACAGATATGAGTGTTTTTAAGATAAGTTTTCCACTAGGTAAGCCTGTTGTTAGAACATATGAAATGTGTTTAAGGAGCCATTTCCTCACAGTGTGAATTGGGCATCAAAGGGCAAACTGACTGAAACAGTTTGGGACTGCCTGTTCTTGTCTAGTAAGAAATGTAAATGTTCGTGTTCTGTTTGCTACAGTACTCCAGACTGATTGGTGATGCTAAACCTCAGTCAGTCAATATTATGTGTATAGAACTCATGTTCGTACTACTGTGTAACATGAAAAAAGGCACTTTCATGGGACAAGAAGACACCAATCTATTTGTACACCTATCATTTAACGTACGAAGCATTTCACATGCAACACAGGACTCTAAAAGCCAGGCCTTCCGTTTTGTCCTTTTTAGGTGACTGCGTGTCGATGTGTCGTGTTGAAAGAGAGGGGGTAATTCCAGGTGTTAATAATCCCTTTCTCAAGTATCTCCTATCTAGAGAGATTGACTATTGTATTATCCAATAGTTGAGTGGAAAATAACAGATGTAAGACCAGTCTTTTTCCGAGTCAGTTTGTTAGTCCAGAGTGTCTGCCCTACACCAGGTGTGGGTGCCATATTATAGTTAAAGCAGATGTCAGGCTGGCGCCTGAAATTCTGGTCCACTGGTTGACTCATAACACACTTCCGACTCCTTGCAGGGCAGGTTTGAGGTCATTCAGGATTCTGAGTAATTGTCGGAAGTACTTTAATCTATTGAACAGGAACTCTTGTCTTGCGTTGTTCTAAGTTTTGCTTTGTAACCATTATTTTTGTATATGGTCACTGTATCTTGTTGGTCTAGATATCTTTTTCGTTGTCTATCTTTCTGAGCCCTGTCTGTTTGGCTTTTGGCAAGTGCTTATACAACAATGTTGTTTAAAGGTTTAGGGTCACATAGAAATCATTTTAGAAGTAATGCTTGAAATTAGGTTGAATAGGATAAACAGCAAAATTAATAGGAAATGTAGTTAGATTTTTTTTACATTTAAACAATAATTGTGTCCTTCAAACTTTGCATTTGTCAAACTATTCTCCATTTGCAGCAAATACAGCCTTGCAGATAAGCATTCTAGTTGTCAATTTGTTGATATAATCTGAAGAGAAGTCATCCTGTGCTTCCTGAAGCACCTCCTCCCAATAGTTGGATTGGCTTGATGGGCACTTCTTACATAGCAGCTCAACAGGGTTAAGATCCAATGACTAACTAAGCTGGCTAATAAATGATAGACAGAATACCCGCTGACTGCTTTTTTCCCAAAGAATTCTTGAATAGTTTGTAGCTGTGCTTTGGGTCATTGTCCTGTTGTAAGAGGAAATGGGCTCTACTCAAGTGCCATCTGCAGAATAAATGCAAAATGGCATGACACATTTTTTACTTAAAGATACCTTTTACCCTGTATAAATCTCCCACATTACCACCAAAGCATCTCCGGGACCCATGGCTGTCTCTATGGGGGTGCCACAGGGGCAGCTGCAGGAGTGCTACTGTCAAACCACCAGCTAGCACGAATGGAAAAAAACTATACATGAACGAAAAAAAAGCGCGCTTACCTAAAGCCACTTAATACTTTACAAAGAACACTAACCAACATACAAAACACTCACTGACATGGAAACGTAACAATGTAACAATCATGGTGCTTAGCTGAACCCAAAACAGATGTCCTCCTAATCAACATGATGCACCGCAAATTTGCAGGTAGAGCTGACTTCTCTCATTCTCACACATGCACACACATGCACACACACAGACACGTATCCTTTTTATCATCAAATGACACGAGCATGACTACCTAGTACCTAGCTTTTTGTCTTTTGGCCAATTGTTTAAAGAGATTATAGAGACTTTTCAGACATTAACTTCCAGCCATGGTGATTCGAATTTCCCTTTGTACATGATTGACATTTGTGTTCGTAGTTGGCTTGACTGGGGATTCTGGTTAGTCAGGTGTATTCTATAATGTCAGCTTTATGTCTGGGAAAGAAGAGAAAGGAACCGCCTTCGTCAGATTACTTCACCTGTGAAATATGATGTGGGCTTATTGGTTTGGGCAAGTATTGCTCCCACTACAATTAGTTGACTTTGTTGCTGATATACTGTGCCTTTGGAAAGTAACAGACCCTTTCACCTTCTCTGCATTTGTTGTGCTAGTGATGTGGTTTATACCTTCACCAGCTTTGCACACATGGATTTCGGGGATTTTCTCATTCTGTCTTAAAGATCCTCGAAAGGAATGCCAAAATGAATGCTGAGCAAATCTTCATGTATCCCTGCAGATGTTCAATCGGGTTCCAGTCCAGTCTTTGGCTGAGCCAGTCACGCAACGATATTGCCAATTAAAACTAACCACAGAGGTTGGCGCCAAGATTTTTGGATTAATAGCTGAGCGTGTTGTGTGTACCTGTGTGTATGTGTTTTGATCCCAACAGTGATATAGATCCATCCACATGTGTTTTTTGCTTTGACATTACAGGCCCAATGTTGGTGAAACCACCAGTCATGGCTTTATACTATCTATGTGGGGCACACAGTTGCTGCCAGTGAAATGTTCTTACGTAGCTTGACAGACTAACCATGCCGCTAACCAACTACCGGTAACCATTCAGATTGCTATATATTAACACTTCTATATGTTAACACTGCAACTCCTTTTTGAGACCGAGATCATTCTAGCTCCACCGCAGCTGTTCTGCTCATCCATCTTAACCAATGGTCGATCATGACAGGGTTGCTTATATATATTTGTACTTATATTTCACAGCGTCAAACATAGACACCACCAAAGAAATTAGCAGATTATTTTCATTTTGCTTACGACTCAACACTCACCAATCAACATGGAATCTTTTCCAATATGAATATTCATGGCCACTCTGGTGTTGTTGTTTTTAGCAAATAATTAAAAAACTTGAAAATCATATACGTATGATTTCATGACTAAGGAAATTTCCATGTGCCTGCAAAACCAGGTTGTGCCGATGTTGAACATGGTCGTTCACAACTATCTGCAGTAATTTAGTTTAGTGAAAATTACTGCAAAAAACAAACTAACTCTAATGCCTGTGATTGGGTGGAGTGCCATTCGTTACACTGTTATGTGGATCAAGCCTTATTGAGTCTGCATTTAAAGCTGTAACCACGACTACTCTGAATGAGGTGTCTGTGCAGGAGACTGGGATGAGATGTTTTTGTGAAGAACACTGAATCGTTGAATCGTGTTTTGAATGTACATTTTTGTAATGCCGCTTTCTTTCTTCTGTGCCAGGATCATGCGCCCCGATGATGCCAACATAGTGGGCAACGTGCATGGTGGTACCATCCTAAAGATGATTGAGGAGGCCGGGTGCATCATAGGAACTCGCCACTGTAACACACAGCCTGGGGTAAGTGTGTGTGTTTGTGAAACGAGCATGTCAGGGGATGTAGTTTAACATTTTTGTTTGGAACTTTTATGATTCTTTAGGACGTACTGTCCACCATGACTACATTCAAACGTGGTTTGTTTTTATGGGTGTGGTTGAATTTTGGTGTTTCCTCTGTTGCAGGTGGGAAGAGCTAGCCAAATAAGTTAGTATATTTGCATCAGTTGGCGTGTGTGTGTGTGTGTGTGTGAGTGTGGCAGTGCAGTCCTAACATGGACAATATGACTCGGCTAAGTGCTGTTCTTAAGCACTAGAAATAGCCTCTTGCTGTCGTGAATTGCTAATTTACCACAGATCTATGCAATTAAAAAACTGAAATATACCATATACTTTCACCCTATCAGCATACAGGAGTTGAATAAACCAATGTACCGGTATAATAAGCACTTATACACAAAGGGGGTACGGTATATATCCACTGTATGCTAACTAATGGCCAAACACATAAAATAGCCATTCTGCTACGTTTAATAGAGGCCATCTAGAGTTTTTTTTTTCAAAGTTGTTGTTGGGGAACAACACTAGATACTTTGACCATTTTCAACCACTGCTTTATTTTGGTGGCACTGGTCTCCGTCACCAGAACAGGAAGAGATCTTTCTTCAAATGTTTACGTTTCCCTCTATTGGATGGTGTATTCTTGTCCAGCAAACTAATGCTTAGAATCTCCGACTTATTGACCCTTCCAGAATGGGCTGGGGAACGACTGCTTTTTTCAGCAAATGAAAGACGTTGAGTCCATAGCAACTCCTTAGTTGATGTTGTTATATGTTTTGGGATTTTGTCTTCCTGTGTTATGAACATTGTCCAATTAGTTTGGAGGCATTTGCTTGTAGTTTTGATGACAGGATGTTTCTGTACACATCAGAATTCATCATCAGTGAAAACAAATCGGCCAGTTCTAGTGAAAGCAACACATGCCCAAGCTTTAACACGCCCTGGTATATTTAAAAGATAAGGCAGAGGCTTTAACTTCCCTGGTTCTATTTAACAGATTATACGATATGCTTTGCTTTTTTTCTCTCTACGCTTTCCTATTGATATTCCTATGACTTTTATAGAACTTGCTGTTGTTAATCTGTCGAACAGTTGTCACTTGTCTAAAATATTTCTAGTATGATAAGCCTTCTTTTGTCATCCAGTTTTACTTGCCCTACCAGAGTATCTGCTATTGCTGATCTCACCATTGCTTTTTTTAAGCCTCAGGGTTTTGTCTGTTTCCGTAGATTGTTTTTAAATGCTTCGTTGAGTTTTTGTTGGCACCTCTTCGGTGCTCATGTTGGCAGAGGACAAGAGCAGATTCCAAAAAATCACAAAGGCTAAAATCAAGACGTGCTTTAAAATCAGGGCACTGTGTATAAATATGGTGCCATTTTAAATGGTGAAACCAATATGTACACAAATGCCTTCAAAAATAAGCTGAGAATGAATACTGTACTTTTATAGCAGCTGTTCGATTTGATAGACAGTCTTTCTGATGAGACATTAACCTGGTTTCCTGTCTCTGTTGTCAGTAAAGATCCCAAAGGATTTTCATAAGCCTCGGGCTATTACCTTGAGTGTTCTGACTAGATTTTTCTCCATGGCGGTTAGTCTAAGGCACATGCCTTCTACACTAGTCTGCCCTGAGCCCCCTCCCCCCCCCTGACCACTATCAACTCTAAAATGATAGACATTGTTGGACATCCTGAACTATAACTGGACATTGCTCTATTTGCACAACTGTATATAGAATTACATATTGTTCTACATTCTGCTCTTTGCACATTTTGAAATCTGCTCTCACATATAGACATTGCTCCTTTGCACTACTCTGATATATATGACACACACTATATGTATCCATTACTTAAGCTAGGCAGAGTCTCCTGTTGAACTGTTATTATGAGTACAAAATAAGTTATACTGAATATGTAAGTTGCATTTGGGTAATTGACTGAAAAGATCGTGTAGATTAAAACTTGATTATTTGAGACAAAAAAGAAATTAAATGCAATTTGGTTCCCAGTGTTTTGTTAAACAAACCACTAGGTGGCTCTCTATGGCTGGGAATGACTTCATGATGGTACTGGAAAAAATGGACGAGGACTCCATATTTGTTTTATATTGACAACAAAACACTGTGACCACGTATAATGACAGTGGTACACTGTTGATCTTCCAACATGGAATAACTGCCCTAAATCATTCACAATGTTTGTCCATTCTTAATGCTGGTATCTGTAACCAACACTGCATTTTCTCTCTCTCTTTCTCTCATTCTCTCTTTCTCTCATTCTCTCTTTCTCTCATTCTCTCTGTCTCTTACTCTCACATTCTGTTTCCTAGGACCGCTGTGCAGCGCAGCTAGCTCGCGTGGAGCGAACTGACTTCCTGTACCCCATGTTTATAGGGGAGGTGGCCCATGTCAGTGCTGAGATCACCTACACTTCCAATCACTCTGTGGAGGTACAGGTCCAGGTGATGTCAGAGAACATCCTCACAGGTAACTCAACAGGAACTAGTGTTCTCTCTCCTGTCAATTAATATTAGCGGATATTCAAATGAAACACCCTGTCTCGCTACAGACATTTAAAACCACCGATCAGTGAAATGTTGTACTTTCAAAGGGTTAACAAATGACCTCATTGCGCTTTCCACCAATCAGTCACTAGGGGGTAGCGCAACGCAGCAAGGACGAAAAATGTATAACATGCATATGCTCCAATTGTGTACTCTTGGAGCTCGAAATAAAAAAACCTCCACATTTATTTAGGCATAACGTTGCCGTTTGCTTCCACAGACAGTATTTTTGTTGCTATGGTGTCGTACATACGCTTTGTTTGTAAGGCCTTTGTGTAATGAAACGAAATGTCCCTGCTGCCATTACTGGCATACATTGATCACACATTTGACAATGGAAAGGCATTGTGTTCACATATGTTTGCGTCTTCGGTGTAGCGACTCACTTGACATGTTTCCACACTACTGTGAGGACTGATCTGTGTATGTCCTGGTTCATTCCTGAGCTGCACATATCAGCACCGGTTCTGTCTGGTCCTTAATGATTGACCTCTCTGTGTGAACTACCTAGTGTGCATCATGACATTATCTGTGCCTCCACATACATGTCCGTATGGGTTAGGGTTCAGGCCCAAGGCCAATATAGTGTGCCGTTAAAGGTTGTATGGTGCAGGGTTTGCACACCTGCACACTGAAACAAATGCACACGCTTGTGATTCACACACACACAGAGAGACTCCCCGTGGACGGGAGAACAGTGCAGTAGCGTGGCATGACATGCTCTTCCGACCCTGAAACTTCAGCTGACATGACAATTCTGTGAATGGGCTCGACAGCCATGGTTGTCCCAGTGCTTATCGTGACTAACTGAGCGGTTCTCTGAATCAGAATCACCTTTATTTGCCAAGTCCATGTACTCCTAGTCAGAGCTGCTGACGCTGGTGGACAACATCTAGAGACAATATACACAGAGTTGTCTGTGTTGAGCATAGACCTGTTAGTCTCTATGGGCCAGATGGCTGTTGGCGAGGGCCAGAGCATGGGGAAAGACAAATGTCAGGTAGTGGGTGGTTTTGCTCATGGATCATTTGTGGTATCGTACAACATCAATGATCAAAGGGCAGCGGCCATCTCTTTCATGTTAAATTCTGAATTGTCATTTGTGTTATGGTCGAGGTCTAAGCATAGTTAGTTTAGATGGCTTTCAGTACATATCTGAGAGCTCAGGGAGTCTTCTGTTTGGATACATGCTTCACTGCAATTAAAGCAGCCGATATACTCTTGCACGCTTAGCTAAAATTATGGTGGGGGGTGAGAAAACAAAAGACGTTTTCCCCAGACGGCAGTTACCACAGCAACACTGTTTTTCCATGTGGCAGGTTAGGAGATGCGGGGGCAGAGCTATGAGGGTGACAGGTGTAGAGTAAAAGAAGCTAGCGGATGCTACTAAGGCTGTTTCGTACAGGCATTACCAAACCCTTCAGTTAGCGTCCTTCCTAAAAGTCTGAGGCCGAACATGAAGGAAGTCCATTTGTGGAAACATGATTATTGTTCACTAACACATGATTATTGTTCACTGACACATGATTATTGTTCACTGACACACGATTATTGTTCACTGACACACGATTATTGTTCACTGACACACAATTATTGTTCACTGACACACAATTATTGTTCACTAACACACTTAGATTATTCACTGACACACGATTATTGTTCACTAACACACTTAGATTATTCACTGACACACGATTATTGTTCACTGACACACGATTATTGTTCACTGACACACGATTATTGTTCACTGACACACGATTATTGTTCACAAATACACAATTATTGTTCACTGACACACGGTTATTATTCACTGACACACGGTTATTATTCACTGACACACGATTATTATTCACTGACACATGATTATTGTTCACTGACACACGATTATTGTTCACTGACACACGATTATTGTTCACTGACACACGATTATTGTTCACTGACACACGATTATTGTTCACTGACACACGATTATTGTTCACTGACACACGATTATTGTTCACTGACACACGATTATTGTTCACTGACACATGATTATTATTACACACGATTATTATTCACTGACACACGATTATTATTCTCTGACACACAATTATTATTTACTGACACATGATTATTGTTCACTGACACAATTATTGTTCACTGACACACGATTATTGTTCACTGACACACGATTATTGTTCACTGACACATGATTATTATTCACTGACACAAGATTATTGTTCACTGACACAAGATTATTGTTCACTGACACACACTTATTATTCACTGACACCCAATTACTATTATTATTCACTGACACCCGATTATTATTCACTGACACACGATTATTATTCACTGACACACGATTATTATTCACTGACACACGATTATTATTCACTGACACACGATTATTATTCACTGACACACGATTATTATTCACTGACACACGATTATTATTCACTGACACATGATTATTGTTCACTGACACATGATGATTATTGTTTGTTTTCATGAATTTTTTATCTTCAAACTCACTATGCCCACAAAATAGTGTAGTGTGAAATACAGTTAATCGATGTGTTGCAGCATGTTTCTGTTAGTAAACCCAGACTCTGTCAAGTGTGAATGTACCACACAATTTGCCCTGCACTCCTAAACAACACACTTTCCATTCAACTTAATTAATGGTTCGCTCAGTTTGTAACATATTTAGTTCTGGGAATGGAGGATCGTGTTGTGATATTGGCCCAGTTCCATCCACTGCCCGACCACAGTGCTATCTGACAACCTGATGCTTCAGATGTGTACATCCAGTATAGCCTAAATGCCTGTGTGACTCGTGTGTCTGTGTGTGTCTGTGTATGTCAGGTGTGCGTATGTAGTGTTTGTGTGTCTATGCCTATGTGGGATTGTGTGAGCACATGGTTATGCATGTGTATGCTAATTTATGTTTGTGTGCACTGTGTACCATTGTGTGTGTGTGTGTGTGTGCGTTGTGTCCGTGTTTGGCCCTTTTAAAGGCTCCTGCAGGGCCTAGGGGAAGAGAAGCTAACGGGAGCAGACATTATTTGCTTCTGTCATTTCCACTCTGCGTCAGGCGTCACAAACAGTGGCCCACTTGGCCACAGACGCTGAGTGTGTGTCTGTCTGTGTGTGTGAGTGTGTATGTGTATGTGTGTGTGTGTAGCAGGCCTCTGTGGGGACACACTCGTCTCTCTTCATTGCTTCTACATCTGCATGGCTGTTTCCACCCAGTGACATTTCACATTTTGCCTGCTAGGGCCATTTTGTTTTAACCATTCCCTCTCAAGCTTACTTATCTGTGTTATTGGTTATTTGACACAGTAACATGTCATTAAGGTTGTTTACAATGTTTTGTATCGTTCTGACAATATCTTAATATAAATCTTGCCCTAGATTGCTGAAACGTCACCATTTTGCATTCATAGCTTGTTCTCCATCTTTATTTTGAATGAAGAGGTCATTTGTTTTCGTCATTGTTGCATCTAAGACAACAATAATTCATATTTAATTTCATATTGAAATCACAGTATCAGGGCTTAATAAAACCCAGCACCAGATCTCTGTAAAATCATTGCAGCCAAGCCCCTCTGTAGGGCCATCCTCGTTATGCCAAATGTGGAGGGTTTGGATTAAGTGGAAGTCAAGTTTCAGTGGGACTGTGAGTGTAAAAAGGTGTGTGTGTGTGTTTGTGTGTGTCACATGACTGAGCTCCCAGGTTCCTCGCATCCAGTCAGTGTACATCTCATCAGTGACGCTCCCCCAGGGGAACTCTGGGTTATGTATGCTGTGATGATGGTCCCTACAGGGTGGGCCTGACACACACATACAACATGCATACACACGCACAGACTTTAAACATAGTCACATGAACACACAAATAGTATATACACATACACACATATATACACATACACATATAGTATATACACACATACACACATATACACATATACACATACATACATATACACATACACACATATATACATATATACATACATATACATATACACATACATGCACGCACACACACGCACACACACACACACATACACACACACACTTTAAAGTAACGTTTTCCCGTGAACACACACTTTCACACACATACAGATACACACATATATGGTACACACACACTCACATACAGATACACACATATATACACACACACACACACACACATAGATACACACATAGATACACACATATACTTACACACACATACAGATACACACACACACACACATATAGATACACACATATACTTACACACACATAAAGATACACACACACACACACACACAGCTAACTGGAATACATTGGCATGAGTCATGACGGTGCTGTCATGTATGTGAAGTCTTGCTCATACGGCCATGTGCCATAAGGAAGCATCATCAGGAAAATGTGTCTCTCTCCATCTCTTACACACAGATACCTTCTGTGTGCTCCATATTACAATTAAAATGAACCCACTTCAACTACATGTGGCATATTTGGTACACAGGAAAACACATTACCGTCACATTTCATCATTTAGTCGACTGTCCAGAGTGACTTATTCATCATTGTTTAGATCGAATGCGTGTGCGCACACACACACATACACACACACACACACACATACATACACACACACATATGACACACCTTTGGAACATTGTTGTCGTGCATGTACATAACAGATCATTGTAATCCGTAGGTTGCAAAGTCCTTTGGATGTCACTAAGTGGGTTGTAGATGGGCTGTACCAGATGTGAGATGTCACTAAGTGGGTTGTAGATGGGCTGTACAAGATGTGAGATGCCACTAAGTGGGTTGTAGATGGGCTGTACCAGATGTGAGATGTCACTAAGTGGGTTGTAGATGGGCTGTACCAGATGTGAGATGTCACTAAGTGGGTTGTAGATGGGCTGTACAAGATGTGAGATGCCACTAAGTGGGTTGTAGATGGGCTGTACCAGATGTGAGATGTCACTAAGTGGGTTGTAGATGGGCTGTACCAGATGTGAGATGTCACTAAGTGGGTTGTAGATGGGCTGTACCAGATGTGAGATGTCACTAAGTGGGTTGTAGATGGGCTGTACCAGATGTGAGATGTCACTAAGTGGGTTGTAGATGGGCTGTACCAGATGTGAGATGTCACTAAGTGGGTTGTAGATGGGCTGTACCAGATGTGAGATGTCACTAAGTGGGTTGTAGATGGGCTGTACCAGATGTGAGATGTCACTAAGTGGGTTGTAGATGGGCTGTACCAGATGTGAGATGTCACTAAGTGGGTTGTAGATGGGCTGTACAAGATGTGAGATGTCACTAAGTGGGTTGTAGATGGGCTGTACCAGATGTGAGATGTCACTAAGTGGGTTGTAGATGGGCTGTACCAGATGTGAGATGTCACTAAGTGGGTTGTAGATGGGCTGTACAAGATGTGAGATGCCACTAAGTGGGTTGTAGATGGGCTGTACCAGATGTGAAATCCGACTATCTACAACACACTTAGTCCGATTTTTTTTATTTCAAGTTTTTCAGCACTTAAGCACAGACATCTAGATTTAACACAAAATGTACTTAGCTGTGAGAAATAACTTTTTGTCTCAATCAGACACATGTTGAATCCATTAAATGACCCGGTGTGATGACTGGATTTGATTTATTTCCACTATAAGATATATTCACAGTCGGTCTCTGCTCTGCTCAGCAGCTCAGCAGTTCTGCTGTTGTTCTAGTTTGGCTCAGTTCTATGGAAAATCTGTGGTTTTGATCATCATGTCAAGTGTTCAGTACAAGATGTACTGTCTTTGTACTTTGTACATAATGTTTGGAAAGGAAGAGAGAGACAGGGATTTTGGGGCCATCTCTTCTGGGATTTTAACTGATCAAAGAATACTAGCGAAGTTCAATCCAGGTCAATGTTGGAACACAGTCTAGTGTTGGTTAGTTGGGATGAATGGTCTCCTCGCTTAAATGAACTTAGCTTAATTTCCCTCTGTGTTTACTAGACAAACTAAACGCACAACCAATTTTCTTCTCGTCATTTAGCAGAGACCGGTATCCATAGTGACGTACAGTTAGTTGTTTTGCTTAGAATCAGAGCAACAGATTTTACCCCTCACTGGCTCTGAGATTCAGATGTTACCCCTCACTGGCTCTGGGTTTCAGATTTTACCCCTCATTGGCTCTGGGTTTCAGATTTTACCCCTCATTGGCTCTGGGTTTCAGATTTTACCCCTCACTGGCTCTGGGTTTCAGATTTTACCCCTCACTGGCTCTGGGTTTCAGATTTTACCCCTCACTGGCTCTGGGTTTCAGAACACCATAGTTTACCCCTCACTGGCTCTGGGTTTCAGATTTTACCCCTCACTGGCTCTGGGTTTCAGAACACCATAGTTTACCCCTCACTGGCTCTGGGTTTCAGATTTTACCCCTCACTGGCTCTGGGATTCAGACTTTACCCCTCACTGGCTCTGGGTTTCAGATTTTACCCCTTACTGAAGTAACACATGATCAGCAACCAGGACTATGTTTTGGATAAAAGTAACACAACATAAGTTGCCCTCATTCTGTTGCTTCCCTTATCTCTACGTCTCTCACCCCTCCTACAATATAGTGAAGTGGTCTCGTAGAGTTATTCATAGCATAGTGTCAGTCTTGGTAAGCTGAGGATATGTAAATATTCTTCTGTTTTCTTCTACAGTATGTGAGGAACTTCTTGAATGATAGCAAGCAGGGAGCTAACGAGGCCAGGCCAAGCACGCCCGATTCTGTGCAGGGTTGGCATGGCAACACCACATGTCTGCACAGCTCCAACTTGGGTGTAAAATGCAAATCCCAAATGTAGTCTTGTCACAAATCCTCTCCCACTCAGCAGCCGGGCCTTGGGTTTTATTATTTCATGTGGCGTGTCAACCAAGGCTAGATACAGAAGCACACGCATGTACCAATGCTCTTTGGTCATATAATATTATTATAGGTAATGGCCAATAAACGAGCAGCTTTTGTGCAATGTGTTGTACAATACAGTTACTGTCTAAACTTCGCTGTCGAGAGGAAATTCCAAACGTATTTTTAGTTTTAGTGTTGATTGTAGTCTTTGCATTTGGAGCCTGTTGCTGGTGTTTGACCACTTGGAGAATGAGGATGCAGGTAAAATCTGAAAAAAATGTCTTAAGAACTGAATGTCCTGGTGACAGTTTGCTAAACAGCGCCTGGAGAACAGTTGAGATAGAGATTAGCATCAAACTTCCTATGATCCAAGATATGTAAGCTCATCTGTGAAAGGTGAAGGTGGTGTTATGGTTTGGGCAGGTTTGACTCCATCATCTGTGAGAGGTGGTGTTGTGGTTTGGGAAGGTTTGACTCTCATCATCTGCGAGAGGTGGTGTTGTGGGCCTCACTGGCCCCACCCCCGTCCTGTGGCCCTCACTGGCCCCACCCCCGGCCTGTGGCCCTCACTGGCCCCACCCCCGTCCTGTGGCCCTCACTGGCCCCACCCCCGTCCTGTGGCCCTCACTGGCCCCTCCCCCGTCCTAAGGCCCTCACTGGCCCCAACCCCGTCCTAAGGCCCTCACTGGCCCCACCCCCGTCCTAAGGCCCTCACTGGCCCCACCCCCGTCCTAAGGCTCTCACTGGCCCCAGCCCCGTCCTAAGGCCCTTACTGGCCCCACAGTACTTCTGCAGCAGTCCCTCCCAGCTACAGTTAAAAACCAAACTAAATAAAAAACAAAAATATACAAAGTAACTTCGCCAGAGTGTCTTTTGGGTTACTTTTCCCGGTCCCAAGCCTGGATAAAGGAGGGTTGGAATTGTGACATAAAAATAACTGGAATTGACAGAAGGAAGTTCATTTGTAGGTTTAAATATATTTAGGGTGATTTTTACTCACTTATATATTTGTATCTCCCACGACCTTATTCCCTTCCCACAACACCTCAATCAGGTCTATTTATTTCCCTAGTTTGTTTTTCACATTGCTTCACATTATTTAACGATAAGTGTCCATTTCAGTGAGTGTTGTTTGTTTATACTATATCTTTATTTTTCATTCAGTGTTTAGTTTTTTGTTTGGTGTTTATCTTGTTTTGTTAAATTAATACCAAAAAACTTGACTCCAACTCTGCATCTGGCTCATTAAGCTGCACTTCACCTAGCATTTGGTGACATTTGGTGACATCTCTTAAAGGTTTTTAGCCAGAACAACGCATTTTGGGGACACGTAGTCTTCAAATTGAAATCAGCGTCAATGTAATGAATTGTTGGATTGATATATGGCTCCATGGTGCGATTTGACCACATGTCCGTTCTAGTGGCAAATTATTCGGCTGTAGACAAATCATTTGCAACTTCTCACATAATTTATTATACAGGGCAGGCAGTGCAACTCTAGTAAAATCGTGTCGTGATGGCATCACGTACCAGCAGGTTTACCAGTTTCTTGAATCCTTTAGCTTTCTAGTTGACGAAATCACTCTTTCTGTCATCTTGGCCCGAGCTGAACTTAAAATGCCACAGCCCAGGGGGAGTGACTTCTGTGTTTTAGGGAGGGGCTAAAGCGCGCAGTTGTGAAGAAAAAATATTTTGTTTTAATAATCGTCGGAGCCAATAATCATAATTGAGATCGAAAATTAAATTAATTGCACAGCCCTATATGTGTTTGTTGCTAATGCTACGTTTCAGGAAATGAAAGTTCAATCACATTCAGCCAAAGAAGTGTTTGCTGTAGTGCTGCTCTTTACTAGCAGACACACGTTCAGTCACACATTTAGTCACACATTCAGCGCGTAGAGGTCTTATACTCTAGATATCTCAGTATTTGAAGTCTCTCATTTTGCAAATAATATCCTTGTATGTTTTTAAATATTTTGTAGAAAACTACTTTGCCATCATAATGTAACCAAATTCCCTTTTGTCAAATTGAAATATTGTGATTTTCTATCCAAATCAGAAAAGGTGAAAGGAATATGGTCAGCGCTGGGTTATAGGAATATGACAGTGGGTTAAATCTGCGAATGATCCGAGTTCTTTAGACTCAGTAATGCTCTTTAGACCAAATCAGTTACAATTAAGGAGTATGTTATAAATATGCCCATGAATATAGCATAACATCATCACTCCCATCATACCACACAGTGGTCGGTAATTCTGGTAGAAGCCTGGTTCTGTGTAATATCATATTGTTGAGGATGCCTGCAGTTGCAATAAGTCACAAGGAATTAAACGCTTTCTATATGTTCCCAGGGGCTATGAAGACGACCAACAGGGCGACCCTCTGGTATGTCCCGTTCTCTCTGAAAGACGTGAACACGGTCACAGAAGTCCCTCCCATCAAGGTAGGTGAAAACAGGAGATGGAGGTGGTTGCTGGATGCTAGAAGCTGGTGTATGGTCAAGTTCCTCTAGTCATAGCTTAATGGTTAACATGAGTCTGTCCATTCTGTTTAGTATGCTAGCCTGGAGAAGTTGGAAGAGGGGAAGAAACGATACGAGGCTCAAAAGATGGAAAGAAAAGAGATGAAGGAGAGGAATGGGGAGCAGCTCATGCCTGTGACGGACCCAGGTAAATGCTACTGATTGATGGATAGCATACAGTATTTTCCTGTGAAGGTAAGGATAAGGGTGTGGTAAGGGTAGAGGTGTGGTAAGGGTAGGGGTGTGGTAAGGGTAGGGGTGTGGTAAGGGTAGGGGTGTGGTAAGGGTAGGGGTGCGGTAAGGATAGGTGTGCGGTAAGGATAGGTGTGCGGTAAGGATAGGTGTGCGGTAAGGGTAGGTGTGCGGTAAGGGTAGGTGTGCGGTAAGGGTAGGGGTGCGGTAAGGGTAGGGGTGCGGTAAGGGTAGGGGTGCGGTAAGGGTAGGGGTGCGGTAAGGGTAGGGGTGCGGTAAGGTTAGGGGTGCGGTAAGGGTAGGGGTGCGGTAAGGGTAGGGGTGCGGCAACGATGGGTGTGCGGCAACGATGGGTGTGCGGCAACGATGGGTGTGCGGCAACGATGGGTGTGCGGCAACGATGGGGGTGCGGCAACGATGGGGGTGCGGCAACGATGGGGGTGCGGTAACGATGGGGGTGCGGTAACGATGGGGGTGCGGTAACGATAGGGTGTGGGCGCTCTATTGACTTGTCTACACCTGGAGAGTAGCATAGTCTGGAGTCTGTTATTTTAGGATTTTGGAGTTCCCTCTAGCGGAAATCAATGAATGAATGAATGAATGGGGGAAAAAGGGGGCTCAGCTGCTTTGGCCTTGTATGTGTTTACCGTAGTAAATGATTGTTTAAAGTGCCAGCTAGAAAATGGTCAAGTAGTTCTAGGTACATTTAGACCACTACTAGTTAGGGTTGTATCGATTTGGATGAAGTATTGATTTCTGACACGATTTTTTATATGCGCGTCTCATTCACATTTTATGGAACTGAAAATTGTGGAAATGTACAAAAAATGATTGCACATCGGTGAATATTGCACAGGGTGAATAGACGATCTGACCTTGATGTCATGTTGTGTTTTCTTACCACTGTTGATTTTTCTGGTTTGTTTGACTTGCCGTACAGACGGGACAGCAAAAGGTATGTCTGTATGGATATTCTGAAGCTGAATGCATAGCACAGAGACACTGGGGTGGATGGATGGATAGATAGACTTGTTACTTCATTTCTTTTTCACAATATTCATATTTCAACCCTGTTTTTTTTTTCTTTCTCTCCGCGTTTGTTTGTTTGTTTGTTTATATGTGTGTGTGTGTTTGTTTGTGTGTGTGTTTGTTTGTTTATGTGTGTGTGTGTGTCTGTGTGTGTGTTTGTTTGTTTGTTTGTTTATGTGTGTGTGTGTGTTTGTTGCAGAGCCCTACACGGTGGGCTTTAGCCAGTCCAGTCTGATCCATCTGGTGGGCCCCTCTGACTGCACACTGCATGGATTTGTACGCGGAGGTGAGTGAAGCTGCTCTGTCATTTCTACGGTGTGCAGGTGGTCAGTGTGTCACATTCAGAATTGGTTTACAGACAGAGGCCTCAGTATTCAACCTGCTAATTTCTGTACGTAGCAGTAGCATATATAATGAGCCACTTCAAGTGAGGGAGGAGGAAAGAGTGAAAAGGGCACACACTGCATTCTGAACTGCCTCCTGCTTGTTCGCCGTTTGTTTCCTAATTGGACTCATATCTCACTAGGTGAAAAAAAGTCTCATGTTTCTCATCTGCTGTTTGTCTATATTTGCTGGATCCCTCTGCTCCTCTACATGTCTCCTTTCTATCTGCTCCTCTACATGTATCTCCTCTCTCTGCTCCTCTACATGTCTCCTCTCTCTCTGCTCCTCTACATGTCTCCTCTCTCTCTGCTCCTCTACATGTCTCCTCTCTCTCTGCTCCTCTACATGTCTCCTCTCTCTCTGCTCCTCTACATGTATCTCCTCTCTCTCTGCTCCTCTACATGTCTCCTCTCTCTCTGCTCCTCTACATGTCTCCTCTCTCTCTGCTCCTCTACATGTATCTCCTCTCTCTCTGCTCCTCTACTTGCATCTCCTCTCTCTCTGCTCCTCTACATGTCTCCTCTCTCTCTGCTCCTCTACTTGCATCTCCTCTCTCTCTGCTCCTCTACATGTCTCCTCTCTCTCTGCTCCTCTACATGTATCTCCTCTCTCTCTGCTCCTCTACATGTCTCCTCTCTCTCTGCTCCTCTACATGTCTCCTCTCTCTCTGCTCCTCTACATGTATCTCCTCTCTCTCTGCTCCTCTACATGTATCTCCTCTCTCTCTGCTCCTCTACATGTCTCCTCTCTCTCTGCTCCTCTACATGTCTCTACACTTAGCAGTACCAACGTAATTCGGTTGGTACCCTTGAAAGTAGAGTTCGGGACCCAACCCTACTACATGCTTCACATTGTATTGCCATCAGTATTGTGTTAATGTGACGTTTTACCTGCAACACCAGAAACCAATCAAAAACGGACTGTTTTTGTATCGTTTAAAATAGCTTGCATCTCAGCACTTTGTGAGTTGACACAACCCGGGTATCATAGCAGCTGTCATTAATTTTCGAGAAAATATTCCCTGAATCACTGATGCAGATGACAGTTGGGTGACAGCGATGTTTAATCTCCAGGCCCCCAGATTATCATACACAGCTACAGTCATGATGGCTCTTTGTCAAGGTAAGGGTTTCTCCTCCATCTCTGCCTGGACTTCCCTTCTAGACAGGCTGATTGAATGTGTTTTCCTAAAACCAATAAGCCCCTGTAGGGTTGAATAATACAGTGGCTAAAGCATCTGGCTGACGCACGGTTTTAAAGATATTACTTGTTACAGAACAGCCACTGTTTTGTGCTGGGAAATGATTACTTATCTGACACCGAGTTTGCAAGAACAACTGAACCATCTGGTTGGTCCCAGAAAATTGTGGGTTTGGCTCGAGCCAGAACCTAGATGATGTATCCAAAATAGGCCTACATTATTTTGTTCAGCATAGCTAATTTTGACATCAACTAAACTACTGCAACGAAAGAAGGCACAGACTGAAATATGCCAAATATTTATGTAAGTTCCAGTCGTCGGGAAATAAATTGTATTTAATGTTGAGAACATGATTTAATTACACAGCATTTTTAATGACTATAGAGTGTAGGGCAAATGAATCAACATATATGGATGGGTAGCACAAGGCTCTCAGGCAGTGAGAGGGCCACCCAAGGGTCCATCTATGACAGAGTAGAGACTAGACATCAGGGGTCCTTCCTAGCAAATCAGCCCAGGGAGTTGTGACTGTCTCCCCCTCACAGCGTGACTGAATGTCACAGCTACTGTTCGCATGGTCAAGGACGAGTGTCTCATCAGAAGGCCGTTCTGAGTTGGCTAGACCAGTGATCCAGATGCTGATCTGTTCTATGAATTGCATTGAAATTCCTATCTGTGATTTGAGTGCTTTTGTGTATCAAATCTTCAGTTTAACTTGATCAATTAGTTCTTCTTTGTTTGGTCTACTCCGAGTTGAGCGCCTTTTGTTTTCAACTCTGTTGTCTGTCTGGAAAGGCATTAGAGAGTTAAGTAGTCCTTGCTAGTAAACATTTAGTTACATTTAGTTTATTATGCTTTTTGAACCTTATTTGAATCTGAATTTTATGGTATCCAATATATAATTATGACTTGGACCCATCCAGCTGCTTTAAGAAATTTGCTGACCTCTGGTGGACCCAGATGGACCCTGGTGGACCCTGGTGGACCCTGGTGAACCCTGGTGGACCCTGGTGAACCCTGGTGAACCCTGGCAATATGACACAACTAGGGTTCAGACACTTAACAACAATAACAATAATTAATCACTGCCTCGTCCCCGGGGTTAAAAAATTGCATTTGAAGTCTGACTTTAAACGACTTTCATTGTTGATCGCCTATCTCTCGTGGAAACGACATTAAAATAATCTATTTGAAAGCTTCTGCCTTGCACAAATAGCTGTCCCTAGCCAGACAAAGAGAGAGGCAGACAGGTGGAGGAGAGAGATTAATGCTGAAAGAACCTGTCCGGAACAAATGCAATGCGTAGCGAATGGGATTTATTGAGCATGTGTTTTCTCTTCTTGCTCGTCCCGGGATCCAAGGTTCAACTGCATAATGTCATAACGGACCCACTGAAATGCCAGATCGGATCTCAGTAATCCTGTTAGTGTTTATTGCTGAACACCCTAAACTGATCCTAGATCTGTGCCGAAAAAAACCTCCATCGGAACAATACACAGTCTGGAGATCCTACACCAGACTGCGGCTGAATGACCTTCATCTATCCCACTTTTCTAAATGTTCCATGGACTGTTGTAAGCTGAAATAAAATGATGATGAGGTGTAATTTCGAAAGTAATGAAATAATGAGGAGAAAATGTCCTCTAAACGATGTTCAGACCAAGACATTGTTTTGAAATAAAGGTATTCTAGTATAACTAGAATGAGAGAAAAAAAGCATTAAAAGAAAGGATAGGAAGTCTTTTCATGAGAGATGGGACATTTCTTGCTTGCACCCTTTCTCTCTTTGACCTCTCTTTCTCTCGCTCTCTCTCGCTCACTCAGTCCTTGTGTTGTTAGGAAGCTTTTTACTTGTTTCCATGGAAACAGCGGTTGATTGCCACAGGCTTCAATATCACGGAAGGCTGATTAAAAACAAGACAAATTAAAAAAATCTGAATTAATAACTTATTTGTTGGTCAAATCTCAGTTATGACTTTTATCCAGGCTTTGCTTGGCCCTGCTCATATGCTCTAAACTTTGATGCCATTTCAACGTTCGTGACACTGCCAGCCCTTATGCAACCATAGTCATTTTGTTGTAACAATACCTTTGCCCACTTGCTATCTGTTAAACATATAAAGTACATGAAAGTACTACAAGAGCGTGGTTTGGCAGGATCCTGATTGAGATCCCAAAACAGCTGCAAATGCTAAAACAGCGTACGAAATGCTGATAAATAGGTACTTCTTAAGAACCTTTGGGGCTCCTTGCAAAAAATAGTAACGGAACTTGTTTCTATGGTAACACCTTATTAGGAAGCTGGTTGTGCTGTCTGATTATAGTGTTACAGATTGGAGAACTCGCTGCAGAGAGAATAAAATCACAGAGAAGGATGGAGAGAGAAAGGAGATTGTATTTATTTAACTGTGCTAGTAAAGTGCTGCTTTGCGTTTGTGTCTTGATTAAGAGTCTTGGAGTGGCGTTGTCTTTACCACTAAACAGGAAGAGCACCATCAGCTGGCCAAATAACACTGGGTCTCCCACTGCTGGTTTAACCTGCCCAAACTTATCAGGGTTGGTCCTGGCAATCCAAAGGTTGTTGAAGTGTGGTTGTCAGACCGGTAGCCACTTGTTCCTCCAGCCATGTGAATGGGGATGTCTTCTGAATAGGATGTTAACTCGGCTGTTTGTGGTCACTAAAGATCCCCGGTACTTCATCATTACCCAGCATTCAAATGGTGGCATATCCTCCCCTCAGAACTAGTACCCAAGTTGTCGTCCGTCTGCTGACCTGAAATCAGCACAATGGATATTCAGATACCCACGCCAATGTGGATACTTCTCAGTAGGTTTATGTTTCACGTTCATCTATGTACAGAGGCACAACTAAGGCTGTGGAGAAGTAGTACTCATTCAGGTTCATAGATATATATCAAACCCTTCTGTTTGGTGTTGTACCCTTTCGCACAATCTTAATTATTGAAAACGTTGTTAGTTAAAGGTATGACATATAATTCAGTCATGTAAATAATTATACAATTATTATTATATATTTTTTACAAAATGCTAATGGCACTACTGGATTAGTACTCTGCATCTGTATTGACAGCGAACATGTGGTATCAGTACATCTCAGCATTAAACATATTACCTGTATTTCTCAATGGAAGGAAAGACCAAAGAATGACCAATCCAATGCCTTTAGTGTCTTAACGCCAAGACATATTTGTCTTTGACATGTAGAATTATTTGTAAGAGTCTACAGCCAAATTCCCCACAATATGTCAGAAGCAGAGC
Organism: Dallia pectoralis; assembly: GCA_029465975.1. Taxonomy (NCBI): domain Eukaryota; kingdom Metazoa; phylum Chordata; class Actinopteri; order Esociformes; family Umbridae; genus Dallia; species Dallia pectoralis. The sequence goes on along the minus strand of CM055728.1, from coordinate 13,295,531 downwards.
AATATTTCTCGTGAAAGTCACCGATTGCTTTTTCTTACATTTCGTTCTGAGTATTGTCTTGCAATAGGGCCTGTATAAGTGAGCAGCAGTCAGCGTTGTAGAGCAGATACATGCACAGACACGACTCACAACAACTCCTACATGTGAGAACCTTTGTGCTAGACCCAAGGGAGAGTCAGTCCAAGGTGAGATCCAATCAATTCTCACATGACACGATGAGGGAACGATGCACTCATAAAACGCTTCACAACATGGATGTTAGTAAATAACTCCCCCAACCGGAAACGAACGCTAGCACGCTAGTTGTTTTCACTTGTTTATTTGTATTCACATCACGCTGGGAATTCCTGAGGAAGAAAATAAATCACATTTTGCATTAGATTGTCATGCTTGGTTCCTCTGTCTGTTAGTTTCCTCTTCCATATGTCATGCAAATGTGAAGTTTCCTCTGGAAACTTGGTTTTTCTTTTGGCCCCCACAGGTAAATACTACCATATTAGCATATTCAAGTCATAAGAGCTTTATGTTTTTGTGCCACTGCTATTGGAGGCTGCATCTGGAAAACAGCTGTGCATATAGCCTCTATCTGAAACACACAGACACATAAATGCATATTTACACAAAAACTGCTGAGTGAAATTAGAAGCAGATGCTGCCAGTCCCTCTCCACCCACACTTTCCACCCACACGGTCCCCTAACAAAGGTGTTCCAGTCAGTCTAGGCAACTGTCTGCGTCCACCAGACCATCTGAACAGCCTACTCCTATTCTATCAATGTGGAGCCAGGCTATATATCAGGGGTGGGCAAACTAATGCCTGCGGGGCAAATCCGGCCCTGAGGGCAATTCCATCCGGTAGGTAAAAAAACAGCTTTGAGGGAAAGTACAAGATAACTTGCCAGTCCAGTTGATATGTATCTGAATCTGAAATAACATTATTTAGATATAATATGTTATGTGGATAAAATTTTAACTATTGCCCTTTTCTGGCCCACAAATCATTCAATATTAACAAATTACAAAATAATCATGGCCTTCCATTTTATTTCAATGTCCTGATGTGGCCTCTAAGCTGAAATGTTTGCCTTCCCTGCTATAGTCTATTTAACAGTGTAAAACAGCAGTATGAAATCATATTTGAAAGTATATGGAAAGTCAACTAAAGTTCAGATTTCGTGGTGAGTCCTTAAGGTGAGTCCTTAAGGTGAGTCCTTAAGGTGAGTCCTTAAGGTGAGTCCTTAAGGTGAGTCCTTAAGGTGAGTCCTTAAGGTGAGTCCTTAAGGTGAGTCCTTAAGGTGAGTCCTTAAGGTGAGTCCTTAAGGTGAGTCCTTAAGGTGAGTCCTTAAGGTGAGTCCTTAAGGTGAGTCCTTAAGGTGAGTCCTTAAGGTGAGTCCTTAAGGTGAGTCCTTAAGGTGGGTCCTTAAGGTGAGTCCTTAAGAGTCCTTAAGGTGAGTCCTTAAGGTGAGTCCTTAAGGTGAGTCCTTAAGGTGAGTCCTTAAGGTGAGTCCTTAAGAGTCCTTAAGTCCTGAGTCCTTAAGGTGAGTCCTTAAGGTGAGTGAGTCCTTAAGGTGAGTCCTTAAGTCCTTAAGGTGAGTTGAGTCCTTAAGGTGAGTCCTTAAGTGAGTCCTTAAGTTGAGTCCTTAAGTTGAGTCCTTAAGTCCTTAAGGTGGGTCCTTAAGGTGGGTCCTTAAGGTGGGTCCTTAAGGGGTGGGGGTCCTTAAGGTGGGTCCTTAAGGTGGGTCCTTAAGGTGGGTCCTGGGTCCTTAAGGTGGGTCCTTAAGGTGGGTCCTTAAGGTGGGTCCTTAAGGTGGGTCCTTAAGGTGGGTCCTTAAGGTGGGTCCTTAAGGTGGGTCCTTAAGGTGGGTCCTTAAGGTGGGTCCTTAAGGTGGGTCCTTAAGGTGGGTCCTTAAGGTGGGTCCTTAAGGGGGGTCCTTAAGGGGAGTCCTTAAGCGGGACATTTTGTGATCAGGTGGCTGTAATCTCCATGACGGGGAGAATCAGTGTGTCTGTTTAGCCTCATGCATCACATCCTGTTTTATCTTGGTCCACTTTGAGCTGAAGGACACCTGGTATGATCAGTCCATCTCCTCCTGTTTCACTCTTTAATGCTCTGGCTCTGTTTTTAAAGCTCTTTCTCTCTTATTTCTCTCAATGCATCAAAGATGCACCTCTAAAATTAGCATCTAAATCAATATAGACCATTAACTTGATTCATATGAACTGAAACAAATGCAAGCGCTGCCTCAGCGTTATATCAGTCTTATGGATTTTGTCTCATGAGCTAATTAGTAAATTAGGGGAGAAATTGAAATAATTAATAAAAAAAAGTGTCATATACTGTGGGGAAATTATATCCACAGAAACTTGATCCATAATCACATGGTCTCTGATCTCCCCAGGTGTGACAATGAAACTGATGGACGAAGTGGCTGGAATCGTGGCAGCCCGACACTGTAAGACCAACATAGTTACAGCCTCAGTAGATGCCATCAACTTCCATCGCAAGATCATGAAAGGTGAGGAAATGGTTGGTTAAAGCGTTGTGCTTGGTTTCCTCCAATCGACAAAAGGCACATGCCAGGTGGATTAGCTAGAGTGTGGGGATTTAAAACTCATCAAGACCTGCCATTTAGTTTGTTCTACAATATATATGGAAAAAAAAAACATTGATCGTTTACCTTATTTGCCATTGTGATTTTTTTTCAGGCAGAACTGTTGTTCGTTAGTGCGCAAGCGAGTGGATATGAATCATTGATGATACTTCATGACTTCCTCCTAGCTCCTATTTCCTTTCCTGGATGTCAATGTTCTGAATCATTTATTATCTGCTTGATTCACAGACCCTTTATGACTAGTTGGTGCAAAATGAGCCTCCGCACAGAATTTTGAGGTACTTTTGATCTCGGTTGAAGGTTATTGTCAATTAAACCCATCAGAGGAACACATCAACGTGTACTTAAAAAACCCTGTATGCGTATTTTCAATGAGGAAATGTAATTAGCTTTTATAATCCATTAATTATTTATACAATGGTTGGATTCAGAAATTAGAGAACCATTGTCGAAATTATAATTGATTAGGTTTATTATTTAATTTATTATTCTTATGCTCATGCTTTTTAATATGTTTGGTTCTCTTTTAAATCATTTCTACTGAATCCACAAGCTGGCAGAACAGCCATTTAATTTCTACTGAACCTGCAGGCTGACAGAACAGCCTTTGCAATGAGTGATGGGAAGACTGCATACTTCCAAGTTTCGTAGAAATACTTCCACGTATTTCCAAATTTCAGCACCCGCAGTTACAGGATTGAAAACTTGCCTTTAAATGGTGTCTCTAATTTTTTGTCAGCTGAGGCACCCCTTAAGACGGGGCTGTATCCGGGTGCCGAGACGGGAATTCACCCATAAAAGAGCTCTGCTTTGGACAACTTGATGTCCCTGGGAGAGTTCCATGACCAAATGCAGTTGACGAACATCAGCGACAAATACTTGTCATGTCCAGATGGTAGAGGGCGGTGTGGAGTCCAGTCAACGTAATGACGTTGTTAATGTGTGGTTGTGGATCATTTCGGTGAGCGATTAAGGTATTGGTGTGAGCCACGACAAGCATTACAGAGCATTTAATGGGTACAGATGTGAGTGCTACTGGATGGTGTTGTCATTGAGGCAGGTGTCACAGGGACTATGAAGAAACATGCGCATGCTTTAAGTAAACACATTCTGGCTCAGAGGCCAGTACCTGATTTGACTTCCATCAGCCATGGAAGGAGAGATCACTTATCTGTCCTGAACAGCAGTCACTCTCACCATGGTGTGGTGTCTCCAAGTGAACATACTGTAGAAGGCGTTTAGCTCAACTTGGAGGGATGTGTCGCTGGACAGCTTGCAGCCTGGTGGCTTTTTTTGGTTTGCATTCCCTGACACATCCATGACAGGTTAATGTCGGCCGTTACTGTGGTATTTCTTACTAGCAAGTGTGATTTTTTTATTTTCTTCTTGAAACCAGCAACTTTGTGTGGATGATGACTTCATTGGCTTCTGGTACCGATATGCAGGGCTGGTCATTCTCCGCAATTAAGGTTTACCTAAATGCTATCTCAGTGGGTAATGCATGGGGAGATCTGTAGACTATTTTTTATTTTTTTTGTAGCACATTTTACTTAATTCTAGATGTAGAAACACATCCCCAACGCTGTAAGCTGCGCAAAATAAGAAAATCCTACCATTACGCAACGAGTAACCAAATACATTCACTCACTTTTGGACAAGTTGATGAAAATAACTTTGATAACATAATATCGGACTTAGATATATGGAGACGATTAGTTCGATACAGATCCTAAAATTATCAGGAAAGAAAAGCAGAAATGTATAAATCTAGTTAATTGCATGTTCAGCTTGATTTTAAGTGTAGTCCTCGGATACAGGAATATGACAACAAATAGAGATTTACAGGTGTAGGCCGACATCTGCACATTATTAATTCAAGCATTACATTAGCAGGAGCATGTTATATACTGCTGTCTTGTGTCTGGCCAAGTCTAATGGAAAAATAAAATAGGTGAAATTGTGCTGAGAACCTGAGTTGAGAACATCAAAGCAGGCATCTGTGAGTATACATGAGGCAAACATGGATAAAGAACTTCTTGGCATGATTAAAATACTATGTGCAAAGTTTACGTTTCTGTGAGCAGATGCACTTTTTTGGCCTTTTAGATTCCTGTTTACATTTATTGGGTCAATGGCTATTGCATCATCTGAGATACATTTGATTAAATATGATAATGTTTTCTTTGTATAAATGGAGGCCAGAATACTTCGACTATTCGTTCATTAAGTTGGTATTCAAATCTTAATTCAGTATTCGGAAGCTTTGTTTTTGTAATTCTTTTGTAACAAAACTTTGCAATGGTAGGCTACACTACACAACATTTCATCAGCTAAAGACTTTTAACATAGATATTAGATGGAGCATCCACATCGCTGATTGGCCTCGCCTCCGTTCGCACTTTACTTTCCACATGTCTAGAGAAGCTAGAGCAGGAAAAGATGCAGCCAAATAAATATCTGGTTTGAAAACATTTTACATTATCAGATGGTAAAAAGTGCTCATTGCCAAATGTTGCAACCAGAAATTGGTGTACCATGGAGTCACGCCAAGTCTGTTGAATCATATCAAACATAAAAATAATTGCTGTTATTTTATCTTTTACAACATGGCGCAACACATTTCAGTTAATTTGCGCTCAATCTCGAGCCCGGACGGCATATTAGTTCACTTTAAGTAATTTTGCAAGCCTCTTGGGAAGAGATTGATTTGCGTAATCACTGGTAGGCTATACATATGTAAAGTAGTATTCGAGCTTGCCTTACTTAGTATGTATTTGTTTTCATTGTGAATGGGATCTAGTTTCTGTGCATTTGATTCGTCATTTGAAATGCACTCATGTTGCAGATGCATTGAATTTGTTTTATAATATAATCTATTATTCCGACACATATTAATTAAAACCAATTTATACGCTATCCAGTGTCCAGTCAATAAAACATTTAGCCGACGGCAGGCGTGTTGTCGAGGTAATGGGTAGCTAAGATTATTCAAATTCTCTAAACCAACCAGTTAATGCAGTACAGTCATTAGGATGTTTCTGTAATGAGAGCTTATGTGATAAATATAAATGACTGTGTTTATTGACTTCGCATTAAAACTTTAACAACGTTCTTGCTTAGACACATTATTAGATGTTTCTTTTTGTTACCTTAAAAACTCTTTCTTCTGCCTATTCGCCAAACTAGGTACTCGTGAGGTCACATTACTGTATATGATTACTATCTAGAGATCACGTAAACAGCTCCTGATAATACACACAATGTAAACACAATGTACTGCATGCAGTAATCGCCAGATGCATACTTATTTTCCTGTTTTAGGGTCCACGGTTGTCATTTCCGGGTACGGCGAGTCTATCCAGTGAGATCCACTGCCCTGTCTCCTTCATTTGGAGCAGGGACACCTGTTAATTGCCCTCACCTGTGTTTCTGATCACTATCCCTTTTTGAGTTTCCCTTTTCCTCGTGTCCCCTGTTCAGTCATTGTTTTGGGTTCTGTTCCATTTTGTAACATTGGTTGTTATGTCTTGCTTTTGTTTTGTTACATATTAGTTCTTTCCATTTATAATGTGTCCAGCCGACATGGTTACCGTTGTTGACATGTTGTTGTTTTTTCCGCAGGCTGTGTGGTAACCATCTCGGGCAGGGCCACATTTACCAGTAACAAGTCTATGGAAATCGAGGTGTTTGTCGACGCTGATTCTCTGATAGAGACTGAGAAGGAGAAATATCGGGCTGTCACAGCTTTCTTCACCTACATCTCCCTGAGCAAGGAGGGCAAGCCTTTATCCATCCCTGCTTTGAAGGTTAACGCCATATATATGTAATTATTATAAAGGGAAATTAAATCCCTTGCTTGGTACTTGGAAAAAATCTGTATTTATTTTTATTCCAGCAAGTAATTTATATTGTTTCTAGTACAGTGTTTGTGAAACCCTGTCTCAGGGACTCCCACCTGATTTATTTGTCTAGGGTGTGACGATTAGTTACCACGTTGACTCATGGGTTTTACCTTTGGATAATAGTTCTAACACAGAAAATGGCTCGGGGCCTCTGAGGAGAGATTAGAAAACACCTGCTCTAGTAGACATGTTTTTGGTGCAGTAGTTACCTATGAGGCCATTCATGCCACTGTGTTTGTCCACTTTTGCCTTTAAGTGGTCTCAGTCCCCTGGCCTTATCAATAAGTGATAGAAACCAGAATAATAATTGGTTTATGGGACAGTAACTAAACTTGGAAGACATATAATCTCTATGGTCCGAGAAAAGGACCAATATTTCAAAGGCATGGGAACTGGTTAATAATGGTATATTACATTTGAGCATTTTTTATTTTCTTTCTCCCAGTTCCTAGAAATTCATTGAACTACGTATGCGAGGCTTTCCCTTTGTCACAGGAAAACACTGTCTCCCATACCTCCAAAACAATAAGACATGGTAGTCCTGGCCAACAGGTCCAGGCTGTGTCCGGACAATTCAAGGACATTCACTTCAAGATCCTCTGTGTTTTGGCATGTTGCTTCTACCACCATGCTGCTCAGTAGGGATGGTAAAGGCCTTGTCTTTGCCAGACGTAGTGCTTTGCATTCAGGCCTAATAGTTTGATTTTCGTTAGATTAGAGATTTTTTTCCTTCTTGCTCTCAGATTCCTCCAGATTGCATATTATTTGCATTTTTGCATGATATAATTTAGGCAGCTTACCATGAAGGTCTGGTTGATGTTCTGCTGCAAAGTGGGTTGTCCTTTGCTGCTTCTCCCATCTCTGCAGAGAAACTCTGAAGCACTGTTAGAGTGGCCATTAGGTTCTTGGTAACCTCTCTTAGTTTGGTCCGAGGGTCAGCTCGAGGACAGAGTCTTTGTGTTTTCAAACTTCTACTAAGCCCAGTAACAATTGTATTTCGGAGGTCTACAGAAAGTTTGTTGGACTCTATAACTAATCATATACATTCTATTTTAAGGGTTAATAAACTTACATTTGAACATTGAAATGTACCTGAATTTAAGCGTTCTTGTAACAGTCTTTGATGTAATGTTAGTTCCCCCAGAACAAATGTCTTACGTAAGGGTTCAGATGCGTCGTTAAAGTCTGGGTCCATATGTATTCAAGGTATATTCTGCCATATGATGTAAACGCCTAACTGGGTCAGTTTCTGCGACAACTCAGATCATTGATGCGCAGTGCAAAGCTTTGCCTGAATCTGTGTGAAGAGAACCTGGGCACATGTGCTGATGCTGCCTGACTGTGTGAGATCAACGTGTGGCTCATTGCGTTTTTTCTCCCTTTTATGTTTCCAATTGAAATGCAGAACTATTTCTGCAATGCAACAGTGCATGTGCACTAAACAAATACAGAAAACACACAACACATTATGACCAACCACAGCTGAAGCGATTGTCGTTGACCATTCATGTGGATGTCAATTTGACATGGGCCACCTATCTAAACATTGTGGAAGACCAGGTAATCAATAGTAATTGTGGGAAATGGTATACCCTGATGGTGGTGGTTTCTTTCAGCAGGATAAAGTGCCCTGCCACACAGCACACATTGTTTGGGAATAGTTTGATGAACACGATAGAGTTCAAGGTGTAGCCCTGGCCTCAAAATTCCCTAGATCTCAATTCGATTATCATTTGTGAGATGTGCTGGTGACTGGTCCAACCATGTCTGATCTACGTGGCCCCACCTTGCCTCGATACCACAGAACACCTTCGTATTGGACAGAATGTCTTGGTGTCAGATACCACAGGACATCTTCATATTAGACATAATGTCTTGGTGTAAGATACCACAGGACACCTTCATTTTAGACAATGTATTGGTGCCAGATACCACAGGACACCTTCATATTACACATAATGTCTTAGTCCCAGATACCACAGGACACCTTCATATTAGACATAATGTCTTATTGTCAGATACCACAGGACACCTTCATATTAGACATAATGTCTTGGTGCCAGATACCACAGGACACCTTCATATTAGACATAATGTCTTGGTGCCAGATACCACAGGATACCTTCATATTAGACATAATGTCTTATTGTCAGATACCACAGGACACCTTCATATTAGACACAATGTCTTGGAGTCAGATACCACAGGACACCTTCATATTAGACATAATGTCTTGGTGCCAGATGCCACAGGACACCTTCATATTAGACATAATATCTTGGTGCCAGATACCACAGGACACCTTCATATTAGACATAATGTCTTGGTGTCATATACCACAGGACACCTTCATATTAGACATACTGACTTGGTGCCAGATACCACAGGACACCTTCATGTTAGACATAATGTCTTGGTGCCAGATACCACAGGACACCTTCATATAAGACATAATGTCTTGGTGCCAGATACCACAGGACACCTTCATGTTAGACATAATGTCTTATTGTCAGATAACACAGGACAACTTCAGGGGTTTTATAGAGTCTTTGCCTTTGCAGGCTGTTTTAGTGGTACGCAGAGGACCAACCGCATATTAGGCATAATGATTTGGCTCATTTGTGTCTATGCACATTTCCAGTCAATTGTTGGGACATTCTTACCCATTGACCTGAATGGCTGGGAAAGTGTTTGTTAGTAATTTGTATTGATTCAAGTACATGTGTTTAGAGCACTGTAGGTAATACAAAGCTTATCCTCATCAGTGATCCCGATCTCACACACACACACAAATTCCCCTATACTCTGCTATATTCCTGTTTTGCTTATACCAGAATGCAAAAAGGAGATTTTCCAAATACAAGCTGCACCGTATAAATAGAAAACCACCATTGTTACCTAGACTCTTTCCTTAGCACAGCCATGTTCTAACCACATCATAGATGTATTTCCCTTCAGTGTACCTTAAGCAAACGTTTAAATTAAGAATATCTTGATGTCACCAGTATTGCCCTTTGTGCTTTATTCAGCTAGGTTCGACTTCAGACAGCAATAATCATCATCTAGCTTTACAATTTGAAAGTATTTCAGAAACTGATCTTAAGGCCTTTGTCAGGGAGACTGAAGGGGGGGGGTGTGTTAAATATCACTGTAATTACTGGGGCACTTTAAAAAAACGTCCTTCTCGTTTAATATAAATGTCTTTCTATAAACAGAAAGCCACATGAGGCTGCTGAAGGTCTGAGTCATCACATTATTGGGAAATAACAATTCGGAAAATACACGGGCCCTTTATGTCTGTTCCTAATTATAAACTAGAAGTAATAAATCACAATAAATATCAATTAATCAACAAAAATTACAAAGAGAAACAGGTTGATGGGAAGTCCTCAAATCCATCCGTAAACCATTTTATTTTAACATTTCTGCATGGATCGCTACAATCCACACCACTGCTTATTTAATTAATACAATTAAGTATAAAGGATACAGTAGGCCCACTACAGAAATAACATCACGATCACAGTACTTTTTAAGTATAATGGATACAGTAGGCCCACTACAGAAATAACATCACCATCACAGTACTGTTTATGTATAAATCATACAGTTGACCCACTACAGAAATAACATCACGATCACAGTACTGTTTAATTATAAATGATACAGTAGACCCACTACAGAAATAACATCACGATCACAGTGCTGTTTATGTATAAATCTTACAGTAGACCCACTACAGAAATAACATCACGATCACAGTACTGTTTATGTATAAATCATACAGTAGACCCACTACAGAAATAACATCATGATCACAGTACTGTTTCAGTATAAATTATACAGTAGACCCACTACAGAAATAACATCACGATCACAGTACTGTTTAAGTATAAAGGATACAGTAGACCCACTACAGAAATAACATCACGATCACAGTACTGTTTATTTATAAATGGATACAGTAGACACACTACAGAAATAACATCACGATCACAGTACTGTTTATGTATAAATGGATACAGTAGACACACTACAGAAATAACATCACGATCACAGTACTGTTTATGTATAAATGGATACAGTAGGCCCACTACAGAAATAACATCACGATCACAGTACTGTTTAATTATAAATGATACAGTAGACCCACTACAGAAATAACATCACAATCACAGTACTGTTTAAGTATAATGGATACAGTAGACCCACTACAGAAATAACATCACGATCACAGTACTGTTTATGTATAAATGATACAGTAGACCCACTACAGAAATAACATCACCATCACAGTACTGTTTAAGTATAAATGATACAGTAGACCCACTACAGAAATAACATCACGATCACAGTACTGTTTAAGTATAAAGGATACAGTAGACCCACTACAGAAATAACATCACGATCACAGTACTGTTTATGTATAAATGGATACAGTAGACCCACTACAGAAATAACATCACAATCACAGTACTGTTTAATTATAAATGATACAGTAGACCCACTACAGAAATAACATCACCATCACAGTACTGTTTATGTTTAAATCATACAGTAGACCCACTACAGAAATAACATCACCATCACAGTGTTTTGAATTCTATCGACTCAGGATCCCAGGTTTATAAATAGAATATTAACATTTGATGTCAACTTCTTTTCCTGTAATTGCATGCCAGTTTGTGACTGAGGATACACGTTCCAATGCTATAAATAGTCTTATCGACAGGATATCCAACATCTATATTTTGACTCCAGGTGTTTTTTTGCTCGCCCAAGTGAGAAATCTCTCTTGTGTCTATTTTTAGTGTTTCCATTTTTAGCTCAGCGGAGATGGGGTGTAGGGAAAAGAGAGGATGGAGGGAGTTGGTATTGGCTGCTGGGACTGGATAGGCAGATGTATGGAGAAGGAAGAAATCTGACTCCGCATCACTGCCCTTGAAGTACCCTTTACAATTAGGATCTGAATTTGCCTGTGTATATTCCTGATGTGTATTCCTGATGTTTATTCCTGATGTATGTCTAGATAATGCAAAGAACTGAATGAACATTTTACTAGGCTGTCTTCTCTGCGCCGGGGAAAGGTCAAATTAATATTTGGAAAAGTACATTTAATTGCTATAATGTTTATGGTTACAAAAGTAGGGGAGAAACTTTTGGGCATTATAGATGCTTCTAAAAATAATAATAATTTTGGAAGAAATTGTTTGGTGCTTTGCAACACATTTTTTCTTTCAGTTCTGGGGGGAGACAATCAATGCCACAGTGAATGAGTGGGCACATGGCAGAAGGGCAGGGGTCACTGTTCCTTACAGGGCATGGGAAGGGCATATATGTTATTATTACTGATGTTTTATATCCGGTCAACAACCTGGACAACCTTGATACTAAATCAATATTAATTCAAGTCTACACTTTCCTTGACTGCACCAATTGAAACCAACCTCTTTCATGATTGTTATCTCCAAATGAGGTTGCAAATGTTTTTATTTGCTCACCTCAGCTTCACAGTGTATACAGTTAACTAATTAGCAGGCCACTGTAGTAGGTCATTTGAGTATGGAATAGTAGCTAGCTAACTAAGAAAATATATCACAAAAAAATAAAAATTATATGTATTTGAATTTAATTTGTTCCAGTGCTTAAATTTTTGGTAAATAGTTTGACATGCTTTGACGGGGACTGTAATGTTTTACCTACAAGAAGTACATTTTTTAATAACCATTTACTTACATTCTCCCTCTAACCTACCTCTATCTCTGGGTCCATCTCTCCCTGTATTTCTACCTCTATTTCTGGCTCCATCTCTCCCTGTATTTCTACCTCTATCACTGGCTTCATCTCTCCCTCTAACCTACCTCTATTTCTGGCTTAATCTCTCCCTGTATTCTTACTAGGGATACAAATTATCGATTTATTCATTAATCATTAGTTGATTGACTTTATCGATCGATTAACTGATAAGCGGCTTTTTTAGGGCTGGACAATATGGCCAAATTTTATATCACGATATATTTATTAATTTCGGTCGATACGATATAATTCCGATATCGATATGAACAATAAAAAATGCCAAGAACACCCACAACAGATGTCTGTACCTAAAATCTTCTGAAAAATTAATTTGCCAAGTCTATGAAATCTCCTCCTATAAAACTACATAATATTTTAGAAATTAAACGGTACAAATACATTAACGTTCACTTTTTATTTGAATTTAACCTTTATAAAAACAAGAAAAGTCAAATAAACATAAGACCCTCAGACTGACCTTATTAATATATTTAACTTTAAACGTAACTTTTGGGGCTCCGCATGCATCTTGCGGAAGAACATTGTAGCCGGAACTTCTTCTCTCCGTTTATGTCCCTGACGAATCACGCAGGTACTGGGCTACGCCGCAGCGGAGGCGAAAGTAGTTTAAAATAGTCCGAATATAAACACTTATTATAGGTGTACCATAGTCATTCAGGATATAACAAAAACACACGGTTTGGATATTGGATTCATGATGTACTGGCTCATTATATACATTTTGCTAATATTTAACTACTGCAGCTTTAACATAACACACTGCTAGTCAGCTCCACTCTCCCGCATGCTTGGTTTCTTTTTTGACGCCTCAAGTTAGTGTCGGGTCTCTCGCCGCCCGCGAGAATCTCTTGTCACGTTCAATTACGCCTGTCTTTGATTGCAATGTTCAATCAACCGACAATTCATTTATTTAATCGAGTAAATTCTTATTGACAATTAATCGATAGTTGATTAACCGGTTACATCCCTAATTCCTACCACCATCTCTGGCTCCATCTCTCCCTGTATTTCTACCTCTATCTCTCTGGCTTCATCTCTCCCTGTATTTCTACCTTTCTCTCTGGCTCCATCTCTCCCTGTATTTCTACCTCTATCTCTAGCTCCATCTCTCCCTGTATTCCTACCCCTGGCTCCATCTCTCCCTGTATTTCTACCTCTCTCTCTCTGGCTCCATCTCTCCCTGTATTCCTACCTCTGGCTCCATCTCTCCCTGTATTCCTACCTCTGGCTCCATCTCTCCCTGTCTCTCTAGCTTCATCTCTCCTCTGGCTCCATTTCTACCTCTCTCTCTCTGGCTCCATCTCTCCCTGTATTTCTACCTCTGGCTCCATCTCTCCCTGTATTTCTACCTCTCTCTCTCTGGCTCCATCTCTCCCTGTATTCCTACCTCTGGCTCCATCTCTCCCTGTATTCCTACCTCTGGCTCCATCTCTCCCTGTATTTCTACCTCTCTCTCTCTGGCTCCATCTCTCCCTGTATTCCTACCTCTGGCTCCATCTCTCCCTGTATTTCTACCTCTGGCTCCTCTCCCTGTATTTCTACCTCTCTCTCTCTCTGGCTTCATCTCTCCCTGTATTTCTACCTCTATCTCTGGCTCCATCTCTCCCTGTATTTCTACCTCTGGCTCCATCTCTCCCTGTATTTCTACCTCTCTCTCTCTAGCTCCATCTCTCCCTGTATTCCTACCTCTGGCTCCATCTCTCCCTGTATTCCTACCTCTGGCTCCATATCTCCCTGTATTTCTACCTCTATCTCTGGCTCCATCTCTCCCTGTATTTCTACCTCTCTCTCTCTAGCTCCATCTCTCCCTGTATTCCTACCTCTGGCTCCATCTCTCCCTGTATTTCTACCTCTCTCTCTGGCTTCATCTCTCCCTGTATTTCTACCTCTCTCTCTCTCTGGCTTCATCTCTCCTTGTATTCCTACCTCTGGCTCCATCTCTCCCTGTATTTCTACCTCTATCTCTGGCTCCATCTCTCCCTGTATTTCTACCTCTCTCTCTCTGGCTCCATCTCTCCCTGTATTTCTACCTCTGGCTCCATCTCTCCCTGTATTTCTACCTCTCTCTCTGGCTCCATCTCTCCCTGTATTTCTACCTCTATTTCTGGCTCCTTTTCTCACCCTGCACCATTCCTCCCTCCCCCTTGTACCCCCTTCCATCCCTCTGTCCCCATTTAGCCCTCCTTCTGCCTCCATTCATCCACCCTCTTCCTTCTTTCCTCACAACCACACTGCCTCCCTCCCTCACTGCCTCCACCGCATCTCTCTGTCCATCTCTCATCTCTATATCCATCTTTCTCCTGTCTCCCTCCATCACACGACCGAGCTGACAGCATCTCAGTGGGCCCCATTGACATGAAAACAAGCACGGTTGTCATGGGAACCTTCAGTAGAACACATAAAGCAGCCTGTATTTATTTTTAGATGCCTTCCATTTAACATGTTCACCAATGAGTTAATGGCTGTGGCCATTTCAGCATTGGCGCAGAGTACCTGAAAAATATTATCAACAATATTTTTTCTCATAGGCAATATTCTTTGAGATATTTTGTACCAACAACTAGTCCACACAAAGGTAACGAGAACAAGTCACCATTCAGTACAGCAATTGATGGCATAGTGTCAGATTCTAAAAGGGAAAGAACAGGAATTGAAATAGTAACTTTCATGAGGAAAAAATGTGATGTTTTGGCTCGGTTATATGCAAATCAATTCTGGTATATCTTTTCACATTTTGTTGCAAAAGCATTATTGCATTATTTCTGCTAGTAAAGCTATTTCATTTTGTTCGTAGTTGTTCAGCTCTGCAAGTGAAATTCATGATCTATAGACACGTTGGAAAGATGCTTCATTGTCTTCTCAAGGAATAGATGAGACACCAAGACTGTCTCTTCCTGGGACAATCTGATTCCTTGTAGTCCCAGTGACATTTCACCTGCTTCCAAAATAAGGTTATTAACAACTTCCCCTATTTCGGCTTATGCAAATCTACAATGCCTAACCAGCATACAGGCTTTTTTAAATCCAGAAAAACTTTCCCTATTTCCCATATTGTAAACAGACACTTTAAATAACACAAACACACTGTTGTTTTAGTGTCTTTTAGGGCACTTGTAGGATATATAGATCTACATATACACAGAGAACGACACACAGTAAGGACTCCATCCAACCTCATCCTACAGATAACTGCGGTGCAGATGGCTGGTATTTGTCTCTTTCTGATTACTCACTGTTTAGTTCCTTCGTACAGGCCAGGTTGGCATTTGGCATACCGGTATACCTAATGCCTGTGTCCACTCTAATAACTGGCCATGCCAACACAGTGGTGCCCTCTGGCATCTATGTGTCCGTCTATGCTGGGGTCTCTGTGCCAGTGTTAATATTTGGGGAAAAATAAACAATTGTTTATTGTTCCTGGATATTTATTTAACAATGTTATCTTTATCCTTCAATTGTGTTGAAATGAATATTTGTATATTTCAAGGTTAGAGCACTAGAGGTTTCACAGTCCCTCAGCGTACACATATAAAGTTTACACATGTACACGTTACGCATGTACAGTTTACACATATAAAGTTTACACATGTACATTTTACGCATGTACAGTTTACACATATAAAGTGTACACATGTACACGTTACGCATATAAAGTTTACACATGTACACGTTACGCATGTACAGTTTACACATATAAAGTTTACACATGTACACGTTACGCATGTACAGTTTACACATATAAAGTTTACACATGTACACGTTACGCATGTACAGTTCACACATATAAAGTTTACACATGTACAGGTTACGCATGTACAGTTTACACATGTACACGTTACGCATGTACAGTTTACACATATAAAGTTTACACATGTACACGTTACGCATGTACAGTTCACACATATAAAGTTTACACATGTACAGGTTAAGCATGTACAGTTTACACATATAAAGTTTACACATGTACACGTTACGCATGTACAGTTCACACATATAAAGTTTACACATGTACAGGTTAAGCATGTACAGTTTACACATATAAAGTTTACACATGTACACGTTACGCATGTACAGTTCACACAGTTTACACATATGAAGTTTACATATGTGCAGGTTACGCATGTACAGGTTACGCATGTACAGGTTACGCATGTACAGGTTACGCATGTACAGGTTACGCATGTACAGGTTACGCATGTACAGGTTACGCATGTACAGGTTACGCATATACAGTTCACATATATACAGTTTACACATGTAAAATTCACACAAGCACACATCAAGGATTGTTTTTCTCTGAGTTACATGAACAACATCTGAATTAGGTAAAATATTTACTTTCTCATCCAACCTCACTTTTCCCCTGCAATTTCATATGGGTCTTTAATAAGTTGTAATTAGTTGAATGACATTGTGCACCTGCTAAACATATTTTTATATTAAGAGCTACTACATATAATGTGTCTTCAATCAAATTTACAAAGTACATAAGTTGTTGTTATAGAACGTTTTTAAAGTGAAAATAGGAAGTGTTTGCTTTTGTAAGTAAGACATTTGGCAACAGGCTTTGAAGAAGGGATGTGAACAGGAAGGAAAGTTATTTAGAAGCGGTTAGTTAGAGGGAGAGGAAAGACGTCCTGCAGTGCTGGTAAAATAGAACCACACAGCTAATGCATCCAGCGGAGAGAACATAGTACATTATGGCTAATTTGAGAAGCCATTGAAATTCAATGAGCACAGTATTGTAGACAGTAGTGGGAAAAGCAAGAAAATGAAGAGATATGATGTCTGACCACTTTAAGCTCTTTTAAAATATGCGTTCTTTATGGAATAATCACAGGAGTTGTGTAAATGTTGTGTGAAATGTAAAGGCCTTGATGCATGGTCAACTCAATGATTTGAAGAAATCTTTGAACCATTATCAAAAACATAATTATTATTATTATGGTTTTACCTTGAATACCATACACAATGATACAAACCAAAACACTATTGCATTTTTGTTTACTGCCTGAATCAAGTCAAGTAATAACAAAAGTTAACAAAATAGAAGTCCACACTTGAATGCAAAACTTGTCTAGTTGCATTGATTGGATGCCACTGCACAGACCAGTCAATAGTGACAGTTAATTTGTAGAGTGGGTGCATATGTGGTGGGCAGATGTATGTGATGGCTTTGGGAAGTGAACGTAACAACCTTTGCTATGCTTGTGCCACGCCTGCACCTACTGAGACACACAAGTACGTGTTGTCTAGGCTGAGCCCACCAAGTATAGCTTGGCAATAGAAGAATGGTTGTGTATGTTCAGTTCTCCCTGCCTTTGAACTATATCAGCTGGGCTGTGTGCCATGAAGTCTCTCTAACTACACTGCCTCTGCCCCTTTAGTTTCATTCAATTTGTTCAAGACAGAACTGTTCATTGCCCTATGTCCCTCCTTCCCCCTCCACACACACACACACACACATAAATGGCCTTAAGATAAGACAGCTAGTGACCCACGATGGGGTTTGTTCAAGTTCACATGAAAAAAATAGCAGGCAGACAAAAAACAATGTTTCACAAACCACTGGCTAACTTAGGTCTAGGTTTCTCTCCTGTGTGTGTCCTTACCGGTGCAAACCACTGGCTAACTTAGGTCCAGGTTTTTCTCTTGTGTGTGTGTCCTTACCGGTGCAAACCACTGTCTAACTTAGGTCTAGGTTTCTCACCTGTGTGTGTCCTTACCGGTGCAAACCACTGGCTAACTTAGGTCTAGGTTTCTCTGTTGTGTGTGTGTGTGTGTGTGTGTGTGTGTGTCCTTACCGGTGCAAACCACTGGCTAACTTAGGTCTAGGTTTCTCTCTTGTGTGTGTGTGTGTCCTTACCGGTGCAAACCACTGGCTAACTTAGGTCTAGGTTTCTCTCTTGTGTGTGTGTGTCCTTACCGGTGCAAACCACTGGCTAACTTAGGTCTAGGTTTCTCTCTTGTGTATGTGTGTCCTTACCGGTGCAAACCGCTGGCTAACTTAGGTCTAGGTTTCTCTTCCGTGTGTGTCCTTACCTTTGCAGGACCAACATCACCCAGAATATCCTGATATTACATGACAACATGAAACATGATGAAAATTGCTTTTGTGGGCTCATGTGTAAAGCTTAGGCTGTGGGGATCGGCTTATTTTTAGGGTTAGGATTTAAGTTTAAGTTAAGACCTGCAAGTTAGTGTATTAGGAGACGTTTAGACGTAGACTTGCTGATAATTATTTTAGAGAAAGGGGTGGAGCTCCTAATGTTGAAACCTACAGAAGCTTTGGAAAACAATAGGTAATGGTTAATCATTGTTGATTTGTGAACTGCAGTGCTGTTTTTTGGGCATATTTAAATGTGTTCAAAAGATCACCAGATCTCAGTGAGTCTCAGAGATTCGAGTACATTATCATGGCTGTTAAAGAGGTTAGGGACAAATGCATCAGTATGACTTATGTGCCTCACCTTTCTCGTTCCACAGCTTCAAGGAGAAGAAGAACAAAAACGGTTTGAAGAGGGCGAAGCACGATACCTCCAGAACAAGGCAAAGAGACAGGCAGACAAGCAGCGCCAGCAATGACATCATCCATTGCGAATATCACAGCAGTGTTCATTCCAAAAAAATACCTTCCAATATTATTGGGGTGATATATACTAAACTCTGTCCATACTCTGAACCATACTCTTCTTGACGTCTCAATGTAAGATTAACTGCTGCAAACCAATCGAGTCTGTAAGTAAGAGAAAATGTATACATATGTATATTTATTTTATCTTTAAGAATGTTATTTAAAAAAGCTATTGATATTCACTCTGGTTGACCACGGGTCTGTAAATGCATTGATGAAAAAAGTTAATGAATAAATACTAGCCAGTGGTTTCTGTGTGTCCTTTATATGCTCACTGATAGGCTCACTGAGGTCACAGGCCTGTACTTGCATTAGCTAACAGTGCGTCCACTGTAGCTTACATCTTTTCTGCATTCTGTCGTTCAAAAAGAATTCAGTCGTTGTCTTGGGGCTATGACTCAACTTTACTCCCTACTTCCACCCCTCTATCCTTCTCCTTCTTGCACACTCTCTTTCTCTATGTTGTTTCAGCGAGCCATGACATCCACCATCTCAGATTGTTTGCAAATCTTAATTTTTTTTGCAAATATTGGTTTTCTGAAAACACATAGGAAAGTGCACAATGGCGTCTTTACATCTCATCTTTACATGTTGTTGTACGAGATCTTCAGTTTCTTGGAAATTTCCCAGATGGAACAGCCGTCATCTCTCAACACAAGAATAGACTGACTTAGTTTCAGGCAATATTGAGCCTGTAAATTAACCCACAAACGCTCCTAAACTGAACTAATCTAAAGGCCATTATTATTGCTTCTTATTCAACACAACTGTTTTCAGCTGTGCTAACATAACCGCAAAAGTTTTCTAATTATTAATTAGGCTTTTAAAATGATAAACTTAATTAATCAAACACAACGTTCCATTGGAACACAGGCCTGGTGGTTTCTGATAATCGGCCTCTGTACGCCTATGTAGATATTTCATTGTAAATCAGCCGTTTCCAGCTACAATAGTAGTTTACAACCTGTTTACACTGTATTTCTGATCAATTTGCATTTCTAAGTGACCATAAACCTTTGTAGTAGTGCATGTGAAGAGATATGGATTCTAGTTGATTCTATTAACTTTGTGATAGACTTGACATGTCTTTCATTCAGAGAGAATTACCCTCTTCACCTGCTCACTAATTCTCTCCAATTCAATTTATTCAGTACTTTACAATATACCACATTAGGACTGTTGACTTAATATCTTCAGCCCTGTATACACAAATAGGTTTACTGATGCATGTTATCTTGCGATAATGTTTTATTAATAAGTAATTGATGCTACCCACAAAACAATTGAAATGTCAGACTTCACTAAACCTGCCAAAACAGGAAAAGCTCATAACTTAAATTAGCATAGCTTTCTCATAATAAATCATAGCTTTTTGCAACCGATCAGGTTAGGGAGAATTAGAAGTAAAAACGACATCGACATAAGTATTTTATACTGGACCCCTTTAGTGATGAACCTGTATGCTGAACTAACTGGACCCCCTTAGTGATGAACCTGTATGCTTAACTAACTGGACCCCTTTAGTGATGAACCTGTATGCTTAACTAACTGGACCCCTTTAGTGATGAACCTGAATGCTTAACTAACTGGACCCCTTTAGTGATGAACCTGAATGCTTAACTAACTGGACCCCTTTAGTGATGAGCCTGTATGCTTAACTAACTGGACCCCTTTAGTGATGAACCTGAATGCTTAACTAACTGGACCCCTTAGTGATGAGCCTGTATGCTTAACTAACTGGACCCCTTTAGTGATGAACCTGTATGCTTAACTAACTGGACCCCCTTATTGATGAGCCTGTATGCTTAACTAACTGGACCACCTTAGTGATGAACCTGCATGCTTAACTAACTGGACCACCTTAGTGATGAGCCTGTATGCTTAACTAACTGGACCCCTTTAGTGATGAGCCTGTATGCTTAACTAACAGGACCACCTTAGTGATGAACCTGCATGCTTAACTGGACCCCCTTATTGATGAGCCTGTATGCTTAACTAACTGGACCACATTAGTGATGAACCTGCATGCTTAACTAACTGGACCACCTTAGTGATGAGCCTGTATGCTTAACTAACTGGACCCCTTTAATGATGAGCCTGTATGCTTAACTAACTGGACCCCTTTAGTGATGAACCTGTATGCTTAACTAACTGGACCACCTTAGTGATGAACCTGTATGCTTAACTAACTGGACCCCTTAGTGATGAGCCTGTATGCTTAACTAACTGGACCCCTTTAGTGATGAACCTGTATGCTTAACTAACTGGACCCCTTTAGTGATGAGCCTGTATGCTTAACTTACTGCAAGTAAATAATAAAGCACCTTTTTAACAATAACTAAATATAATGAGCTGCTGATTTTGTTTTCCACATTTCTAATAGTGTGTAAACTAATTTCTGTGGCGCCTCTCCTGTACCATTGTGCCTAACTCAACAATACAAATATGACACCTACTGGCACTACACATCATAGTGTATACTCTACTCTAAACCTACTGGCACTATACATTATAGTGTATACTCTACTCTAAACCTACTGGCACTACACATCATAGTGTATACTCTACTCTAAACCTACTGGCACTACACATCATAGTGTATACTCTACTCTAAACCTACTGGCACTACACATCATAGTGTATACTCTACTCTAAACCTACTGGCACTACACATCATAGTGTATACTCTACTCTAAACCTACTGGCACTACACATCATAGTGTATACTCTACTCTAAACCTACTGGCACAACACATCATAGTGTATACTCTACTCTAAACCTACTGGCACTACACATCATAGTGTATACTCTACTCTAACACCTACTGGCACTACACATCATAGTGTATACTCTACTCTAAACCTACTGGCACTACTCATCATAGTGTACTCTACTCTAAACCTACTGGCACTACACATCATAGTGTATACTCTACTCTAACACCTACTGGCACTATACATCATAGTGTATACTCTACTCTAAACCTACTGGCACTACTCATCATAGTGTACTCTACTCTAAACCTACTGGGACTACACATCATAGTGTATACTCTACTCTAAACCTACTGGCACTACACATTATAGTGTATACTCTACTCTAAACCTACTGGCACTACACATTATAGTGTATACTCTACTCTAAACCTACTGGCACTACACATCATAGTGTATACTCTACTCTAAACCTACTGGCACTACACATTATAGTGTATACTCTACTCTAAACCTACTGGCACTACTCATCATAGTGTATACTCTACTCTAAACCTACTGGCACTACACATTATAGTGTATACTCTACTCTAACACCTACTGGCACTACACATCATAGTGTATACTCTACTCTAAACCTACTGGCACTACACATTATAGTGTATACTCTACTCTAAACCTACTGGCACTACACATCATAGTGTATACTCAACTCTAAACCTACTGGCACTACACATCATAGTGTATACTCTACTCTAAACCTACTGGCACTACACATCATAGTGTATACTCAACTCTAAACCTACTGGCACTACACATCATAGTGTATACTCTACTCTAAACCTACTGGCACTACACATTATAGTGTATACTCTACTCTAACACCTACTGGCACTACACATTATAGTGTATACTCTACTCTAAACCTACTGGCACTACACATCATAGTGTATACTCTACTCTAAACCTACTGGCACTACACATCATAGTGTATACTCTACTCTAAACCTACTGGCACTACTCATCATAGTGTATACTCTACTCTAAACCTACTGGCACTACACATCATAGTGTATACTCTACTCTAAACCTACTGGCACTACACATTATAGTGTATACTCTACTCTAAACCTACTGGCACTACACATTATAGTGTATACTCTACTCTAAACCTACTGGCACTACTCATCATAGTGTATACTCTACTCTAAACCTACTGGCACTACACATTATAGTGTATACTCTACTCTAAACCTACTGGCACTACATATCATAGTGTATACTCTACTCTAAACCTACTGGCACTACACATCATAGTGTATACTCTACTCTAAACCTACTGGCACTACACATCATAGTGTATACTCTACTCTAAACCTACTGGCACTACACATCATAGTGTATACTCTACTCTAAACCTACTGGCACTACACATCATAGTGTATACTCTACTCTAACACCTACTGGCACTACGCATCATAGTGTATACTCTACTCTAAACCTACTGGCACTACACATCATAGTGTATACTCTACTCTAAACCTACTGGCACTACACATCATAGTGTATACTCTACTCTAAACCTACTGGCACTACACATTATAGTGTATACTCTACTCTAAACCTACTAGCACTACACATCATAGTGTATACTCTACTCTAACACCTACTGGCACTACGCATCATAGTGTATACTCTACTCTAACACCTACTGGCACTACGCATCATAGTGTATACTCTACTCTAAACCTACTGGCACTACACATCATAGTGTATACTCTACTCTAACACCTACTGGCACTACGCATCATAGTGTATACTCTACTCTAAACCTACTGGCACTACACATCATAGTGTATACTCTACTCTAACACCTACTGGCACTACGCATCATAGTGTATACTCTACTCTAAACCTACTGGCACTACACATTATAGTGTATACTCTACTCTAAACCTACTGGCACTACACATCATAGTGTATACTCTACTCTAAACCTACTGGCACTACACATCATAGTGTATACTCTACTCTAAACCTACTGGGACTACACATTATAGTGTATACTGTATACTCTACTCTAAACCTACTGCCACTACACATCATAGTGTATACTCTACTCTAAACCTACTGGCACTACACATCATAGTGTATACTCTACTCTAAACCTACTGGCACTACACATTATAGTGTATACTCTACTCTAAACCTACTGCCACTACACATCATAGTGTATACTCTACTCTAAACCTACTGGCACTACGCATCATAGTGTATACTCTACTCTAAACCTACTGGCACTACACATCATAGTGTATACTCTACTCTAAACCTACTGGCACTACACATCATAGTGTATACTCTACTCTAAACCTACTGGCACTACACATCATAGTGCATACTCTACTCTAAACCTACTGGCACTACACATCATAGTGTATACTCTACTCTAAACCTACTGGCACTACACATCATAGTGTATACTCTACTCTAAACCTACTG
This sequence comes from Dallia pectoralis, assembly GCA_029465975.1. Taxonomy (NCBI): domain Eukaryota; kingdom Metazoa; phylum Chordata; class Actinopteri; order Esociformes; family Umbridae; genus Dallia; species Dallia pectoralis. Next base: position 13,271,350 of record CM055728.1, on the reverse strand, counting down.
GCACTACACATCATAGTGTATACTCTACTCTAAACCTACTGGCACTACACATTATAGTGTATACTCTACTCTAAACCTACTGGCACTACACATTATAGTGTATACTCTACTCTAAACCTACTGGCACTACACATTATAGTGTATACTCTACTCTAAACCTACTGGCACTACACATTATAGTGTATACTCTACTCTAGACCTACTGACACTACTCATCATAGTGTATACTCTACTCTAAACCTACTGGCACTACACATTATAGTGTATACTCTACTCTAAACCTACTGGCACTACACATCATAGTGTATACTCTACTCTAAACCTACTGGCACTACACATCATAGTGTATACTCTACTCTAAACCTACTGGCACTACACATCATAGTGTACACTCTACTCTAAACCTACTGGCACTATACATCATAGTGTATACTCTATTCTAAACCTACTGGCACTATACATCATAGTGTATACTCTACTCTAACACCTACTGGCACTACACATTATAGTGTATACTCTACTCTAAACCTACTGGCACTACACATCATAGTGCATACTCTACTCTAACACCTACTGGCACTACTCATCATAGTGTATACTCTACTCTAAACCTACTGGCACTACTCATCATAGTGTATACTCTACTCTAAACCTACTGGCACTACACATCATAGTGTATACTCTACTCTAAACCTACTGCCACTACACATCATAGTGTACACTCTACTCTAAACCTACTGGCACTACACATTATAGTGTATACTCTACTCTAACACCTACTGGCACTACACATCATAGTGTATACTCTACTCTAAACCTACTGGCACTACACATCATAGTGTATACTCTACTCTAAACCTACTGGCACTACACATTATAGTGTATACTCTACTCTAAACCTACTGGCACTACACATTATAGTGTATACTCTACTCTAAACCTACTGGCACTACACATTATAGTGTATACTCTACTCTAAACCTACTGGCACTACACATCATAGTGTATACTCTACTCTAAACCTACTGGCACTACACATCATAGTGTATACTCTACTCTAAACCTACTGGCACTACACATTATAGTGTATACTCTACTCTAGACCTACTGGCACTACTCATCATAGTGTATACTCAACTCTAAACCTACTGGCACTACTCATCATAGTGTATACTCTACTCTAACACCTACTGGCACTATACATCATAGTGTATACTCTACTCTAAACCTACTGGCACTACGCATCATAGTGTATACTCTACTCTAAACCTACTGGCACTACTCATCATAGTGTATACTCTACTCTAAACCTACTGGCACTACACATTATAGTGTATACTCTACTCTAACACCTACTGGCACTACACATTATAGTGTATACTCTACTCTAAACCTACTGGCACTACACATTATAGTGTATACTCTACTCTAAACCTACCGGCACTACACATTATAGTGTATACTCTACTCTAAACCTACTGGCACTACACATCATAGTGTATACTCTACTCTAAACCTACTGGCACTACACATCATAGTGTATACTCTACTCTAAACCTACTGGCACTACACATCATAGTGTATACTCTACTCTAAACCTACTGGCACTATACATCATAGTGTATACTCTACTCTAAACCTACTGGCACTACTCATCATAGTGTATACTCTACTCTAAACCTACTGGCACTACACATTATAGTGTATACTCTACTCTAACACCTACTGGCACTACACATTATAGTGTATACTCTACTCTAAACCTACTGGCACTACACATCATAGTGTATACTCTATTCTAAACCTACTGTCACTACACATCATAGTGTATACTCTACTCTAAACCTACTGGCACTACACATCATAGTGTATACTCTACTCTAAACTTACTGGCACTATACATCATAGCGTATACTCTACTCTAACACCTACTGGCACTACACATCATAGTGTATACTCTACTCTAAACCTACTGGCACTACACATCATAGTGTATACTCTACTCTAAACCTACTGGCACTACACATTATAGTGTATACTCTACTCTAACACCTACTGGCACTACACATTATAGTGTATACTGTATACTCTACTCTAACACCTACTGGCACTACACATCATAGTGTATACTCTACTCTAAACTTACTGGCACTATACATCATAGTGTATACTCTACTCTAAACTTACTGGCACTACACATCATAGTGTATACTCTACTCTAAACCTACTGGCACTACACATCATAGTGTATACTCTACTCTAAACCTACTGGCACTACACATTATAGTGTATACTCTACTCTAACACCTACTGGCACTACACATTATAGTGTATACTGTATACTCTACTCTAACACCTACTGGCACTACACATCATAGTGTATACTCTACTCTAAACTTACTGGCACTATACATCATAGTGTATACTCTACTCTAAACTTACTGGCACTACACATCATAGTGTATACTCTACTCTAAACCTACTGGCACTACACATCATAGTGTATACTCTACTCTAAACCTACTGGCACTATACATCATAGTGTATACTCTACTCTAAAACTACTGGCACTACACATCATAGTGTATACTCTACTCTAAACCTACTGGCACTATACATCATAGTGTATACTCTACTCTAACACCTACTGGCACTACACATTATAGTGTATACTCTACTCTAAACCTACTGGCACTACACATCATAGTGTACTCTACTCTAAACCTACTGGCACTATACATCATAGTGTATACTCTACTCTAAACCTACTGGCACTACACATTATAGTGTATACTCTACTCTAAACCTACTGGCACTACACATTATAGTGTATACTCTACTCTAAACCTACTGGCACTACACATCATAGTGTATACTCTACTCTAACACCTACTGGCACTACACATCATAGTGTATACTCTACTCTAAACCTACTGGCACTAAACATTATAGTGTATACTCTACTCTAAACCTACTGGCACTACACATTATAGTGTATACTCTACTCTAACACCTACTGGCACTACACATCATAGTGTATACTCTACTCTAAACCTACTGGCACTACACATTATAGTGTATACTCTACTCTAAACCTACTGGCACTACACATTATAGTGTATACTCTACTCTAAACCTACTGGCACTACACATTATAGTGTATACTCTACTCTAAACCTACTGGCACTACACATTATAGTGTATACTCTACTCTAAACCTACTGGCACTACACATCATAGTGTATACTCAACTCTAACACCTACTGGCACTACACATCATAGTGTATACTCTACTCTAAACCTACTGGCACTACACATCATAGTGTATACTCAACTCTAACACCTACTGGCACTACACATTATAGTGTATACTCTACTCTAAACCTACTGGCACTACACATTATAGTGTATACTCTACTCTAAACCTACTGGCACTACACATCATAGTGTATACTCTACTCTAAACCTACTGGCACTACACATCATAGTGTATACTCTACTCTAAACCTACTGGCACTACACATCATAGTGTATACTCTACTCTAAACCTACTGGCACTAAACATCATAGTGTATACTCTACTCTAAACCTACTGGCACTACACATCATAGTGTATACTCTACTCTAAACCTACTGGCACTACTCATCATAGTGTATACTCAGCTCTAACACCTACTGGCACTACACATCATAGTGTATACTCTACTCTAAACCTACTGGCACTACACATCATAGTGTATACTCAACTCTAACACCTACTGGCACTACACATTATAGTGTATACTCTACTCTAAACCTACTGGCACTACACATTATAGTGTATACTCTACTCTAAACCTACTGGCACTACACATCATAGTGTATACTCTACTCTAAACCTACTGGCACTACACATCATAGTGTATACTCTACTCTAAACCTACTGGCACTACACATCATAGTGTATACTCTACTCTAAACTTACTGGCACTATACATCATAGTGTATACTCTACTCTAAACTTACTGGCACTACACATCATAGTGTATACTCTACTCTAAACCTACTGGCACTACACATCATAGTGTATACTCTACTCTAAACCTACTGGCACTATACATCATAGTGTATACTCTACTCTAAAACTACTGGCACTACACATCATAGTGTATACTCTACTCTAAACCTACTGGCACTATACATCATAGTGTATACTCTACTCTAACACCTACTGGCACTACACATTATAGTGTATACTCTACTCTAAACCTACTGGCACTACACATCATAGTGTACTCTACTCTAAACCTACTGGCACTATACATCATAGTGTATACTCTACTCTAAACCTACTGGCACTACACATTATAGTGTATACTCTACTCTAAACCTACTGGCACTACACATTATAGTGTATACTCTACTCTAAACCTACTGGCACTACACATCATAGTGTATACTCTACTCTAACACCTACTGGCACTACACATCATAGTGTATACTCTACTCTAAACCTACTGGCACTAAACATTATAGTGTATACTCTACTCTAAACCTACTGGCACTACACATTATAGTGTATACTCTACTCTAACACCTACTGGCACTACACATCATAGTGTATACTCTACTCTAAACCTACTGGCACTACACATTATAGTGTATACTCTACTCTAAACCTACTGGCACTACACATTATAGTGTATACTCTACTCTAAACCTACTGGCACTACACATTATAGTGTATACTCTACTCTAAACCTACTGGCACTACACATTATAGTGTATACTCTACTCTAAACCTACTGGCACTACACATCATAGTGTATACTCAACTCTAACACCTACTGGCACTACACATCATAGTGTATACTCTACTCTAAACCTACTGGCACTACACATCATAGTGTATACTCAACTCTAACACCTACTGGCACTACACATTATAGTGTATACTCTACTCTAAACCTACTGGCACTACACATTATAGTGTATACTCTACTCTAAACCTACTGGCACTACACATCATAGTGTATACTCTACTCTAAACCTACTGGCACTACACATCATAGTGTATACTCTACTCTAAACCTACTGGCACTACACATCATAGTGTATACTCTACTCTAAACCTACTGGCACTAAACATCATAGTGTATACTCTACCCTAAACCTACTGGCACTACACATCATAGTGTATACTCTACTCTAAACCTACTGGCACTACTCATCATAGTGTATACTCAGCTCTAACACCTACTGGCACTACACATCATAGTGTATACTCTACTCTAAACCTACTGGCACTACACATCATAGTGTATACTCAACTCTAACACCTACTGGCACTACACATTATAGTGTATACTCTACTCTAAACCTACTGGCACTACACATTATAGTGTATACTCTACTCTAAACCTACTGGCACTACACATCATAGTGTATACTCTACTCTAAACCTACTGGCACTACACATCATAGTGTATACTCTACTCTAAACCTACTGGCACTACACATCATAGTGTATACTCTACTCTAAACCTACTGGCACTAAACATCATAGTGTATACTCTACTCTAAACCTACTGGCACTACACATTATAGTGTATACTCTACTCTAAACCTACTGGCACTACACATCATAGTGTATACTCTACTCTAAACCTACTGGCACTACACATCATAGTGTATACTCTACTCTAAACCTACTGGCACTACACATCATAGTGTATACTCTACTCTAAACCTACTGGCACTAAACATCATAGTGTATACTCTACTCTAAACCTACTGGCACTACACATCATAGTGTATACTCTACTCTAAACCTACTGGCACTACACATCATAGTGTATACTCAACTCTAACACCTACTGGCACTACACATCATAGTGTATACTCTACTCTAAACCTACTGGCACTACACATCATAGTGTATACTCAACTCTAACACCTACTGGCACTACACATCATAGTGTATACTCTACTCTAAACCTACTGGCACTACACATTATAGTGTATACTCTACTCTAAACCTACTGGCACTACACATCATAGTGTATACTCTACTCTAAACCTACTGGCACTACACATCATAGTGTATACTCTACTCTAAACCTACTGGCACTACACATCATAGTGTATACTCTACTCTAAACCTACTGGCACTACACATCATAGTGTATACTCTACTCTAAACCTACTGGCACTAAACATCATAGTGTATACTCTACTCTAAACCTACTGGCACTACTCATCATAGTGTATACTCTACTCTAAACCTACTGGCACTACACATTATAGTGTATACTCTACTCTAAACCTACTGGCACTAAACATCATAGTGTATACTCTACTCTAAACCTACTGGCACTACACATCATAGTGTATACTCTACTCTAAACATAACCTTTCTCACAAACACTCAGGACAAACCCTCCTTTTCTCTACATCCCCTGATGTGTTCCCCAAATCCTAACCCAGCCATAAGGGGATTGTGCGATTATTCTGACTAGGCTATTTGGTCTGGAAATAATTCCCAATGGTAGGAGGAAACTTATTAGGAAAAAGGGATTTAGGGAATGTGATAAACAATCCTGAAGAAAAAAGAATGAGAAAAGCGAGTGCAGTATATTTTGATCCCTGCTGGCTGTCGGCCTGTTTGTTCCACCAGCTGTGCATTACAGGCAGATTCACACAAAAGCCTGGACAACAATTCATGCTTCTTTTTTTCTCTCCAATTTGTATTTTGGCTACAAATAGTATAGTATAGTCGATTTTAATTGGGTATGTATTAACATAATGTTTCCTTAAAGTGACATTTGTTATAGGCAATTACTTTAAAAAGCAAGTGTTCTCTATATGGCCAAGTCTACTCCTGAATATACTCTGAAGCAAATTGGTATTGGAGCTAAATAAAGTATGAGACATAAATAACAAGGGGGATACTGGCCAACGTTGTGAGAAACACAAAGAAATACTGCATTATGCTGTTGAAAAGGACTGAGTAAAATGAACCAATGCCATGTATGGCCCCTATAATGGTTATGCTTTTAGAATACTTAGCTACCAAAAATCAAGCCTCTTCACAAATACATACTAAATGTCAACAAGGTTGTACAAAACAGCCCATCTGAGCTTTGTTGTTGTCCAAATAGCAGACCTTCCTATGTGTTATCATAGAATGACATGCTGGTGTGTACAATAGCACTGCTGAAGGAGGTTGGCTCGACTCAAACAGGCTGCATCCCTGTGTTGCCTGCAGACCCAGTGGGCGGGACACCTTCTGTCATTATTTACTTCCAGGTCACCTATCACCACAAAGGAATGGGCTCTGTTCCCTCTCTCCCATCTCCATTTGTCTTTCTCTTCATCTCTGTTCACCCCCCTCTGTAAACCTTTATCTTTTTCTACCTCCCTGCTCTATTCTTCCATCTATCTCTCATGACTCATCCCTCTGCCCCACTCTCTTCTTCTAATCTCTCTACCGCTTTCTCTCCATCTCTAGTTTCACCACTCAATCTCTTCCCTAACTCTACCCCCTCTCTTTCCCTCCATTTCTCATCTCCCTATACCCCCATATCCCTTCATACCTTTTTCTGTCCTCTTTCACCTCCTCTACCTCTCTTTTTATCTCTCTCCCTCTCAATCTCTATCCCTCTCTCTCTATCCATATCCCACTCTTTATCTTTCACTGTCTATCCTTCTCTCTCTATCCATCTTCCACTCGCTCTCCCTCCCTCTCTCTCTCTATCCATATTCTACTCTCTATCCACCCTCTCTCTCTCTATCCATATTCTACTCTCTATCCACCCTCTCTCTCTCTATCCATATTCTACTCTCTATCCACCCTCTCTCTCTCTATCCATCTTCCACTCGCTCTCCCTCCCTCTCTCTCTATCCATATTCTACTCTCTATCCACCCTCTCTCTCTCTATCCATCTTCCACTCGCTCTCCCTCCCTCTCTCTCTATCCATATTCTACTCTCTATCCACCCTCTCTCTCTCTATCCATATTCTACTCTCTATCCACCCTCTCTCTCTCTATCCATCTTCCACTCGCTCTCCCTCCCTCTCTCTCTATCCATATTCTACTCTCTATCCACCCTCTCTCTCTCTATCCATCTTCCACTCTCTATCCCTCTCTCTCAATTCAATTCAATAGGCTTTATTGGCATGGGATATTAAATAAACTAAATAAATAAAATATAACAACACACTCTCATTCCCTCTTCCACTCTCTATCCCTCTCTCTATCATCTTGATAAACTTTATTGTTTACTGTAAAGAAAATCTAATAAGGGGGTAGTTCCATTGCAATGTGTTTTAATGTTAATTTTTCTATATCTATGAGATCAACTCTGGTTTATAAACACCAGTACTTTCCACAGAAATGTGTGTTAATTTGACACACACATCTCATTTCTAAATGTATCAGCACCAGAAATATTATAGGAATTCCGTGCATATCCAACTATTTTGGGAAACGCAAATTTGGTTAAACATTAGAATTCCATAACAAAAAATGTGTCACCTCTTTCTGGACCCAAATTGGCAACCATCGTTTGTGGAAAAAAGGGTTCAAAGGTCAACAGCACAACCCAATGCTATTGGTCAAAAAGCTGCAACAGCGCCTGCATGTTTTAAGGAAGTTGCAGGAGAAGGCCCGTCTATCCACCAACATCCTGGTAACTTTTACTGCTGCACTGTCAAGAGCATTCTGACCAACTGTGCCACAGTTTGGTACCATGGATTCTCTGTGGCTGGCTGGAAGTCCCTGGCAAAAATTAAAACTCTCTGCGCCTGTGGTAACAAGTTAAAAAAAGTGATTCCTACGTGATTGTATGGACTGGACTGATTGGGACATATTTAGGGCCGCTATAGACAACCTTGATGAATATATTGATGCTGTGACCTCATACATCAGCTACCTGCCTTGGAATCCAGAATCCCAAAGTTGACTCTTCACTGTTGACGAAGACATTAAGTTAGTCTAAACTTGACCGGCAGTTAGTGTAGTATATTATAAGTATTGACAGGGTATTCATTATATGAGTGATGTTTTCTCACAATTAGTTTCATGGGATTACTTGGGGAAAGACAGTATTTGTGTTTTTATTCAACCTCAGGAATGTGAAATGTTTACATTGACCATCTAGCATTGATGTTGTTGTCACAAATACATTTACTTGTGTTGTATAGAAAAGCACTATGATGTTCTAGACAGACACCCTGTTCTATTTGCTGTTAGCTGCTATAAAGGTCGTTAACGGCCATCTTGTATTTGATTAAGTCATTGAAACGTTCATCTGTGGACATCTGTTGCTGCAATATTCCCTTATAAACTTGAGTGGACTTCTTCCTCGATTAAACACAGGTTTCCTACTAAATTATCCACTATATGAAACGGTTGTATTCCAACATGGATAATATATTCAACAGTTGCCTACAAATGACAAACAAATTACACATTCAGAAAAGATGAGTTTTAAATAATAGTTTGATAAATGCAAAAGTCCATTGTTGAATCTTTAGGTAATGTCTAGAACCTAAAAAAGGCTAGAGACTATAGAGACCTTTTGAATTAATTTCTTAAGACCTGGAAGTTCTAAAGACTTCTTTGCCAGGTTCTTAAGAATGAAACGGTTCTAAAGACCTTTTAAACTTAGATGTGATATGTACACATTTACTATGGAGATGTAATTGTTTGAAATGTATGATTCCAGTAAACAGGTTGCTATGAATATAAAAGGCATGCATTTTGTTATTACTAATTTTTTCCTTTGAATTGCTTTTATGTATGAATGATGCCATATAAATAAACTTCCTTGCTAATAATAACGTCTGAATATTCCCTCACTAACAGATACCCCCAGCCTTGAGTGCCCATTGAACAGTGCTGGTTGGACATCAGCTATAATCCATAATGGGTTTGCAAAAATGTTTTGAGATAAGGGTACATACAAACTGTTGATTAGGCGTGCACTGCAATACAATGTGTGGCTCACATGGGGAACATTATATTCTGTAACAAGCATGACATAACTTGACATTTTTTTCCACGGCTGCCTAACCGTTCTATTAACGTCACTTGTATGTCTCTGGTGGTCTAATATGCCTAGTATTTCTCACAGTGTGCAGAGCCCTAGGAAGAAAACCAGTCAAGCAGAATCACCAGGAAGTAAGTATTTGTTACGTAAGTGCGATAATTAAAATGTATAGGGACCACGAGAGCAATAACAATGAATGTTATGGGAAAAGTGCTTCTTCTGAGAACGTTGTATTTATGAATGTTTTGCCACACTGCAATCTCTTAAAGAAAGCCATGCATCAACCATGCTAACTGGTCATGACTGTGCGCATGAAATGCAAGATGAATGTGCTTTCTCAGCTATAAAAACACTGTAAACGTTTTGTCGAGCAACTAAGATTTAACACCACATATTTCACCATGACGCAACCCGACATCCCTGTTAACGTCCATTGATCCAACAGTGCTGCTGACAGTGTCAAATACAGTGTCAAATACATTCTGGACCTAAGAAGTATAAGTTCAATAACAACATTCAACCAGTGGAAATGCGAAAACGGCTAGCCTAGTTGAATATTTAACACCAATAAGTTATTTCATGTTTAAAATAAGGACTAGGCAACGACAAACACAATTACCTACCAATAAATAATTTCTTATTATTGCGGTGCATGGGGTCCTCCCACTCCCACGAGCATGCCACCTATCCAGCAGACTAATACAGGACGGTGGCCGGAGCCCCGCAGATCAGTCACATCCTTCAATCACTGCCTCTCTTCGCGCAGCCGGGTAGGTAGGCTACTATACAGTAGTATGCTCTCTGAACAATGTTGGACTACATTTAGCGGGGAAGATTAACAAGAAACATATATATATATTTTTCGACACATTTTGAGGAGATGAATAGCGGGTCCCTTCTCCAACCGTCAGATATTCGCGTTTTCTTCAAGAAATATACTATTTTTGGACACATTTTGAGGAGATGAATAGCGGGTCGCTTCGCCAACCGTCAGATATTCGCGTTTTCTTCAAGAACGACAATATTTTCCGACACATTTTGAGGAGATGAATAGCGGGTCGCTTCTCCAACCGTCAGATATTCGCGTTTTCTTCAGACGGACAAAGGACGCGCGAGCTCGGATATAATGGCCACGTACAGCTGTGCTGATTGGCTGCTCTTACTGCCCTTTCATTTGTGAAGTCACGCTGTTGGATTCATGTTAACGGCTGACCGTGTGCTTCCCGAACCCGGTGACTGACTGGACGTGTGTGTTTGGTCGACTAGCCTACAGCCAAAGTCAGAAGCTCCCGAAAGCGATTTGAATTGTCTGCTGCCGGAATCATTAATAAAGGTAAGAATAGTTGGAGCACATAATTCACAAGTCCGGGTGAGTGATTCGATTAATCTATAAACATATTTAGTGAATGGACTACATAAGCAGCGGATAATTGCGTTTCAATCGAAACATGATTGCCTACTAATTGCCTATTATTGCTGGAGGTAAACGGTCTATCTGATCATTTGCATGTTGTCATGGCGAGACCAACTGCAGGAAATTCAAGTATTCAGGAATTCATGTAAACCTCTTGAATAAGGACAACATGAACTGTTTCACGTATGAGATCATCCTTTGCGTATGATAATATGCGTTGATCAATTTAATTTGAATAATTCACAATTCGAAATGAATACTCAATATCATCTAAGTTGATGTGATCATTGGAGAAGTCAGGGATTGCATGCAATGACAAAAAAGTATATATATTATTTAATAGCAAGACCTCCGCTGTTGTTTACTATTAAGGGCGTGAGATGGTAGAAGAACCATTGAGTGGTTTTGTAAATTCCGATGTTGTTGTATTAAAATGAACATTGATGCAAATGCGGTAGCCATTGGCCTAAACGCCCCAAAACGTAAGCAATGCTGTAGTAGCCTACTTGCATCCCACTTGCACATCAACCCATAATGTGAATCTAAAAAAACTAATCTTACTATCCCTAAAAAAAGACTTACACAAACCTGGTGCATTGCAAAAACCTACTCTAATTTTAATGACGACTTTGGAAACAGTTGAAAAGAACGTTTCATGACATGTTACTTACTAAAGAACAAACTAAAGATATCCACCCGAAAACCTCTACAGTTGCTTTCACATTTTCTGGATGGAAACCCTGCTGTAGAAATATCAGTAGTCGAGTTTTGGATCTGACTACAAAAACAATGAAAAAAGAGCCTTTTACAGGATTTGGATACACATTTATATAAATGCATAGATTAGTAAATCGGCACAATACATATCCAAGTGTTATGTATTTAACAGTGAGTATAGTTGGATGAACAATATGTAGGCTGCATGGAATCTGAATCACACCCAACTCTGGCAAGAAAAGACTCACTTTTTAAAAAAGGAGACTTGTCAGAGAAACCTGAGAGGCTAACAATCAATTTGACAGAGTTACAGAGTTTAGTGGCTTGAAGTGGAGTAATGCACCGATCAGTTATATCAAGAACTCTGCATACAACTTCCATGTATTAGAGGATGGCAAGAAAGTAGACATTGTGTAAAAACCCAGCTACTATCTGACTATCTACTAACTCAGCTACTATCTGATTGACCCATATGCAAAGTGAGGTTTTATGGTCAAATGAGACACAATAGAGTTTTTTAAACTAAACTCAAATCGCTCTATCCAGCCATACCTAACACTGTCCAACCTTATGTTTCCCGACACACCATCCCTTCAGTGAAGAATGGTGGTGGCAGCATCATGCTGTGTGACTGGGTGTCAGCAGGAAATCGTCATCAAGAACTGGCCAATCTTAAATGTAAAGGAGAAATGAATGGCTCCAAATACAGATATATATTTCAAGAGAATCTGCTTCAATATGCTAAACATCTGATGCTTGAGAGTTCATTCAGCTTTCAGCTGGACAATGATCTCAAGAATGAAGGCCACATTGGAGTGGGAAAAAGTCTGCTATAAAGCTTGGATCCTTAGTTTCTTTCTCGGTTTTGAGAGAATTCTCTGATGGCGTATTATTGAACAATTATTGAACACTTTCCTTTTTAGTTCTATAGGACATATTTTCCACTAGAGCACTTAGTAACTTACATAATTGAAAATAAATGTCTGCATATTCATCTGCAGTTAGACTGTAGTACTTGGTCTTGTCCTATATTTTTTTACATGAACAATATATGTTGGCTTTGCTGAACACAACATCAGTTCTAATTGAAGTTCTGTGTGTATGTTTGTGTGCCTGTGTGTGTGTGCGCATATATATTGTCTGGGGTGACACGGGGAACCCCGGTGGTCATTAACAAAGGGTTTCAGAGTGTTCCAAGTTAAAACAAAAAGTTTAAAGTAAAAACCACAGGGCTTAATGTGAGTTACATCTATTAAAACATATTTTTAGTAGTGAATATTTTCGGGGTCAGGGCTTTTTAGCATATGTTGGCGTTCTTGTTGTGTTGCATTTTGGCCAGTGGTTTGCACCAGTGTGTTCATGTAAATGCTAAACCGGCCCCAAGATAATTGACTGAGGCATTGCCCACTACCACAACTTTTGTCTTTAGGTAACAAGATATCACATATCTGATTGGATATTAGAAATGAATTGCAAGTTTTACTGAAGACCAATGTCTTAGTTTTAGCTTAATGAGTTTTAACTTAGACATTAGCTCAGAGAGAGCCAATTACAATACCATTATTCGAGTCTCTGGCAAGGCTTTAGGAAAAGTGAACTGGCACCACTACATTTACTTCTAATTTATCCATTCTGATGTTATTACAAGTGTTGCTGGCCATTTATGGTGTTCTATTCTGATGTAATAAGAATTTGTTTGGGTAGGTTGAGTAGAGCTGTTTTATGGAATATGGTTGCACTGACACATTGCTTTCTAGTGACTCCTTGTGGCAGTTTGTCAGCTCAATAAAGGTGAAAGACAGTAGAATGTTTTCTTTCTGGCGCATAAGGATTATGGTGTACTCTAAACTTCCTAGTTGAAAGGGGAAGTGTGATAAAAACCAGAACAGCATTAGACGTGCTTAGTATGACAAGTAAACTTTCCAGAGTTTGGTGGGTGTTGTTATGATGACGATGATGGAGGGCCTAATCACAAATTGAAAATCCCGAAATAGCGGAGAAAAGCGGGGTAGAAGGAAAAAATGAATCATGACAGAATTTCTGCTAGGTAGACATACTGCTCTGCAAATAACATTTAATTGAGAAGGTTATAATTAATTATCCTTGCTAATAGCTATGGAAAGTGGTAGGCAAGACATCAAACACATACTCTTTTCAAAAAGTTTTCTCCTTTCCCAGCCAACAGCGCACTGGCAAGCTTGTGAGGTGATGGCCAGACCACTGCATTACGAATATCTCTCAGTCTGGCTGCTTTGGCATATATGTCAGGGTGAACACTGCATTTCATCCTTTTGAAAGTAAGTAGGTGTCGTTGGCGACACTAATCTCATTAACTAGACAGGACGAAGAGGTAGATGTGTGACCCAATCTGAGAGACACCAAGCTTATGAGGATGGTTGAAGGGAGGTTGGAATCCACATGACCTACTCTAGTCAAACCACTTAAAAGGCTTTTTAAATGATTCTTTACAGATTTTTTTGTAATTGCAAAAATGTCACCCCGTCAAACAAAAGCCCCATGTATTTCTATTACCTGCATTTACACAAGTACATACTTTTTCCTGTTGACTTTGGAAGACAATCCTTTTCATACTAGTACTATACATGTATAGGTGGCATCTAAATATTAACAGTGATTTGCATAAGAACGAGAACCAGAGACATTTTGCTAAAATGAACATCTGTGTGCATGAGTCTTGAGTTGGCAGAAGGAGCGACACATTCTGAATCCACATCACATTTAATTGCTGGTGAAATTGAACCTTGCGGTGATGTTAAATTGCTGTAATGGTTTAACTTGTAGTAAACATTTCCATTGGAGTAATATAGCTGACAGTGTTTTCCGGAGTAAACTACGGGAGCCAGTCCATCCATTTTCATACTGATGCTATGTGTATCCGACTCACATTCCTGGCGTTGCAAGCACCGTGTCCAACCAACTGATCCATACGAGGGAAAGATCACACAATAAACCCAAGATTTGCATACAAAGGTACAATATATAGTGTACATAATAATGGGATATAAGGGATGAGTATATAGTACCATTGTGACGTTTTGGTCAATTAGAAATGTCCTTGTTTTTGAAAAGGCAAAAAGAAATCCAATTAAACATCAGTAATACACTGTAGACAATGTAAATCACTATTGTAGCTGGAAACTGATTATTTTTTAAGGACTATCTACATGGGCGTACAGATTCAAGTGCTGCAATGGCAAAGTTGCTAAGAAAAAGCCATATCTCAGACTAGTCAAAAAAAATTCAAGATTAAAATGGGCAAAGTTACACAGACACTGGACAGAGGAAGACATTGGAGTCTCTTCTTCACTGTTGAAGTTTAGACTGGTGCGAGTACTGTTTAATGAAGTTGCCAGTTGAGGACTTGTGAGGTGTCTGTTTCTCTAACCAAGCACTCTAATGTATTTGTTCTCATGCTCAGTTGAGCACTGGGGCCCCCAACTCCTGTTTTAATTCTAGTTGGAGTGAGTTTGAGCTGTTCTGTAAAATTAGTAGTACACAGCGTTGTATGAGATCGTCAGTTTCTTGACAATTACTCACATGGAATAGCCTTCATTTCAAATGTAATACACCTGCTCCCCTTTCACACCTGAGACCGTGTAACATTAACGGGGAGAGAACATGTCTAATTGGGCCTAATTTGGACATTTTCACTTAGGGGTTTACTCACTTTTGTTGCCAGCGGTTCAGTCATTAATGGCAGTGTGTTGAGTTATATTAAGAGGACAGCAAATGTATATTGTTATTCAAGCTGTACACTCACTACTTTACAATGAAAAAGTCTAATAGTCACATGGAAAGATATAATCAAATATTTACAAATATGTGAGGGGTGTACTCATTTTAGTGAGATACTGTATAAGATCTATGTTAGAAGGTGGGTGGGGGTGAAGGCGTTAAAATTAATTGACTGTCAACATGGTTTAAGCACCACCTACAATTGCTAATGAGTTAATCAAGTTCTTTTCAACCTTGAATGAATTATTGGCCATAAACCTGCACCAGCGAGATTATTTTACAGCAATCATTTATCACAAGTTGATTATATGCCATTCAGTCAGATGGATTGCGTCTAGGTTTTTGAAGGACTAGCCAATCCTTCACTCTGTGAGAGAAGTGCATATTAACGTTTTCTGCCGTCCAGCAGCCTAGCCCGTACTATGTGTGACTTCAATAACAATTTAATATACTGTTGCAAAAGCTGCATCCACTCCTCCTGGAATCCAGACTAGGAAATTAAGCATGGAATATTGCTGGTCATCAGAAGACAGGAACAACTCAAGGACAGACCATGCAAATGTTTGAATATATTATTTAAAATATAACATCACCAATCTTTTCGTTACGTACACATTGCTTTTACTGGGTTGGACCCTATTTTCCCTTCAGAACTGCCTTAATTCTTAAGGTGCTGGACGTTTCTCTGAGGTTTCGGTTCATAATGGCATTAGAGTATCGCACAGTTGCAGCACATTTGTCAGCTGCACGTCCACGATGCAAACCTCCTGTTCCACCACAACCCAAAGGTGTTCTATTGGATTGCGATTTAGTGACCGTGGAGGCCATTTATTTACAGAGAAAATTGTTATGTTGAAGAAATCAGCTTTAGATGTAGGCGCTGTGACATGGCCCATTATCCTGCAGAAAGTAGTAATTAGATGGTGTGTACACTGTGGTTCTAAAGAGATGGACATGGCTGGCAACATTACTCAAGTAGGCTGTGGCGATTACACAGTTTTCCATTGGTACTAAGGGGCCCAAAGTGTGCCAAGAACACCACCACCACCGACCTGAACCGGCTGGGTGGATCCATGATTTCATGTGGTTTATGACAATGTCACGGCCGCTATCGAGACTCATTCTACCAGGCTTTCAACGGTTTTTCCACCTTCTGTTGTCCAATTTTGGTGGCCTCAGTTTTCTGTTCTTAGCTGACAAGAGTGGCATTTGGTGTGGTCTTCTGCTGCTGTAGGCATCTGCTTCAAGGTTCGACGTTGTTCAACGAACAGTGTGCATATAGAAATGCTCTTCTGCGTACCTTGCTTGTAACAGGTAGTATTTGAGTTTTCTGTTGCCTTTCTATCAGGTCGAACAAGTCTTGCAATTCTCCTCTGACCTCTGCCGTTAACAATGCCAGAGAACTGCCGCTTACTGGATATTTTCTCTTTTTTGGAGCATGCTCTCTAAACCCTAAACATTGTTGTCTGGGAAAATCACGTTCTAAAATACTCAAACCAGCCCATCTAGCACAAACAACCATGCCACGTTCAAAGTGAATTAAATCACCTGTCTTCCCCGTTCTGATGCTTGTTTTTGAATGGAGCAGATCGTCTTGACCTTGTTTAAATGCATTGGCTTTCCGCCACATGTTGGCTGATAAGATATTTGCATTAACGAGCAGCAGAAGTGTACCTAATGAAGATGCCGGTGGGTGTGTACATTGACTCAATAGGCCACACCAGCTGTCATTCCTAATCTGTTTTGAGAGTCCCCCCCCAATCCGAGAGACATACTTTGTATTTCATGCCATTACTCTATACTGCACTATTCTAAGGAAGAGGATCAGTCCAAACCTCTGATTAGTAAGTGTGTTTCCATGCAGGCCCTGAGTGTCAGATAACTACATATAACACTAGTAGGCTGTATGTGTGCAGGTGAGGATGTCGCTGTTGTCAGTCATTTAATAGCACTTTGTGTCAAATGACAGGGGAGCAATAGAGAGAGCGAGTACGTCTGCAACATGATACCCAGGAGCCGTGTACAGATATACTTGTCTAGAGCAACTCCAAGGAGAAATTAAGGTTAAGTGCATTGGCCATGGGTACAACAGCAGATTCTCTGTTGAATGCAACATGCATTTGAACCAGTGACGTTTCAGTTACAGGCTTCATGCTTTAATAGGTGATCTTTACCCATCGGGTCAATGTAAACATACCTGAGCGCAGTGTTGTTTTATATGTATGTAACATTTAACTGAACAAACCCTTTGGAACATATTGCCGTTTTGGTGCGTTCGTATAGTGGCAAAATTAAATGGCAACAGATTAATTATTATTTTATTTGTCAAAAGATGACAAACTTACACAGAAATAGATTTTTTGTTTTAAGATTATTTTCCAAATGTAAATAACCAGGTTAGGTAAATGAGAATGAATCATGGCCAAAGTAATACCAATTGCAAGACAGTTACATATAAACACAATAAAAGAACTATGTACAGTAGAGTATATAATACCATATGAGTTAGAAGGTAGAAGAACAGAAGGTTCAAATAAAGGACAGTTTACTTTGAGAATCACCAAGAGCACAGATTGATTTTGGGTTAGGAGAAGTTGAGGAGCGAGCAGGGTTAGAGGGGGATCGGGCGGGGGGGGCTGGCCAAGATGTACAGCTCACAGTGTTAAGTGTTATAGGCACACCCAAGATGTAAAACTTACAGTGTTAAGTGTTATTGGTGCACCCAAGATGTACAGCTCACAGTGTTCAGTGTTATTGGTGCATCCAAGATGAGGAGCTTACAGTGTTGAGTGTTATAAGCACACCCAAGATGTAAAGCTCACAGTGTTAAGTGTTATTGGTGCATCCAAGATGTAAAGCTCACAGTGTTGAGTGTTATAGGTGCACCCAAGATGTACAGCTCACAGTGTTAAGTGTTAGTGCTGTGTGCATTATTGTGGATACCATTGTGGATGTATATATTATAGTGCTGTGTGCATTATGGTGGTTACCCAGAATAGTGCTGGTCCGAAACTGTCATCTTGAGGAACTCCAACTAATACATTGTGGTTTAGAGAGCCGGCTCTCAGTTATATACTCAGGTACGCAGTTATGTACAGTTTGAGAACCAGAATAGGTCGTTTCCCTGGGAACTACATATTTTTAAGTCAATAGGATTTTCGAAAAGATTACACAATCAAATACTTTTATCTGTCAATAAAAACATCTGCGTAGTACTACGTGTTGTCTGCAGCAGATATGATTTTGTTGATAACCTTCAGTGATGCTGTAGAGAGCATATGTTGACACTAGAAATGGTGGCTAGATAAGGTTGGATAGAACTCAGCCTATAAAAGTTATATCTAGCCTGTCTACCCCTTTGAGTAGGGCAGTGACAGCTATAGCTTCGAATTCTGGGGGGATTTCAGAAACATGCCGTCAATTGAGGATGCAATAATAGGAGTGGAAAGCTTTAGAATGTCTTGGTCATTGAGCCAGATTTGTAGAGGGCCACATTTAGAAGCTCCTTTCGCCAGTGATTCACCTGAACTGGATGAAATGATAACAGGAAGAACTCTGTAAGCACCAGGAGAAGCAGTGCCAGCAGCTGGTGTCCTAACACAGTGATTATTGAAGCCCTCAATCATTCAGGCTTTTTCAGATGTGACAGAGGTTTTTGTTGGCGCTGGCAGCTGTGATTCGTTTCCATTTTCCGTGGAACTTAAGTGTCCCAGGATTTATGAAAAAACTGCTTGTGCTTTCCTAATTGATTGAGTGCACTGGTTTCTAATTTCCATGAAGAGTTTCTGTCAAAGGTGCTTTTGGGGGCATTTACTATGAAATGTTGGAGAGTGTTGATTAAGGCCAGTGAGAAAAGCCTTTCTGAAGTAGATCCAGGCATCCTCCACCAGTTTGTGTCGGAAACAATGTGGTCATTAAACCAAAAATGAGAGGCGGGCACCTAACTGAGGTGTTGCCGAAAGAGGAAATGATACAATGATCACATAGAAAATGACAGAGGCCTAAAAGTATGTTGGTGATAAAAATACCAATGAGAGTGGTATTGCTGAAATACTTAAGGTGGTGTGTTGTATGTGGTAGGTTGCTTAATAATTTGTACTTTTTAGGGCATTTAATGCATCACCTTAGATCAGTTAGTGCTAATGTGTTTGGTGTTGGCAGCTGCATAGTTATTTTGCTAAGTTATGGGGTGACATAGACTGCTGTTGTTTAGCCGATCCCCTGCAGTCTGTCCATCACTAGCGCATTTGTAATCACAGTGAAGTGAGAGAACGATGGGTTCACTCCATTTGGGATTTACCACAATTATTTATTTAGCTCTGGAAAAACCTGGAACAATGTAATAGGTGTACAATCTCTAATGGCAACATTCTTCATCCCCGAATTAGATTTAACCAGCCTTTTGGTTTAACTGTTTCCAGGAATCACTTCCCATATGCAAATCTATAATCCGGATTTCATTTCTAGTAGGGCTGTGCAATAAATTTTATTTTCGATTTCAATTAAGGTTATAACGATTATAAAAAGGAAATAATCGAGCTAAAATGACTATTGTGCCACATTCAGTTTTTCTATGTTCTCATTTTGTCTTTTTAAAAACTCTTTTCTTCACAACTATGCACGTTCGCCGCACCATAGATCTCTCTTGCAATTTATTACATCGACGCCAATTTCAATTTAGAGACAGAAATCTTTAAGAGTTACTGAGTGGAATATGTTGAATATAGTCCTAGTTTATCAATATGTTAACTATAAAGGAGTTTTCAGAAGGCTGTGGCAGTGCAACATACTTGAAATAATTTGTTGGTTATGGAAGTGCACTATAACATAGCGGATCTTATTTATTTTGCTTATTTTTGTTCACATTTTTTTTCAGTTCAATTATATTGAGGGAAATCCACTGTTAAAAATACAATAAAAAGTTTAATAGGTAAATAAATGCATGGTGTTTCCAAAGTCAATGAGCAATCGTGATGTCAATATTGACCAAAATAATCGTGATTATGATTTCTGCCATAATAGAGCAGCCCTAATTACAGTTGGGTCGGACATTCAGATGTAACAGAAATGTTACGAGTATTCAAAGCAGGCCCGATTGTCTGAATTAAAGTTAAAGAAATTAAAGGAAGGGCCCCTCCTGGAGTAGAGTTTGGAGCTTTATTTGACAGGAAAACTAAAAACCTCACCTGGCCTAGATGTAGAAACACACATACTGACCTCAATTCTGTCACAAACCTACTGACCGAAATCTTGTTGAAAAAAGGGCAGAAGTGTCTCAGAGATTTTCACATCTGCAATGCTCTATAAACTACTGTAGAGTTTTCATCTCCCTGTCTGTCTGTTTCTGTCTTTCTCATTAACACAGGACTGATGGTTGCTGATAATGGGCCTCTGTAGATACTCCATTAAAAATCATCCGTTTCCAGTTACAAAAGTTTTCACTGTATTTCTGACAAAAGTTTTCACTGTATTTCTGATAAAATTACATTATAAGAGACCGGGATTTGTTTACAGTAGTGTAGATCGACTGCCATATCTACCCAGGTGGGGTATGGAAAACAAATTATTTGGATACTTCAGAAGAAAACGGTTTAACAAACCGATAAGCCAACATTTTGAGTCCCTCTCTGCTGCACAGTCAGCCTATAGAGCAGGCCATGGGTTTACCTCAGAAACACAGAAAGTTGTAATTGACATAATGACTACCACAGGCGGCATGCTGTACTGTGCAGCTGTTTTTATTGACCTGGCCAAAGCCTTTAATTCCGTTAATCACTTCATTCCAAAACACTCGGCAGCCTTTGGATCTACGAGATCTGCCTGGGCTGGTAAAAAAACTACTCTGTCTCTGAGTAGTGTATCAATTCTCAGGAATTGTCGTGTGGACCACTGGCTGTTCTAATGAGATTTGATCCTCTGTATACATCAAGAATGTTGCAACTGCTGCTGGGGAGTTTCTCATTAATCTTTACACAGACAACTCTATTTGCACCTCTGGCAAACATGAGTAAAAAAGGGTTAAGAAAAAATTAACTCTTTGGTAAATTTGCTTAATCTCACGTAGAAAAACATTTGAAATGTCCTACCTTTAATTGGAAGCAAATTTATTCTGGGCAGATAAATCTGTCATAAGGAAATAATGATCTCTAACCATGTGTGCCAATTATTGTGGAGGGCACTGTACATGGATTTCAGGATCTGGTTAGACCACTCAGCTTTTTCAGAATCACTTCTAGTCCAAAATAATGTCTAGAATTTGTTTGCGGTTTCACAACAAAACCTTCTTTACCCATGCCTCAAAAAAACCTTTTGTAAAAATGACAGTCCTACCAGACTTTGGCAATATTATTAATAGGGACTTAGGCGTTCCCCACTTTACCTCTGCCTGCTCCTCAATGTCTGCCTATAAATAAATCATGTAATTCCAAAACTCAATACTTTCATAGCCGTCAGCCAATGACTGGAATGAACTGAATTCATCACCTCTCATGGAATAATTTACTGGTGTTATTTGTTGTTGACCTGACCTCAGGGTTCCCCCTGTACTGTATGTTTCTTTTGAGTTCTCTGTATAATATTGTGTTTTCTTGCACTGTCATGCCTTTGGCCAGGTCGTCATCGCAAATGATAATTTGTTCTCAGCCGTCTTATGTACTAGCAGAAAGATTAACAAAAAATATCTACAGTAATAGTCATACGTTTGTATCGCTGCTCATTCACATGAGGTTGCCAAGATTCACTGTTAAAGGGCTGGTGGCTGGCCTGTTGTGGCACAGAGCCAATGACCATATGTCACACTCATTGGCTGTCTGACAGTAGTGGGGAGCACTGCTCTATATCACCCCAACTTCCATCCTGGTCGTGAGATGTGGTTTGGAATCACACACACACACACCTCTGTTCTGTCTTAAACCCACTGACCAAACTCTTTGTTGATAAAGGGACAGGGGTGCCTTAGAGATTTTCATCTAGAATAATCCCATAAAATGTGTATTTTATCTATGTGTCTATCTATCTGTTTATTTCAGTCTTTTTCTCATTAATCGTCACTGACTGATTTAAAAAGCACTTCTTTAGCATTCTTTAGCAATTCTTCATCCAAGAAGTCAGTGGATATGGCCTGACATTTTATTCCTTATGCAACTTCCTGTTTAAAACGGTCATCAAAATTCTTATGCTAGGCTATGTGGTTTCAACAATGCCACAAGCAATGGAATCAGTTCAGTAAACACCATTGAGTATTTTTGGAGGTGTTAATAAGATGTTTTTTATACATCGTTTTTTTGTACGGCATATTTAATCTCTTGATTTATAATATAGTTAACAGCAGGTCATGCCAGTGCTGCAATTGAACTATTTCCAAATATGGCATGAGATGTTAAGGCTGAGCGTGTCTATTTCAGTGGAATAAATGTTCTAGCATTTAATTAAACCCTAATGGCGTACACATCAGAATGATGAACATCTATTATCAGAACCATTATGACTTGCCAGGGTTTTCCTTGGAACATAGCCCTAATGTAAACTGTTTATAAAGCAGGTTCACTGACTGGAAATATTGATGAAGCCAGTGTGATTTCAGATGATTTATGCTCGAGCTTGTGGACTTTGGCTTAAGGGAATGTTTGACCTGCCGCGCTGTACTGGTCCCTTGATGCTTTGGTAATGTTGCAGACCTAATGTACTACGGTCTAAAGAGAAATGAAAAGCAAAACAAATGGACAGAAAGTGAGAAGTGGATGCTTTTAAATGGAACATTTATAGTTCACCAGATACATTGTAGTGATCCTATCTTGAAGTCCCATATCGCATCTTTATTTATGACCAAATTCCCTCTTAAATCGGTTATTCTCGTTTATGTTCTACCTCTGAAGATTTTTCGCAAGTTCCTTATACATATTGACATGGGCACATTGGAGTCCATGTGATAAGGAGAAGGTAAATTCAGTACAGTTTGTCTGTCCGCTCCAGGGTAACTTTCCGGTCAAAACATGTGATCAGCACAGGTCAAACGTTCACCACACGCTGTATCGTTTAGAGAAAGGACTGTTACTTATTGCTCCCACTGTCATAATTAGGATTCTTCTATGCTTTATGTGATTTAAACTAGGGGGTACATCATGATGAATATTCTGCTGGTGAGATTCTGTCAATAGATCCTACCTGTTTGTGCACAATTTATTGTAATGGGTTATCACATCATCACATTCACTACAAGAAAACACAATAGTTTAATATCTGAGCAAGCTGTGAGCTTTCCTATTCTATCACCTAATATTTTAAGGATTGATTTCACTAACACGGTCCAATTAAATCTGGGGGATATGTGTCACATTGCAGACTGTGTTCAGCTTGGATTGGTCCTATCACGGGTTCAGTCTTTTTAGGTATCACAGTCAGTCTAATTGCACATCTGACAAAATTCCTTCATTTAAATGAAATAGCTGTTGTCAGTTCCGTCGCTCAGTATGTGGAAGTATTAGTTACTAAGATTGTATTGGAGTAATAAGATATCAACATAGATTTTGCCTTTCGCCTCCCTATTATTGCGTCTCAAGTGGACAGTTGCCTTGGGGAGGTAATTGTGGTGCCGGGTACAATCTAATAAAACACACAGGGTTGACAGAAGGTGGATGGCAGCAGGCTATTCCATACATTGTGTTAACCGTGAGGAAGAGGCACTCAAGCATCCTGATGGAACAGCTTGCCAAGACTGTGAACTAGACCAACACGTGTGAGAGCGGATACAAGCGCTTAGCCTTCTCAGATGTTGTAGCCGGGTACACGATCGCAAATATTGTACGTTCTTACATTAAATAAACATTTGGGTCTAGAGTGGTCTTAAGCTGCTGCCTCCGGTGTTCGTACTGCTGCAGCGTGAGTTCAAAACCAGCACGCTGCTCGTGTCAAGTAAAGCATTAAAAGAATCCATTGAAAATATTTTCTTTAACTGAATATTAATAGGTCTTTATAAAATATATAATCAACATGTAAGAGAATTAAGTACACCAATACATTATTTTGTGTGAAATTCTGCATACTCACGAATAATCAGGTGTTTTACGGGATTCCACTTTGCTGGCAGAGGCTTCGTCATTCAAGATGAGCTAGAAGTGGGCTCTTGAGTATGTAATTAGCCAAAGCTCCCTTGATAATGTTCTACTCCTTCAGCTTTTGGTACACCTCGGCAAATGACGAATTTGCATGTCAGTGCAAATCAAGCACCGAACAGAAGAGGATTATTTGAGATTTAGAGTTCCACAGATATGTGATGAGTGTTTTGGTCATATTTCGAGGCATGCTTTATTACAAGTCTCTTTGTTTTTGGGTGAACATCTATTGTGTTTGAGTAATGGATTGGATGTACGTCAACCATTATTGAGATGGGTTTTTCCAGTTTACTTCAGGTCCCAGTTTGATCTCTCCTCTGACAGGCTTGCTAATTGAAAGGTACTGTGAATGCTAAAGTGCTGGATATTAGTAATGGCAAGTAAGTCTGTATTCTGATGATTCATTATTTCAGCTATGTTTGTTTGTTTGATTCTCAATTATGTAATGTCCATCCCAACAACTCCTTATCCATTTGGAATGGTTGCACATGAAGTAGTGTCTTTTTCATGCACATTGTGCCAAAGCCTTCTACTTCTTATCATACTTTCCGCTCAACCAGGAAGTATTTTCTGGCACATATGCGCTGGAGGAGAGCGCATTCCTCTGAAAATCAACCACACAGTTTGCAGATGACGAGCTACTATAAACAGTTGCTAGAGCATGATGATACAAAGAAACCGGGTATGAGATCCACTTCAACAACCCTGGGTGGTGCTGCCACAAGGACAAAGCTGGACTGCAAGGCTGTAAATTAGACTATCACTCTGAGTTTCATATACACCTATGTGTGACTGGGAATTGTTAGTTTTACCTTTAAACTAGGCTTAACAAGGTCAAGGTGTGGTTGCTGCAACCAGATTAGATTCCGAAAGACTCTTGTCTTCAGGGTGGCAGGAACTGGATATTTGTCTAGAGACGGGTGAGGTGTGATCTGTGTAGGTGTTTACAAACCAACCTCTAATAGAGTTTTATTTTTGAGTTAATGGGAAAAATTCTAAACTGTTGTAACCGGCGGTCAAATTTTCTATGATTCCATAAATTCAACCTGCTGATGTCCGTTGCTTCCATGTACCCCATGAGTCTTTGACAATGCCTTTGACAATACTTGGTATCTCATTCTGTTCCTGTTCTCTTCCCCCTCACTGTCTTCAGGCTCGATAACCACCCTGGCTGGACCCTGGTCTCCTCCTCTCCCCGGTCTCTCCCATTCTATTCCCTCTGTCCTGCCACCACCACCATGCCCCGGGCCCCCAGCTACACCGTCCATCATTTGGAAAGTGCCTGTCCAACCCGTTAGGATGCCCAACCTGCCCCGCTGTTCCCTGCGCCCCCTCCTGCCCGCCACCGCCCTCGCCTCCTTGTCCGCCGCCGCGCCCGTTCCCGTCACCAACGTAGCCGCGTCGCCCCCAGATGGCGTCCCACCCGCGCTCCGCCATGGATGAGGACGAGGTGAGCGAGGTGATCAGCACCAACGTGCTGGCCTGGTTGGTTTGCTCGGCCGTGTCTATCCTGGCCAACACCTGGGGCATTCTGAGTGTCAGCGCCAAGCAGAAGAAGTGGAAGCCTCTGGAGTTCCTCATCTGCACGCTGGCTGGCACCCACATCCTCAACATGGCCATCCCCATCACCATGTACTGTGTGATCACCCTGCGCCGGCAGCACTCCAGCTACCAGTGGAACGAGGGCCTGTGCAAAGTGTTCGTGTCCACCTTCTACACCCTGACCCTGGTCACCTGTTTCTCCGTCACCTCCCTCTCCTACCACCGGATGTGGATGGTGCGCTGGCCTGTCAACTACAGGTAGGTGGGAGCGTTGGTCGTCGGGGCTTCGGCTCGGTTTTTCCGTGCAGAAACCTGCAGGATGTCTTTATATGGTCGTTATGTTCCGTGGGATTAGACAATGATGTAAAGACGTAAGTAGGGCATAACTGTTACGTCGTTTTGTAAGGCTACGAGGCAAATGTTTTGCAACATTCAATAAGCCCTTATATATGATTAATTATTATGCCCATCTGATGGTCCTGTATTTATGGGTTTGAGAAATTAGAGTTAGTGATATATTCATAGTTAATTGGTCGTATCCTGTACACTTTTCTGGTCAAATTCCCTTAATGTTATCTGAGGCTGGACCTGTTGTGAAAGCCTCCGTTATATCAACTAGGAGTTACTGTGTTGAGTTTTAAATCTCAGACCTATACGCTTTAGTACTAGGATATACTTGGCTGGGTTTTAATGGCACAATCAGTTACAGACTTTACTTGACCAATGAAATGGTACACAAGTTCTATTTATTTATTTGACAAAAAAATTTAATCTAGCAAATACCCCACTGTCTTTACCTTGTAAACAAATAATTGGTTATAATAGTTAAATCGGAGAGATGAATGAACGAGTGCAGTCTCTCTGCTCGCCAACCAACCTGCTGCGATACCTGAAGCTAGTTGTGATTGATATGGGTGGTGATCAGTCTGGGACATGGTCAGATCACTTCTTAAGAATAGTGTTTTATTGGAGGAACGTGGGCTATTTAAATGGGTTATTTTGAGATTTACTACAACTTTGACTAACACTAATCTTTTTACGGGTAAAACGTTCCAGGAAGTGCACATGGACGTAAACGTTCCGTTTGAATGGAAACACATGTCGTTGTTTTTATGACACAGCATTAGTGAGATTTAAATCTAGGATCTTCTGCTCTGGATCCATGCTATTAGTCCACTGCACTGCCATGACAGAGCCTGCTTGACTTTTGTTATGCTTACAAATTCTGATAATTTCAAAGAAGACCGTAATGTCATCAATACAGGCACTCGTTATGATCGTATGTGGCCAATTGGTGCACCTGAACACACTTAAAGGGAAAATCTACCGCTAGATACTGTTTGTTTTGGACTCCTAGGTACGACTGATTGAAGGTATTTATAGGCATAGTTCTACCAATTTTTGTGATGTTTTTAGAAATCATTGTGGCAAATGCTTTTTAATGCCAGTTTGGTCATCATGGTGGTGGTGGGCAGATTTGGTTGTTTGTGTTCTATTGAGCCATTGAACATTGTTCCTACCAGCCAGATTGCCAGGTTGGTTTATTTTTCTCTGGCTTTCTGAAACTACACTAGTTCCTTTAATGTGCACATTAGCTGAGAAGTCAGGGATCAGGAATCATCCTAAACGAACCATGGGAACGTTCAGTCGTGTGCTGCCTGTGTAAATTGTGTGGGCAGAACATTAGTGAAAGTATTGCCCTTTTTTGGCGACGCCGTAACTGTACAGATGACATTACGTATGTAGCGATGTGGGGTTAATACTCACCTAGTTTTTTCACCTAGTTTTTTGCATCAACGTGTGTAGAATGTGGGCTCTGATTCTTATATGTGAAGATTCTTTCTGGTTTACAAGAAATTTGCAGAGAAGCGAATCCGAGGCCAGCAGCACTAAAAGCTACATAAAGCGTGTATAGACACTTAACTCGCTCACAGAATGTGACCTGGACACGCGCAGAAGCTTCCCTATTTATTGCTGCCATAGCCTTTACGAAGCACTGGCATTCCTGACACATCCATTGGGATGGAATAGTTTGGCAAAATCATGATGTCACAATGTGATCGGATTATAAATGGAGGAATCGCTGTTTGTCAGGTGAAACTCAAAGGTTTGGGTTCTAGAAAGTCTATGATGTGTATGTAAAAAATCTACATGATCGTCCTTATTCCCTCGAAATTTGCAATTGAAGGGCAAAAGGGAAGTTCAGGGAAATTATTCAAATGAATCTTCATTCAATAAACACGCAGTGAATTTATCAACATACTGGGATGATGGAAAATGAGATTACAAACACTGCATGAGGGCTCTAAAGTAATAAAACTGCTTCTGAGACTGTTTGTGTGCCAATAAACTATCCTACAATTATTTTCCCCAGAATATTATATAAAGGTTATATGTAAAATGACCAAAGGACAATCACGCATTATCCAAGCTCTCTGAAACATACAGTATGGTCATTATAGCGTTATGTGTTAACTGCGGGGGAGGGAAAGCATAGAAAGCACAGGTAACGCTTTTGATATTATTCTTGTTTTAGAGCAGAAGAGATGTGATTGGTTGTTACTACCCTTAGCCCTAATCATCACCCCTACATTTACCCTAACCGTATCCTTAACCTAATCCGGGCCTTAACCAGTACTTTTTTAAATGTCAACTTCAATTGGGTGACTTCAGAGTTGGGAAATATGATCTGCCGTCGGTATATCTGCCTTTATATGAACAAAATTCAAGATGATAAAGGCTGACTTGCATGCGAGGGGCAGAAAAAGGAAAGACTCTAAAACAGTTTCACAATGATATTTTTTTATCTCCTCCCTAATGTCGGAATTATTCTTACATGCCCACATTTTCTCGATCTGCTTTTAACACAAATGTTTGCTTGTTCCAAGAGCCACTGCCCCAGCTAGGAGTATCGGATATTCAAAGCGTTCAAAGCTGACTATATTCTGGCTGATCCAACCTTTACAATGATACTAGCATCAACTATGTGCAATGTACGCTGTGTTTGCAGTAGCCGTTACATTGCACCAGGTGAAAGACGAATAGGCTAGATTGCTGTGCCTCTCTAATGGTCACTATTCACCACTCAAAGCTTGCTGTATTCTGGCTGATATACCGGTTAAAACAAGACCAGCCACGGGATCTACAGTTCTTATGCAGTAGCGGTCACGTAGCGGGTAAAAAACGGAAGTGATTACTTTACTGATAATGTGTCCTAGGGCTGCTCGATTATAGCAAAAACCACAATCACGATTATTTTGATCATAATTAAACACGATTACTAATTGATTTTGGAAACACCATGCATTTATTTACTTAGAATTGTAAAAAAATGTAATAGTGGCTTTACCTGAATATAATTTAACTAAACAAATGTACATAATAAAAGAACCACCTCCTTTATATTTAACATTTTGTGCGTTGGTTCCGTCCTACACGCACTGTCATATTTCACCGGGAGCGTGAAGTGTGATCACATGATCGACAACTAAAAATGAACTACTTTGTCTGTCCGACGTGGACTTTCTCTTGATTTTGTATTTTCTCTTTGATCGTCAGGGTTCTACCATATGGAAGATGTCCAAATTGTTTATTTTCCGTCTGGTCTAATTGTGTTTTTTCCTACTTTGTTGTATTGTCTACAGTCTACAGACCAAGTAAATAAACTTAAAACTCCAGTTATGAACTACGTGGATAAAAGATTCGCTACTGAGGTCAGAAATACATATATCCTCAATAATTTAGTAGTTATATTTCAAAAACATTGCCTGTGAGCAGGAGGACAACAGCTCAGGTGGAGTGAGTCTTGCTTTTAGGGAGGAGCGAAAGCGCACAGTTATGAAGAAAAATGACCCATGTTTTTAAAAAGACAACTGAATGCTGCACAATAATTGTTTTCGGTTGATTTCTTTGTTTTTATTGATAATTGGGCATAATTGTAATGTAAATCTAAAATTCTATTATTTGAAATAAGAAATACTGCCTTATTAAGTACTTGGTATAGTACTCTGTATCAGCAAGTATTTAAGTATAAGTACTTGTACTCGGTCAAAAAAAAGTGGTATTGGTGCATCCCTTGTCACCACCATCATCTGGCAGTACTTACTATCATCAGACTGTACTCACTATCATCAGACAGTACTCACCAATATCTGACAGTACTCACCATCATCTGGCAGTACTTACTAGCATCCGACAGTGGTCACTATCATCAGACAGTGGTCACTATCATCAGACATTACTCACTATCATCAGACAGCGGTCACTATCATCAGACATTACTCACTATCATCAGACATTACTCACTATCATCAGACTTGTACTCCCTATCATTAGACAGCGGT
This sequence comes from Dallia pectoralis, assembly GCA_029465975.1. Classification (NCBI taxonomy): domain Eukaryota; kingdom Metazoa; phylum Chordata; class Actinopteri; order Esociformes; family Umbridae; genus Dallia; species Dallia pectoralis. The sequence continues at coordinate 13,240,437 of CM055728.1, read as the reverse complement.
CACTATCATCAGACTTGTACTCCCTATCATTAGACAGCGGTCACTATCATCAGACTTGTACTCACTATTAGACAGCGGTCACTATCATCAGACTTGTACTCACTATCATTAGACAGCGGTCACTATCATCAGACTTGTACTCACTATCATTAGACAGCGGTCACTATCATCAGACTTTTACTCCCTATCATTAGACAGCGGTCACTATCATCAGACTTGTACTCACTATTAGACAGCGGTCACTATCATCAGACTTGTACTCACTATCATTAGACAGCGGTCACTATCATCAGACTTTTACTCCCTATCATTAGACAGCGGTCACTATCATCAGACTTGTACTCCCTATCATTAGACAGCGGTCACTATCATCAGACTTGTACTCACTATCATTAGACAGCGGTCACTATCATCAGACTTGTACTCCCTATCATCAGACAGCGGTCACTATCATCAGACTTGTACTCACTATCATTAGACAGCGGTCACTATCATCAGACTGTACTCCCTATCTTTCTGTCTGTTTTCTCTTTTCTTTGTCAGTCTTTTACGTAAGTAATAGATTTAAGCTGATTTACGACTTTCTTTAACTCAATCGCTCACAACTCAAACACTTTGAGAAAAGCTTTTTCTTATCACATCCACATAAAATGTACCAGACACGGTAATTCCATAAAAACATTTGTAAACTTTTACATCCTTTGTGGGTTTGAAGCTCAACAATAGGTTTCCAACAAAAGCCTGTCTTGCAGCAAAAAAAGGGAATAGAAAATGTGGTAGACTTTGAGGGGTGGAAGAGGGGGTCCTGAACTAGCGTACATCCAGACAATTTGCCAGGAAACTGTACAGCCATTTGTAAAGAAAGACACTTGAAACGCATTGGACAGGTTCCAGCTTCATTTCAGCCACTGTCTTTGTCCGGTTCAACGTGCTGCAGCTGTGTACATCTTAGTTCAGGTAAAGCCATTGTCGCCTCTCGTCAAGGCCTTAATGGGATGAACAGCCCGGAGGCCTACAGTATTTTTAGATGTATGCTGAGCACATAGAAAATGCATTGTGCCAGAGGTCACTAACACTGAGCAAATTGCTGGGCTATAACAGTTACTTAGAGGTAAGGGATAACCCTTGAAATAGATTAAGGAGGCTAATGTACCCAAGGGCCATGGCGAATATCTGGGTGATCAAAAAACAATCTTAAGGGACATTCCCTCTCTACTGTCAAACCAATTAATTAGTGGTATTCAAGGAATAAGATTGAAAAAGATGTATCCAGTAATAAGTATATTAATCTAATTCTTCCACTCAGACAAATACTTATCATAACATGTGGAAGAGCTATTAGAGTGCTCTCTGTTGATCTTCAAACATTCCCCTTCCCTTAAGTCGAGTCGAATAATTGAATGCCAGAGGAAATGATTGTTACATTTGCAAGCCGTGCTGCCGAGCTAATCAAGGTTCCTGCTGTTTCCAATCCCCCTGTGTCTCCCCACGCGCAGGCTCAGCAATACCAAGAAGCAGGCCGTGCACACTGTGATGGGCATCTGGATGGTGTCGTTCATCCTGTCCACACTGCCCGCCGTGGGCTGGCACGACACCATCGACCGCTTCTACGCCCGCGACTGTCGCTTCATCGTCACGGAGATCGGCCTGGGCTTCGGCGTGTGCTTCCTGCTGCTCATCAGCGGCAGCGTCGCCATGGGGATCATCTGCATCGGCATCGCCCTCTTCCAGACCTTCGCCATCCACGCGGGCCACAAGGCCGACAAGAACAAGTTCAACGTGCCCACCATCGTCGTGGAGGACGCGCAGGGCAAACGGCGCTCGTCCATAGATGGCTCGGAGCCCCTGAAGACCTCGCTGCAGATCACCTATCTGATCAGCGGTATCGTGTTCATCTACGACTTCCTGACGGGCTTCCCCATCCTGGTGAGGTTACAGGTCAAAGTGTGTGTGTGTGTGTGTGTTTGTGTGTGCGTGTGCGTGTGTGTGTGTATTTGAGTTCAGTGACATTGTTTGTTTGTGTGACAGCCAACTATGAAGACTGAAGGAACAGTTAGTGGGGTGGACTTTGGAGAGACAGGAGACGGTGTGGGGTTTGGCTCACTCTCTCTCCCTGTGTATGGTGAACCACTACATTTGTATTTAGGCCCAAAACCTTGTTGTTCGCCAGTTAACTACATGATGGCACCACTGTGTACATTGTGTCATTGACCTGTGAGGTGGTCTGCCATCTTCTTCTCTGGGATACTTGTTTTTTGTCTTGTATGGTTGTTAAGGGAGCCACACAAGAAATTCTAGCAATTTTAGCGACTCTTGTGGATATTACTGAAACCAAGTTACTACAAAATCTCTGACATTTAGGCTCACAAGCAGTGGACTGAACACAATTAATACCACTACCTCTATAAAGCCCTACAAGAAAATGTGTCCCTTTTTGTGTCTCCTTCCCTTCAGAAGGCTAGGAAGATTGTTCATGGTCCCTACGTTCCTCAAGAGGTTCCACAGCTGATACGCTTCATAAGGCAACTGCATATGACAACCTTGATCACTAGCAAAAACCTGCACACACGCTTTCCGCTGGACCAAATCATTGTGATTGTTTGTGCTTTTTTATGCGAGTAGACCTGCTAGATGTTGTGGTCGGGGTGTCGGTTTCAGTATTGAAGTGTCAGAGTGACGGTTGCACGTAATAATAGCTCAGTGGTAGTGCATGCGTTGCAAATAAGAATTTGTTCTCAATCGCCCTCCTGGTTAAATAAGGTATATAAAAAAACACTCACTGACTGCTTTGAAAATGCGCAGGCCTAGAGACCTCTTCGTCCATCTTGCTTGATTTCCCTCCTAATAAACGGAAAGTTTAGTTAATGGTCTATTATGCCGTATATCTTAGCTATGTTTTTGTAATATTTGGGCTGAGCGCTTTGGTAAACGCTGTCCTACACAGATTTGTTTTTCGGGTTTGGTGTCCCTAAGCATCTAATGCTGGTTAATAACCTGTTAGTAGCAGCAATACACTAACCTGCTTAATCCAGACTTGACCTAGCTCTCTGTCATAAATGTGTTACCCTGAATTATGGGGCTGTTGTGTGCTGTTTCTTAATGTGTTGCTAGTATTTACATAATGTGACAACACTCAAGAAAAATGAGAAATAATTTCATTCACACTCTCATTTTACCATGACACTTTAGATTAAAGTGAGATGCATTATGTGTCATTTAAGCATCTTTGAGATTGTACATGATTGAAGTACACCCCTGTCTTTATAAGGTTTAATACATCTGAGTGGATGTCCTAGTATACAAAACAAGCCAATAAGTTGAAGTCAACTTTTTCAACATGAGGAACAGCAAGAAGATCTCAAAGCACACAGCCAAGACATCTCTGGTGTGTTTTTCTGGTCTAGTTTGTCGCGGTCATTGAGTGGCCCAGCCACAGCCTGAACTATAACCATATTAGTGAAACGCAACCTGAGCTTGCTTTTCACTGATGTTCCCCACCCAATCTCACAGAGCTTGAGTGAATCTAAGAAGAACAAAAACATGTGGGGTCTGAATACTTTCCAAACGCACAACATATACCCTTATCCTGTCCCATTGTATTCCACACCATTTAGTGTGCTGCATAAAATGGGACTGCGTTACATTCAAATTCCAAGCAGCATACTGTTATATAGACAGGCAATTGCCCACCCCCGCTGCCCCTTACAGTGGTGGCATCCATTTGATCTGACACCAGCAGAGTTCCATCTGTCTGTTTGTTGTAGTTGTTCAGATGGGCAGGTTGGACGGGTTCGATCAAAGGTGGATGACGACTAGTAGAAGCTACCTACCCCTCAGGAGAACCCCACAGTTTGCTCAGTTTTAAGTAAAAATAGTTCCCGATTTATAATTAGCCGTCTAATATTCCCTGTTCAACCGGCGTTGGCAACGGAATTCAGCTGCAAGACATTATTCGATTAATTATGAGAATTTATTTGCACGCCACAAATTCACCATAAATAAGATAAAAACAGATGCATTCAATTAAATTGAAATAAATGTCATACCGTGGTTGCATAATTCATCTTATTTTGAACGCAGCATGTTTTGGGAAAAACCCCTGCAATGTTTTGAAATAAAAGAAATAAAACTGTTGCTTGATGGTTTGGCCCGTAGGCCCCTGTTTGGTGAGCCCTTATGTATCTTCCTATAAGGCTAGTCTATTATTTAAATCATCTTTAATGTTTTACCCAGCTCATCTACTGCTTTAAGTAGGTCAGGTCTGTGAGGTTTTGTGTGTGTGTGTGTGTGTGTGTGTGTGTGTGTGTGTGTGTGTGTGTGTGTGTGTGTGTGTGTGTGTGTGTGTGTGTGTGTGTGTGTGTGTGTGTGTGTGTGTGTGTGTGTGTGTGTGTGTGTGTGTGTGTGTGTGTGTGTGTGTGTGTGTGTGTGTGTGTGTGTGTGTGTGTGTGTGTGTGTGTGTGGTGAGATTCTCGCTCATTGTGCAAGATGGCTGTAGCCAACAGTGAGTGTTGTGGAGAAAACCTTTGTTATAATCTATGATTGTCGCTGTTTATCACCACAGGGTTGATACAATGGCATTACCCACCCAATGAAAAGGTTCTGCCAGGGTAAATGCTGATTATGGATGTACTAGGTCAAGCCCTTTTCATTGTTTGCTAGCAGTCATCATTTACTCTCCCTCCTCGCTCATTAATGACCTTCAATTTTCACAATCAACAAAGTATTTGGTTTAGCACTCATCTCTTCAGAGGTATTCAGACTGAGCAACATTTACAAGAACTTTGGATTTCATATCAATTCTTATATTTTAAAAGCCCTTTTTTATAGCAGCAGTTGTCATAACTTTTTAATACAGTTTCCCAGCCTAAAACTTCAAAGTGCACATGAGATGTTGGAGCTCTGTGGCTTAGAAAACTATTGCCAAAGACAGGAACTTAGGAAGAAAGCTAGAGAGGAGCCAGGCTCCGGTTGGTAGCCGGTCCTCACTGTGCAGGGTGGAGAAAATCTGTACACTACCTGTTAAGGCCAAATCATTCATTAAGATATTCCAGATTCAGATGAGCAGCAGGTCAATAATACCTCCTCCTCTGAAGTAAATGTAAATGTCAATTGGCTTCATAAAAAGTATAACCAAATAATTACAGGGGTTATATTGGGTGCGAAAGGTCTGAACCTCAGGAGAAAATGTAAATATCAGTTGGCCTTTTGTATCTGAGTGTAAAGATGACAAATCATTCATAGCAATTCTACCACTTAAGTCGTGGTCAGCAGGAGCCTGGTTGAATTGAGGTCAGTCACATGACCAGGCGGACATTGTTTGGGAATGGCTAGGAGTCTTTAGGCAAGGAGACATTGTCCTAGTGCTATAGTTTTCCCAAAGTGACTACGGGTGTGTGTTAGAAAAAGAAGTGCTAGAAACGAGAGGGAAGAATTGACAGTAGCGCACCGTTGATCCAACAGACACTAGATAAGACGGGAGAAATGATACCGGGACAGACTGATCTCCCACGCTGTCCCAAAGAGGGTAGATCGCGCCCGGGGGCACGGTCAAAGTGGGAGCAAGCCACTGACTCAGTCCCTGTAATAGTGTCAGAGACAGAGTATTACCGTGGAGACGGGGGAGGCGGCCAGGCAGAGAACATCACAGTGGTTTGTCAATACGACGTCTTTCACCATCATTGCCCTTGGGCCAGACAACACTGAATCATAAACCCTACTGAGTTAACACTGAGTTTGGATCTCACATAGAACGGCAGTTACACACATGTAGCTTTTGAGTTTAAACTCAAAAGTTCTAGTCGCAATTTAAACAGCAACATCCAGCCCTAGTTTAGGTTTCTAGTTAAACTGGTTTCAAAACTGTATTCATAGTTTATCACAGTGGAGCAGGCACGCACACACACGTACACAGTTCATAAGACATTCATACACACAGTGCTGCGGATTGTTTTGTTGCCCTTACTTTCTGTTTGTCCACAGAGATGTCCAAACCGATAAATAATAGAGTGAAATAATATAGTGTTAGAATGTATGAACTGCTGTTTTGCCTCATTGACTTTGATCATATTCTCCTGTGGATTACAACTGGTGAGAAGATGTCTGAGACTGAGGCAGCGAGAGGCTGAGGCAGCGAGAGGCTGAGGCAGCGAGAGGCTGAGGCAGCGAGAGGCTGAGGCAGCGAGAGGCTGAGGCAGCGAGAGGCTGAGGCAGCGGAGGTAGTGGGAGCCTGACTTCATAACAGCAAAAATAAAATTACAAACTATAATCTGATCCTCTTGACAGTCCCATGTCCATGTTTCAAATCGGACCACAGCCCTGAGATGACAGTGGTTGTTTGGCATGAACTAGAGAGGTTGGGGTGCAGATATGTTTTCTCTATGAAAATGTGTGTCTTATAACTGAGTCCAGGACAAGCTTGTTCTAGTCCACTTCTCTACATTCATCAACTTGCCATCTCCACTGCTTGGATCTCATCCTTTTTTCTGTAAATTATTTTCTTGGGTTGCCAGGCGGGGTGGGAGTCCGTAGTCGATGGCTTTGGGGGATACTATAGTATAAATTGATGGTGGTGGAGAAAGACCACTGAGGAAGCCAGAAACTATGAAGGCAAAGGCAAGAGAAGGTATTTTAGACAACATCGCTCTGTAGCATTAGCAGCACAGACTTAACCCTTTAATATTTCT